>OZ038400.1:4623215-4784278 GCA_964036045.1 Eutreptiella sp. 'Long Island Sound 2002' | reverse complement strand
CGTCTGGAGTGCGTTGCTACAAGGGCCGCATTGCGAGGGCGGTGGGGTCTGGGGTGGTGTGCAGAGGGTGCAGAGCTGTGCAGGGCTGGTCAATGGTCGGCCGGGGTCCGCGCGCATGCCCCTCGCTGAACACAACGGACAGGGCCCTTCGCAGACCTACTCCCACGAGGTGCGTGAGGGAGGCGAACTCCAGGGCCCCCTCGACGGAGGTCAGCCGCCCGAGAAGTAGCGTGTGCATGTCCAGGACGTCCCGCGGCCGCAGCTGCGCCATCAGCTCCTCCAAATGCTGCGCTGCATGACGGCATTGGGCCTCTGGAGAGACGTAGGCGTGGGGGCGTGCGTCAGGACCAGGACAGGGGGTGGGGGTGGGAGGCTGGACCCAAGAGGGGGGGGGGGGGCTGGAGGGGGGGGGGGGTCGCCGTAAAGGCGCAGTGAGTACGCCGCAGCGATGGATTCGAAGAGAGGTAGGGGGACGAGGTCTGCAACCCAAACGTGTGTGTGCCATTGCCTTTTAAAAAGTTCAGTTTTCTCACGACCGGGGCCAGGGGCGGTGGGGGATTTTCCGTGCGGGGGGGGGGGGGGATATGAATCTACAAATTCTGGCGCGACAAAATCTGTGCCATTCCTTAAAAATGAGCGAACAAATTCTGTACGGTCCCCAGTAATTGCTCGTGAGAAACAGTGGGCGCTTGCAATGCCGAACGTATACCGACACAAATCCTTAAAAACACCGAACAAATTGCGTACAAAAATTTCGCACAGCCGAAGGCCTGGAAGAAAATCTGGCCAAGGGCTGGTAAAGGGGGGGGGGGGCGTCCAGGGGGGGGAGGGGGGCACCCACCCACACCCTCACACACACACACACACACACACTCAATACGCCAATTATTGGGCGGCGCTGACGCGCAAACGGCACATCCCGCCACATTCAGCACAGCCCCGGCACACCGACTACTGGGCTCCGCGAACGCGGAAACGACACCAGCAGGAGCACCGGCCGCAGCGGCCGACAGAACGCAGCGACCCGACGCAACATGCGAAGGGACGAACGGGTGACTGTCCAGGGCCCCGTAAAGGAACAACAACGCGACGGAATGTCACACGGGGGGCGTCCAGGGGGGGGAGGGGGGCATCCACCCACACCCCGCCCCAGTGCCGCCAGGTTGTCAAAAGGAGCGCTGCAGGTGGGGTCCATAAAGGCTGGTGAGGCGCCGTGCACGAGACCTGGTGTTCAGTGCTGTGGCAGAGGGGGGGCAGGGGGCTGCCTTAAGGCGTTGTGGTCGCGCGTGCTGAGCGGGACGTACGCGACCGCCGCATCGCGCGGTGCCGTGCGCGCGGGCCCCCGGGGCATACCTCCCACGGCCATCAACTCCATCGCCAAGTCAAACTTCTCAAACATCGTGTCCCCCGGGTCCCCGTCGACGGCGTTCTCGTCCAACTTCTGAATGCGGTTCTGGTACTGCGCGGAGGACCCCCGAACGCGTGCCCCAGGCCCACAGATGCGCACTGCCTCGTACCCCTTCTCACCTCCACGACCGGCCCCTCGTTTCTCAGTGCAGCCCGGGGTCCCCCCGATGGCGGTCGGGCGCCCGATCTCAAGTTGCACCTCCGGGGGCTGGGGGGGGCTGTGGGGCTGCCCACGGCTCCTTTTACGGGTGGGGGGGGGGGGGTCCAGCCCCCCCCCCCCGTGTGACATTCCGTCGCGTTGCTGTTCCTTTACGGGGCCCTGGACAGTCACCCGTTCGTCCCTTCGCATGTTGCGTCGGGTCGCTGCGTTCTGTCGGCCGCTGCGGCCGGTGCTCCTGCTGGTGTCGTTTCCGCGTTCGCGGAGCCCAGTAGTTGGTGTGCCGGGGCTGTGCTGGATGTGGCGGAATGTGCCGGTTGCGCGTCAGCGGCGCCCAATAGTTGGCGTACCGGGGGTTGTGCTGGTTGTTGCGGAGGTCGTTTGACTGTTTTTGCTGCCCACACGCCTCTGTCCGCAGCCCCCCCCTTCCCCCTCCTCCGGTGGTGCTGTGCTTTTCGAGAAAATTTTTGATTGGTCAAAGGCCCGGAAGAAAATTTGGCCCAGTCTTTCAAAGGGGGGGTGGGGGGGTGGGGGTGCCCCCGCCGCGCCCCCCCCCCCCCCCGAAGTGGTGCCGAGTTGTTGAGAGGAGCCCTGGGGCTGCTTCCGGGCGCAGGCGGGAACTGGAGCTGCTGAAGCTGCTGCGGGGGGGTCGGCTGCTGCCTCGGCCCCCCCCCTCCACCTTCCACGCCCCCCGTGCCCTGGCACAAGGCCATGGGCAGCGGTCGGCTGTGAATTTTATGTGCCGTGCCCGTGAGGGGTCGCGATCCCGTAGCTCTTTGGGGGGTGGCTGTGTTGAACAAAGGAAGTCTGCAAAAGGTTCCACCGACATTGTCGCTGCGCTCACCTGAATCAGGCTCTACCACCAGCCCTCCCAACATCAGGGCGGGGGCCTACCGCATGTCTGCGGTTGTCTGCGTACCGCACGGCGTCAAGACAATGTGCGCGCGCGACCAGACCCCTCAACGGCCTTGAAGAGACAAGAGACGCCATGCATTGCCGGGCGGGGCGGGGGGGGCATGAAGGCAGAGTGATTCCGCCGGTTGGTACTTCCGGGTGCACGTACGTGTTCGTGTTTGGAGGCCTCCACGTGTGGAGGGGGGGGGGGCTGTCCACCCGTTGGGATGGGGATGACGGGGGCGGGTTCAAAAATTGCGAGGGGTGGGGGGGGGGGCGCTTGGGGGGGGTGTGACCTAATTAAAAAACAGACAAATGCAAACCAGAGGTAATGCACTCCACAGCCAGGCATAAGTGCATCTTTATTCTCGATGCCAAACCTGGTTGAACCTCAAGACACACACTGTGTCTGAAACAGAAAACAGAACATCATGTCTGACTACATTAGTCAGACAATCACAGTCAGTAGCTGTCAGTCAGACATCTTGGGGGGGGGGGGGGGGGGTGGCCCACACACATCCGGGGGGGCCTCATCACAGGCGGAGTGCCCATGGCAGGGGAGACCGTGGGTGCGGCGTTGGTCTGGTCCGTGCAGACCGTTACGAGGAGGGCGCTGCCGCCGCGGGGCTCGAGGGGAATCCATTAGACCTCCACAAGGGCGGGGGACACCAGTGGAATGGGGGGAGGGGGCAGTAGGTGCCCTTGAGGCACCCGTTGTGCACCCTCGAGGCCTCATCAGGCGCCCTCTGGGGTGCCCATGCTGCGCGCACTAAGTGCCCATTCGGCGCCCTCTATCCCCCCCTCCAGGCGCCCACCACACGCCCATGACGCGCCCTCCAGGGGCCCGCTCGGCGCAGATCCTTCACACGGGTCCCTCGCCGGGCGGGCCGCGCGCGCGCACGCCGACCCGTTCGGACACAGCCACGCGCCGCACCTCTTTGATCGACCGGCACGGCTTGACCGTCGGGTACGTCCGGCCGTGTAACAGGCCGCTCAGGCGGTCCAGCACCGCGCGGCTGACGCCATTGTCTGTGGCGGAGCGAGCGTCGGCGTTGGGGCATGCGGCACGAATGCGACCATCCCTTCAGCCCCTGGCAATCCCTGAGGCAGGGCTGCCCAAGCCCAGGGCGCTCAAAACCCAAGCCATACAAGAGCAAGTCGCCTGTGTGCCCGATTCCGCAATCCGCGGGGACCCGCGTGAACCCCGGAAAATAGGGGGAAATGGGAAAATGGGGGGAATAAGGGGGTATGGGGGGGAGGGGAATGGGGGGAACGGGGCAAGTAAGAGGGGGAGACTGGGAAAACGGTGGTGCACTCCGAGAAAAATGCGGATAAAATGGAGGAAAATGGAGGGGACATGCACCGAACTTTCCGAGTACCACCGTCTTTACGGCTCCCGTTTCCCCCATTTTTTTGCCGAGGGTCTGACGGGGAATTGGCGGAGTGGGACGATTGGGGGAAAAGCAGGACATCCGGAGGTCCCGCAAAATCATGTACCTTGGGGCCTTGCAAGAGCATGACCCATCAACGCAAAGCCATGCCATATCACCGCAAAAGCACCTTATCTCGAGAAAAGTATGCCCCATCACCAACAAATCACACCAAAGCCACACCCCACGACCGAAGTGGACCCGATGCCACTGAGTTGCGGCGGAAATTGCACCCAGTGATAGCCTGAGCCCCCTATTTCACCGGCAAGGCTTCGCCCCCCCCCCGGTGGTCCTGTGTTTCCGTTGGCGCCCAAAGCACTGAAGAACGCTTGTGGCGTCAAATTTGAGCGTCATTTTGGCAACACCGTCAAGTAAAATCAAAATACTGCTTCTGAAAAAAACTGATCTCTCAGAACGAAGAATTGCTTCCCCCCTCCTGCCCGCCCACCCACCACACACACCAATGCAACTGGAGCATTTTTTGTTGTTATGCTGCTGATGCTGCCAGAGCTGATGGTGCTGGTGATTATTTTTTCATTGGTACACGAATTTTTTCCAATTGTCAAGATTTTAATGCAAAACCTATTTTGGCAAAAAGCTTGAAACGAGAGCCCTGCACTATATGGCCCCCAAAAGGGTCATATGAACCATTTGTCAATAAATAGTGACTGGAAACAGAGGTAGAATGTCCAAAGTGATAATTTAGTTGATTGCCGGTGAACTGGTTCGTTCGATTTTGGTATTAGTTGGTTGTACTTTTTTTTTTTTGGTGCAAATGCCTTTTCGGCCTGCACTGCAATTGTTCTTTCGGGCCCGAGATGTCGATTTCTGGGAAGTTGAAGGCCCTGTCACGTGCACTGTGGTCGTGAAGCAGCAACCAGCCACTCCGATTCTGGCCCAGGAGGCAGCTGCCGATGATGTATGTCTGCGTTTTGGAGGCAGGCGATAGGGGGCAGAAACGAGAATTGACGAAAGCTAGTGGAATACACGTGGTCACTGCTGTCGGCACGGGGGGGAGGCGGGGTGGCAGGGAGAGGTCCGGTCGAGGGCACGAAGTCGTCTGCCCACAATGCATACGGCTGGAAGACTAGAAAAATGAACGCATGCCGCAGAGAGGCTTGGGCTGAAATGCAATGCTGTCCCGTGTCGCGTGGCACACCCCGTGGTGGCCCTGTTGGGTCGTTTCCTGCAAATCATGGCTTTCTTATCCGTTCGGTCATGCCGAACCCCCCATAATACGCATGATCCGGGAATCCGGTAATCCACCGGGCACAAATGCATACTTGTCACATCGATGGTGATGACCGTGGGGTTGGCTTCCATCGCGTCCGCCAAATGGTTGGCACCCACATCTCCGATTTGGTTATCTGCACGATGTGGGGAAGGAACAGGGGCATGGACACACACACGCCCACTATGCGTCCCTCCACACACACAAGTTGTACAGCAAGGGAGTTTGGAACGAAGTCGCATTATAAGGGTGTTCTCTTGGAGCAACTTCTTGACACAAGGGATGCAGGAAACCCAAAATTTCGTCGTAGCTGAGGCGAAGTACGATGGTGGGTTGACGCGCAAGCGTATCTCCCCACCACTACCAAAAATTCAGCTGTGTGCTGACCCCCATTGGGGACCAGCATGAGATCTCGGACACATTTTTTCATGAGCATTGTCTAGTCGCCAGGGCCGTCAGGGTGGTCGATACAATGATAGGACAAGAAGAAATAACCACTCAAATTGCTTACTTCCCTTCAATGCGATCATCGAAGCAGTACACTCGAAAGTGCCTGCAGCCTCACGCTCTGGGAAGTGAGCTTCGACTCATCTTCGTGGTTGTAAGTTGGTACTGTTTGAGAGATAGTTCTCGTGTACAACCTCAAGAAATGATCCTTGTGGAGTACAATCCTACGGGTTAGTGTCACTGACAGCCTATCCGACATCTTTTTCATGACCACACTCATGTGGTTACACTCACCGTTTTGCAACTACTGGGTGCTCCCGCGATGCGACCCTTCAGTTCACCTCAAAATATCATTATCATCAGCTGGGGTCGAACCAGCGACCTTTCGCGTGTGAGGCGAACGATATAGCCACTAATCCATGATGACTGTGATACGAAGCGTGTATCCTGCAATAAGGATCCTCCCCGAGGGTTTTCTCACGTGGTTTGACGTTCGCCTGTTTCACGTCTGTGTGTGTGGGTCCCTTGAGAAACTCTCCTTGTAGTGTGGTGCTTTGAAGGTCAGCGTGGGCGCAAGAATGACTGACGCCACTTTGGAGTTGAAGGTGAGTGACCCTTCGCACAAGAAAAGGGTGGAAAGCCGAACCAGACTTGAACGCGGTGAGGGGGCATGAGGCAAGGGCACAGACCCGAAAGATCCAAGATGGAGATGGAGCGATTGGTCCGGAGGGCGCGTGCCAAATATTGAGCACCAAGTTCCCCGATGTGATTGCCTAGCATCAGAGCGGGGTATTGTTGGCATTCACGTGACGACGAGGGGGTGTTGCATGTCGAGCTAAGTGACGGCAAAAAGCTCAACATCAAACGAAAAGCGATGCACATGGGGAGTCAAATGCCGTACTGCGTTTGAATGCACGGCGGTGGATGGGACATGGGGACCGGTGGTATGACAAAGCGCGTGCACCGTGTGCGTGTCCCCCAATCACGCTTGCCCACATCCCTTCAAGGCACCGGGCAGAGCTAGCGACGCGACGACGCAAATAGCAATCTCAACCCGTTAACCCATCATGTCTGTTTGAGCACCGGCTTTCTTCCCACTTGTTGTGTTTTCGAATGAGCCCCTTCCGACACAGCCACTGGCCAAGCTGGATGTTGTTCAGTGTCGTGGGGCGGCATGAGCAAAGAGAAGGCAATACGGCAGCTAAAGTAGTGCAAGCTCCGACCACACGGAAGTGTCAAACAGAGCATGCACTCGGCACGTTGCCAAACCAACAAGACCCATGTGAGGTCCACATGTGCCTTGTTGCCTTTGCTCAAACCTTCCTCTCCGTGTCGTCTATCGCAAGTCAAGCTCCACGTATGAGTTTGTCTCCCTTGCCCAAATTCGTATATAGGGGCGCAACGTGTAGGGACGACAACATCACCGATAGTGAACCACATGTGCCCCGAGGCCCTTGTAACCAATAGCACATCTAGCCACCAAACGCTAGCAACCTTATCATTTCGTTCCACACTTTTTAGCAACCGCACATCCAATGATTGAAGCCACAACCGTCCGACAATCGCGGTTGCCATCAACCTCAGCCCTCACTACTTCCCGCTATATCCCGACACACCCGACAAATCGACAACGGAAACCGAGGTGTTAACGGCCAATGCTTCTGCAAGTCCTTGCAATGCGTCGTCCCCTACGCCGTTCGCTACAAAGAGACACCAGGGTGAAACGGCACACACCGATGCGACGCTCGAAGTCGAATTTTGCAACGCCACTCCAAGGGTTGCCGCCAAACCGTCGGATATTGTGGGATGGGGCTCAAAATTGGGTGTTTGGGGGCCAAAGATCGCTAATGGCACAACGCGTGGCGTGTAGACGTTGGCGAACATCCACTATCGTCAAACGATCTTCAGAGACTAGGTTTCATCTCTTCAAATCCGGGTGGCGTCCCGGACTCAATCTCGAAGTGCGGTTATTGATTGTACCATGTGCATATGTTTGAAACTCCCTTAATTTCCGAATCCCTAATGCATGCCACGAAAATGGAGAGCCGCGCGATGAAACGGAAACACAAGGAGGAGGCAAGAATAACAAACCCTTCAAATCGAGCTGCTCGATGCTATTGCATCGTAACCCCTCCAGAATTTCGATCTCGACCGACATTGGATAAAAACCTTTGACATCATGCACAACGCCGCACAACGACGCACCAACGCCCAACCAGCCTGTTTTCATCGTCCAGGGCTTCCGCCCCCACCAAATCTCGCAACCACATGTGGCAAAACTGGCCAGTTTCTCAGTTTCCTCAGTGAAAGCGAGCGTATGGTAGGTTCATAAGCCCGTTTTCTCATTTTCGGGTGATTTCTCAATTTTCCCATAGCGCGCGTGACTTATGTACGTCGTCTGCGCTTGTCATGCTTGCACCCAGCCACACAGCAACACTCTACCACACACAGTGAAGGGCAAAATTGCCTAACTAACTTCTTACTGATTAATTGAATGTAGCTAAATAGCAGATGAGAAAATCAGCAGGGTCAAGGGAAGCTTCTTCAGTTGAGCATGGGCAAGAGACAATGACACCTGCATCTGCCACTGCATGACACGGTGGCAGTGATGAGATCTGCATAAGTTAGCAGTGATACGACTTGCATGCACTCGCAATCATCGGTAGATTTGAACGCATTGGAAAACACCAGCAGTTGCATAGTCTTGAGCCCGAAAACATCTGGAGGCAAGTGCTCGGAGCCCAACAAATGTTTGTTGGAGTGCCCCATACTTCCATTAGTCCATGCGTCCACACCATGTTGTGATAACCGGAGTGGATCGGTGTCCGACGAAGAAATTAATAGCGTGAACGTGCACTACGCACTACGTGCACTGTGCTCCACATGTAACTCACAACTGTCCGGTTGCCTCCGGTTTTACACACGGTTCAAGGTATGGACGAGATATACACAAGCAACAGAAGGTTCAGAAATTGAACATAGACCATGTGCCTGCGCTCCGTGCTTTGCACATTCTGTCCTGTCTAGATGCTTGGTCAAGATTAATTGGGGTTTTCCTCATTCTGTAGGTTTGTGAGTAGGAGTTTCCCTTGTCCCGCTATGTGCTCGCTTGAATGTGGTGTGCATCATCTTGTGGGCACTGTTCCAAATGTGTTTCCACTAATTGCCGGGGCCACACGTTTCATGTACCTTTGTGAAACTGTCAACCTTTCACAAATTTTGAAATGAAACAATAAGGCCAAAGCGATGCATGAAATCGCCCAATTTGAGCGAATGCTTCGGACCTAAAGTGTCGCCAAGGAGCGGAGTGCGTGTCAACTTAGGCGATGTGTTGTTGATTAATGCTTTTCTGAGCTTGATTAATGCTTTTCTGAGTTGTTGAGCTTTTGTTGTGCATGATTGCATTGTGTTTGACACCATTGCTTGACATTGACATTGCCTTGAGGATGGTGCACACACTTGAATGCGGCCTTCTTCTGCATTTTTCTAGTTAAAAGGGGGTTAATAGCCCGGTTTTTTTTGGCAGAAGAACGGGTTAACCTGTCCACAGTTTTGGCAGGGGGTTAACCCGTTTTACTGGCAGTAACACGGGCTATTACCCCGTTTTTCTGGGCTAGGTAACCCGTTTTACTGCCGAAAAAACGGGTTAACCTGGCGTTTCATAGGGGTGTGACATGTTTTCCGAACCACGGTGAGACGCTTGTGCCAGTGGAGGTGCCAATTGAAAAAAACGCATTTTGGGGTGGTGATGTCACATGATGACATCATCCCAGGTAGCAAAAGCAATGGGTTCAGATCAATTGCAAAAGCGAGTCTAGTGCCTCGGAGTGGGACTACGAGGAGCGCCCGTTGACGCAAATGTCCTTGAAACGAGGTTTGGATGAGGCTTGTGAAGAGTATAGGAATGCGGCCTGGGCTGCCCCTCCCACACCGGCTAATGCACCCATTTTGCAAGATTTGTCGGATGCACCAATGCCCTTCCCAAAGATGCGGCCAAATACCCACCTAGGCATGTGGCTTCCGAGTTCATTTGCTACAAGTGCTCCCGTGAGATCAATGTGTGGCGGCCTTTGCGAGGGAAGCACCGTGTATTTTGTGTGATGTGCAATGCTCCCTACCACGAATCTTGCATGGGTGAGGGATGGTTCCATGCGCGGCCCTTGTTGCCCAAGTGAGTTATGATACTATATTGTTCGGATTCGGATTCACCCTCTCTCATGTTTCTCCTTCTCTTTTGTGCACTCGGATTCGGAGGACAAATGCAACAAAACTAACTTTATAAATACAGAGAAATTCTAATCAAAGGTGACTTGTTGAAACTATCCTGTATAGTGTATGTACAGTGGAGGCTTTTTTCCCCATGCCGGCGGCAGGGTTTTAACTCATGTCATCCAATATTTCACTTCTTCCGCTTTGCTTTTGCTTTGCCTCTTGCAATGTGTCAAGGGAAACTACTACCTTAACGTCGGTCTGGTTAACCCGTTTTTCTGCCAAAAAAAAAACGGGCTACAATAACCCCCTTTTAAAAAAAACGGGCTATTAACCCGTTTTACTGCCGGTAAAACGGGTTAATAGCCCGTTTTACATATAGAAATACGCGAGAGATCTACGATTTATTTTGCCAAACTATTGAGGGTAGAGGTGAAAACCATTTTTGGCAATTTGAACGGTTTCACCATACATTCGAACGTTTTTGAATTGATGGCGTTGTGGCACTGTTGCCCAAGTTGTACGGCTTGGGCCATTGGCACTACATTCACACTGCGGTTAACGAGGCCGGTGTAGAAGAACAAATATCCAAAAGTGCTATGAGACATAGGAAGGGTATGCCATGTGCCACGATTTTTGGGCATGCCACATCTCAAATCCGGGTTAAAAAAATGCAAATGGCCTGGCGCGGTTTACTCCATTGGGGTGATTTGGGTGCCCGGAACCTTGAAATATTTCCCATTTCCCACACCCTCGCGAAGCAAGGATTGGAAATTGTGGCTTTCAAAAACAATGTTTTCACACATCAAACATATGAGCACATGCTATGTGTTTTGGCGTGTGAAGAAGTTGCGTTTGGTTGCACGGAAATTGCAATTGAAAGTTTGTGCGTGTTGAGCAGTCGTGTAGTATGGTTTGCTCACACATCCCTTCGAAACAAAATGGGCCTTTGTTTGTTTCACTTGACAACGGGCACCTTCCTTATGCACGACACCCCATGTGTAGTGGTGTTACCTAGTTAGGAAACGACCTCACACACACCACATCGCACCACATGCACAGGGTTTGACAAGGAGAGGGCAAGGGAGGGCACATCATCGAACCCACTGAACCTTGCAAATATTGACTTGTCTTGCAACACGACCGACTCGCGTGTGTGTGTGTGTGTGTGTGTGTGTGTGTACCGACAAGACATGCCATGGGGTCCATGTTTGCCGGATGCAACGGAGCCCTACGGTCTCTTGCCCGTGTTTGCCTTGCACAAATACCATGCAAAGCCATGTGACGCATTGATCGGTTGCCGTAGCAATTGAAGAAGGTGTGTTTCGTTTTGCATGAAAGCATGTGTGTTGAACGGGAATCCGCATGTGAAAAGCTCCTCGGACGTCTGCGTACAAATTGCACACTAAATTGTGTAGAAAGGCATTTTACATGTAGGAATGATGCATGCATGTCTACATGTGTCTACATGTGCATCGACTCACGTTTTCTATATAGGAAACGTGACGTGATAACATTTCTTGGCCAAGAAATGTTATCTACTCACATTTCTTCGCCAAGAAATATTATCTACTCACATTTCTTCGCCAAGAAACGTTATCAGCCAGCGGGGTCGGTGATGGGAAAAGCTACTGCCAAACATTTCCGCGTCGTTTCTATTGGTGAGTTGCTGTCCTTTGTGGAATGGGACATGAAACAAAACAACCTGTTTACCCTATGGGGCATCGTTCTTCGCCAGCAAGTGAAAGGGGTCCCCATAGGAGGATTTCTGAGTGCACAACTGATGTGCCTATGCCTCTTAGCTGTAGAGTATAGCTTCGTCCATTCGCCTCATCGCATCGCTGTCCTGCGCCCTATCCTGGATACATGGCCCCTCAATCTGCCCCCCATTGCTCTTGCACCGGGTCCCTGCCTGACTTTCCCCTTTGTCTCCATTGTGCCTCAAGACCCGGGCCATTTCAATAAAAGTGGGATGTCTGGTTGGTTTCAGCAGGATGCCACCTGCCTGTTTAAACTCGAGATTGAAGGCCACACTATCCCTGTGGTATGCATCGAG
Source organism: Eutreptiella sp. 'Long Island Sound 2002' (assembly GCA_964036045.1). Classification (NCBI taxonomy): domain Eukaryota; phylum Euglenozoa; class Euglenophyceae; order Eutreptiales; family Eutreptiaceae; genus Eutreptiella; species Eutreptiella sp. 'Long Island Sound 2002'. Next base: position 4,772,447 of record OZ038400.1, on the reverse strand, counting down.
TTATGGGACAACCACCTTGAGGGCAGGTGGGTAAAATTATTGACAAATCGGTTGTCCGCCAAAGACATTTCCTCCGTGGGTACTTCAGCACATTCATGCCCCTCCACTACATGGTCGCTGAGGTCCTTGACTCCCCCACGCCTTAGCCTGATGCTTTGATCCTCCTTTCCCGGTACATGGATAACAACTACATTGGTGTTATAAACGTGTCTGCCTGTCACCTGGACGCTGTGCGCACTTTCCTTGCTTCGTTCTACTCCGTGTTGTACGACCTGCCCATGAAATGGGAACCAGAGGGTGAAACTATCTCGTGGTGCGAAGCGTCGCTGTCTACCGACAGCTCTCTTACCCTGAAAGGGGTCCCCCATACCCCCCTGGGCCCTGATGATGTCTGTGAGATGTGGCACAGGTGGCCTAACCGCTGGTCACCCAACTGTCGTGTTGTGCTTCAATCTATGCTTCCTTCCCTCATCCGTAAGTCTATCATTTTTTGCTCTTCCCCTGGGGAGCGTCTGCTCAACCTGGAGGCAGTGGTCCAAGGGTGTGGCTTTAAGTCATACCCCTGGGCGTGGTGGTGGATGCCATTGAGGGTACGCCTCAAAGATCTGGGGCTTTTGACGTATGTGCCTATGCACCTTGTAAAGATATGGTACAACAAAGGTGTTTCCAAGGGAGGGCTTGGGAGGGCATCCATGTGATTCGCACACTTAAGTTTATTTTGCAAGTCTGATCTAGTTTTGGCGAAAATCGAACATACACTTTGTTTCAGATTTATGCTTTTGTTAAGCTGTTGAGCCTCTGCTGTGCACGCTTGCATTGTGTTGAACATTTCTTCGTCGAGAAATTGTGAGACCGATAACGGATATAACCACTCTAATTTCTGTGCAAGGCAACTCCGTTAGAAGCATTCTTCTTTCCATGTTGCATGTCAATTTGCATGCGTTGATCACTTTGGTAGCCAATTCACCATGACTCTCCATGGGTCGGGTTTGGTGTTGAGGAGAGGACCCGTACACTGCGGCACATCTTTTTGATTGTGATCAATTGTTACATGTTCTTCATATCCACATTTGCACACTTTGTGCATCCTGATGCATTGTGAAGTAAAACCATTACAATACCATCAATGCAACAATGCAACTTCACCAACCTATTACCCATTGACATTTGGGATCATCCATGCATTCATCAATTTATTGTCCCATGTGCAGCAATGTGCTCAATGCTAAGCAACTTTCTGTGACGATCGGTGGTCGGCATGGGCTTTGGCGGGCAATGGTGGTGGGTAATGTGTATGAACGCAAAGGAGGACTCAAAATTTCACCAACGGTCATTGGTCGCATGTGGTTCAGCACATGTGCTCGAACTTGACAGTTTTTATGATGAAAATGGCATTTGCAAAAAGCGGTTAAGGCATCTTGTTGGAATAGCTTTTTGCATGCATGTGTCGATGTTCAAACGCATATCTGAATGGTACGCAAAGGTGCATCAATAGTTTTCGCGGGTGGACACATCACACCTGCGGCCACAGTTAGCCGTAGCCCCAGCAACAATGCACCAATGGGACTTCGTTTGTGCCAAATATCGCACACACGGTAGGGAGTAGCATGTAGTGATTGAGAAGGACGTGGCACGAGTCCGCGTAGTGACCCATGCAAGTTCCTCGGTGCACGTGGTGATGCACCATGGTAGCTCTAAGATCGCGCACGGTCCCTTGTTTATGTCCACGTGAAGAAGTTGTTGTTGGCACGTCGGCATTAAAGGGTGCCAATGCAACGCCCAACCTCGCTTTGCTCCACAGGCTGCGCCATGACCCATCATCCCATATTGTGCCCCGCAGCCGCTGCGTAAACGTGCCGCACGTAAACACCTCGTCCTCGTCCGAGGCATGGGCGTGCAATGACCCTGGCGCCGTGCCTGGGGCAAAACCCTACGAAGCACTCGCGAACCCCGCGCCGCCTGCTGCGGTAGGAAGTGTTGGCACCCGGCGCTTTGTGCGTTGAACGCCGTCACGCGCCCCCGTAAGACTTGGCCCAACCGCCACTTTGACCGCGAAACATATCCTCCGGACCTTCGCTCGGCTGCCACAATGCTCGACCGCTTCCTACCGTCCGTCCTTCTCAAGTCTGACAGCGACTCCCGCTCGTTCTCCTTCCAACGGCGCTCGTTGGCAGACCGCAAGAAGGCCTACACCATCGACTCCTCCGGCTTGGAGGGCGCGCACGGCGCCTCGATCTCGCTGATGACCAAGTCGGTGAACGACAACTTCGGCTCCATGCTCAAGTCCGCGGTATTCTCGGAAGGCCTACCTACCCGGGCCTCCTTCTCGCACTCCGCCTCCTTCTCGCACGCCGCCGGCAATGCAAAGCCCATCCCGGTGCTGACGTCCCCTGACTACAACTCCATCTTCCGTAGGTGTGGGGCCCTGGGTGGCACCTCGTGCCTGACCTCGTACCGTAGAGTTGCGCATGCATCGTTTTTGTTGCCAACATGGAGGGGGGTTGGGGGCGAGGCATTCCCAATCCAGACCCGGACTTGGGGTATTGCAGGGGGGGGGGGGTTGAGGTCCGCAATTCTTCGCAATTTCGCAATTTCCCGCAAATTTTCCCATGATTGCTTTTCTGCTTCTCCACGTTGCGTGCTTGTAGGTGCCCTGTGTGTCCCCGATGCAGAAGTGTTGTTCGTTGAGGCCTGGGGAGGTTTGGGTACGGCACCGCAACTTTTCCGCAATTCTTCGCAATTGGATTTTGACGCTCCCTGACCGCAACCCCTCCCCCCCCCCCCACACACTGATTGCTGATGTCTGACTGACAGCTACTGACTGTGGTTGTCTGACTAATGTAGTCAGACATGATGTTCTGTTTTCTGTTTCAGACACAGTGTGTGTCTTGAGGTTTAACCAGGTTTGGCATAGAGAATAAAGATGCACTTATGCCTGACTGTGGAGTGCATTACCTCTGGTTTGCATTTGTCTGTTTTTTAATTAGGTCACACCCCCCCACACACCCTAGTTATTGTCGCTCGGCATGGCGTCAGTGTTTACGCAAGGCACGGTGTGGACAGAGTGTGGCGGTGCCCGAGGCACAAGGTGGACTGTAGAGGGGCATGCCGCACAGAGCGGGCCACCGTGAGGCAATGCAGGCAATGCAATGAGGCAATGCAATGCAATGGCTGCATCGTGTGGGCCATAGTGTGGCGGTGCCTGAGGTATGGAGTGGGGCACACTGTGCCGTCCCTCGTGGGCGACAAAAGGGTACCAAGTCCACCACGGCCCCAGACAACCCTCTGCTCTGTATATTTTTTGTAGCGCCGACACATGCGTGCAGCTTGCCAGATTTCTCTCTGGGGATGCATCGCTCCACCGCATCCGTTTTGGGCATGCAGCTGATGAATTGCTGTGCGCTGGGAAGGGCATGCAGCGCAAGGGCAACACGTGCAGACGACTCCACAAAACACCACACCCCACCACACCACACCACACCACACCACACCACACCACACCACACCACACCCCACCACACCACACCCCACCACACCGTACCACACCACACCGTACCACACCGCACCACACGGTACCACACCGCTTGGAGGTCGAAGGAAACGCTGTGAAACCCTGCTGATTATCCCAGCTTGGTGGCCCTAACCTTCGCCTGGAAGAAAACAACGCCAAATCAAAGAAAGTTTCTTGCTCCAGCCTAGTGCGCAAAGCCCCCCCCCCCCGACCATGCGCACGCCAACTGCGCCAAACCCCCTCACCCAAATGGTTCGCCCACAGCGTTGAAACGATGTGGTTTGACCAACAGCACGATCGAGTCCATTTCTCGTTTTTTCTGGGATGTTTGAGCCTGCGAGCGGACGCTGAGCTGCGGACTGCATCCACCCCGCCGTTCCCTGCTTCCACAGCGATTTGGTCGAGATCGAGCGGCTGTTCGAGTCCATGAAAGAGGCGCGAGACCTCAGCCATGCCCACGACGCACACGCGCGCCCGGGTACCGGACACATGCACCGCAATGGGCGCGGGGCTGCGCACCACCACGCGGCCGACGCACCGATGCCGGCGCGCATCAGCGGCCCAGTGTCGACGCGCTGCGCCTCTGCAGATGCGAGGTTGCGGGTGCATGCACGGCTCGGCAACTACGCGAAGCAGACGTCGTCCAGCAGGTGCACCCCCCTTCCAGTCCCAGACATGTGGTTATAGCTGTGCACAAGGGTTGGGCCTCGCCATGCGCAACCATGCACTACCTTTGGATCTAGCCGTGTGCAACCATGCGCCCAGTTTTTTCATTCACCGGAAAGCCCCTTAAGTGGCAGCCGTGTCCGATGATGGTGTTTATTGGCCCCAGGCCCAGCCCATTGGTGGAGATAGAGCGTATCCCAAACATTGTAATCACTGTATCCAACTGTATCCCAAGCTCCAGAAGTGTGTATCCCACGTGTATCCCAATTTTCAAGCGTGTGTATCCCAGTTTTTTCTTCGCTTGATTCAGATGTGTGGTCACCCAGGCACAGCCCGTGCTGCATGTTAATACAGCATGCATCCTGTGGGGGATGGCCAAGACCTCCTTCTTTTTTTCATGGTTTTTGTGGATCACATGTGCACCCCCAAGGTCCCAGAATGTGTATCCTGTGCGCACTATCACCACCTCTGGCCCAGCCTTCTCTCCCACACCTGGCAAGCAGCACCCCGTCCCCAGTGCATGCGGAGGTAATTTGCTGCCACCCGGAAATGGAGGTATTTGTCAAGGCAAATGCCACATGCGCCCCGGCAGGGTGTGAGAAACTCGGGCAGGTTGTTGTTCTACCACCAAGTCACTCCGCCCCGGGGGACCAACGACGTCGATGGGTTCTTGTGCCCAAAACATGATCCTGAACGTGGTCATTTACACCCCCTTTGTGGTCCATTTTCAATGTCGACTTGGGCCTTTTTCAAGGGTAGGGAGTTTGCGTGGAAAAGAAGGGGCCAAAAGTGGGCTACCGCAGTCAATAATAACTACCATTCCCAATGATTTCTGCGACAAATCCCTCGACAGAAACATGCAGGGCGTCCAATCCCTCTCCCCCCACCCCACCACCACCATGAACACCCAGTGAGCACCACCGTCATCAATCTTTCAATTCGCAGTGTGTGCAATCACAGCAATCCCATGTTTGCCAGACAGCAAACATCACAACGCGGAAGCCGGCAGGCCGAAACAGAAAGAGAACAGGCCCCCCCGACCCGCCATGGCCGCAGTGGAGTGGGCGCCACAGAGGCAGAAGCAGCACTGGGGACCGACAAGACGGACAATTTCCTCCCGAATCCGCGAACACTTGGAAGTACCATTTGGGACACTTCCGGGGCCTTCACGACAAACACTCCCATCCCCCAGGCCGCGCTTGGAACCACGACGCCGAAGGAAACCCGGTGGGCAGTGGGACAGACATTCCATAACACAACACATACAACACAGCACACAACACAAGACCAAAGCTGCGGATTCCACTTCCTCAACACATGTGACATCTGTTGTGTCCAATACACAGCCTTGTCCCCACAAGTGTGTGGGGCAATACACTCAGTCGGCTGTACCCCCAAAACTCACAGGGACAGAGTTGTCTCGTGACACATGGCAGCAAGAAATGACAGCAGAAGCCACCCCCCCCCCCCCAACTGCTTGCCCCGCCTTTATGGCAACCCCCCCGCAAACTGCCCTGCACTGTCACGGAGCCGCCACCCTGCCTAAGTGCCATTGCCGTTACGCGGCGGGGCTGCGTACGCCTGTTGTGCCTCACACAGCACCAAAGTCTCGCCGAAGTTCACGCGGGCGCCACACGTCATCAGCCGCTCGCACGGGCCGCCGCGCCGGGCGCCGCTGCTGCGCAGCCCCGACGACAGCGACGGGGACCTGCCGCTCACGCCGCCGGTGAGCCCCCCGTGGGCGTCGGGGGCCACGACCCCCGTCTCCGACTCCAGCCCCTCCACCCGCCAGAAGGCGCTGCGCCTGCGGATGCGCGCGGCCCGGCAGCGGGAGGAGCAGGCGCGGGCGCGCAGACTGCAGCTGGAGACCGCGTACCACAATAAAATAGCGTCGCAGGTTTTGTTTGTCGGACCTGGGCTTTGGCTGGGGCTGGGGTGCACACTGGGATGGGGCTTCGCCTTTGTCTCGAGCAGGCCAGCGTCCCCCCCCCCCCCCCCCCGCCGCATGGGGTGCATTAGAAGGGCGTTGCCGAAGCGGTTGGGGGCGGTTATTGTCGGTTACAAGCGCCATTGAACCTGGCGCTTGGACGCCAGGGGCACAGTGGCTGGGCATGAGCTAGGCGCCCTGTTGGGGGGGTACCCTCCCCCCCCCTTCTTCCAATGCATCCCTGCCCCCCCCCCCCTCCCAAAGTCATGATGCCAGCCGCTGGGGCAGTTCCCAAACGGGGATGTCGTCAGGGTGGCACCGTGAGCGGGCCCCCCACCTCTTTCATTTCTTGAACCCGCCCCATCACCACCAACCCGATGGGTAGACAACCAACCCGCCGTCCACGCGCGGTGGAACAAGTACGTACACCCGGCAGTACTGAATGGCATCCTCACGCAGCCTTTACGGCACACGCACACGCACACACAAACGCACACGGCCCTTGACACACACTCGCCCTGTGTCGCCCCCTACACACACACACGTGGTACCATGCGCACTGGCCGCCCATGAGGCGACCCCAAAGCTCAGCCCCTGGCAACAGGCACAATCCCACTCCCGAACCACGACCCTCCTCTGTTGCGGGCGTCCTCCCTCCCCTTCTCTATCCGTCAGAGGGCTGCAAAAGCGCAGCCACCCAGGCATCTGCATCTCAATCTGAAACTCCGAAACAGACCTTTGCCAGCAATCCGACGCAACATGCGGAGGGGAACGGGTGACTGTCCAGGGCCCCGTAAAGAAACAACAACCAGACGGAATGTCACACAGGGGGGGGGGGTTCAGAGGCTAAAAAACAAGTTTGTGTACCTCCAATTTCGGGCCCCTTTGATGAATTTCATTTTTTTCCTGAGGACAATTTTTTCTGATGTGGGTGGGTGGGTCAGCCAAAATCTCGGGGGGGGGGGGGGGGCAGACAGCTACAGTCAACAACCAGCACAACCCCAACACGCCAACTACTGGGCGCCGCTGACGCGCAAATGGCACATCCCGCCACATCCAGCACAGCCCTGGCACACCAACCACGGGGCTCCGCGAACGCCGAAACGACACCAGCAAGAGCACCGGCCGACAGAATGCAGCGACCCGACGCAACATGCGAAGGGAAGAACGGGTGACCGTCCAGGGCCCCATAAAGAAACAACAACCCGACGGAATGTCACACAGGGGGGGCAATCCCCCCCCCCGGCCAGTATCACCAAGCAGAGGCCTGATCTGAAAGCCCAGCAGTGAGGTTAATACCAACCCCACGCGCCCCCCTTCGGGTGTGGAGGGGGCAACAAGGAACAGGGCAGTTAGCCATTCCTGCGCTTATATGGCACGTGTTCTGCCTGGGAATCCCAATGTGCATGTTCCCCGGGGGGGGGGGGGGGGGGCTGAGGACATCAAAGACGCGACCGAGACCGTTCCCCTACCGGTGGCCCAGGGCGAGACCGAGATGTTCATCGTTGAGACTGAGTGCAACACACTGATTGTACAGCTGGCAGCGCCGCCAGAGGTCACATTTTCAATTGATGGCTCAGTCCCCTCACCAGCCTCGGGCCCTACTCTTCGTTCGCAGATGATGCTCCCTTTGTTCTTTTTTTCTCTTCTTAAAAAGGAATAGGGCCCGAAATGCTCGACTTTTCGCAATCTAGAAAATTCCTCCAAAAATGCCTCCGGTCGCGCAACCGGGCCAGCCGAGCATTCCGGGCCCTTAGTTCCTTTTCAGGGTAGAAAAGGACGGAGTTCCAACTTTTTTCTAGGCCGAGAGCCTAAAGTCGAACCCCCCGCAGAAAGTTCGAACTTTTCTGGCTCCTAGAAATGGAACGGGACCACCTTCATGTTGTGTTTTGGCGCAGGTGGAGCACTTTGAGGAGGTGCACGCGCGCTCCCCCCGGCACGCCACCATCTCCCCCAGCCGCTTTGACCAGCGTGTGGAACGCATGCGGCTGTGGGGCACTGTGATTGCTGCAGCGGCGGGTGCCGCGGCACTGTGCCCGCGGCGGGTGGATGCCGGGCATCCACCGGTGGAGGATTCCGAGGAGGAGGACGCGCCTGATGGGGTCCAGCGGCAGCTGTGGAAGAGGGTGATCCGGCACGAGATCGTGCTCAGGCGCTGTGCTGCCCGGTGGCGCGCGAAGATCTGGGCGCGGCACACAGACCGCATCAAGGATATGCTGCAACGGTGTGGTTGGCTCCCAGAGGGACTGTGGGGCAGTGGCAGTGGCGATAATTGAAGAGTGGCATAGGCGCTTGTGTGTGTGTGTGTGTGTGTGTGTGTGTGTGTGTGTGTGTGTGTGTGTGTGTGTGTGTGTGTGTGTGTGTGATCGCGCGGTTACGCGTGGTCCATGACCCTGCCTGCATAACCTCCCCTGTCTCCCCTGTATGCCTCCCTCCCCTCCCAAGACAGTCAATCCAGGGGCATGTACGTGATGCTGCAAGGTACACAATGTCCTCCCCTCCTCAGACCTAAAGGTAATGACGATAGGGAACACTGCAGTGACTGCATGAGAACAGTGGATGAGAAACAATGGGGGAGCCTTAAGCGCAGTGCGCGCGCAGTGCGCGCGCAGTGCAACTATTTGGGCGTCTGGCCGTACTAGAGACCCATACTTTGTGATACTAGGGGCCCCTAGGGGCATTATGGTGACGCCTAGCGTAGGTTTTGACTTCTGATTTTGTTCCCCTTTTTTTGCGGACCCCCGAGAATGCAGGGGTGACGTAGCATTTCCGCCCTCTTTTGGGCCCCAACCTTCCGGTGCTATTGAGGAAACCGGGACAATCTCGGAATCCACGCTTTGTTGCGTGGTGCATCATGGTGACCCTTGGCCTAGGTTTTGACTTCTGATTTTGTTCCCCTTCTTTTGGGGACCCCCGAGAATGCAGGGGTGACGTAGCATTTCCGCCCTCTTTTTGGCCCCAACCTTCCGGTGCTATTGAGGAAACCGGGACAATCTTTGAATCCACGCTTTGTTGCGTGGTGCATCATTCTTTGATTCTGCAACTGTGTCATGTTGTGCACACAAGTTGCGTATTCTCAATGTGTACTTAGTTGACAATGGACCAGAAAGACAGTTGTGTGTTCTTGAGGGTGGCGACCAATGCGCTGTTCATGGCCTTTCCAGATGTGCATGATGTGTGTTATGTTCAGGGAAGGTGGTTTGCAACTTTCTTGAGCTGGGGCAGTTTGGGTCACCTAATTCTAAGGGCGTTTCCAAGGGGTGTGCTTGGGGGCTCTTCCGGGGGAACATAGTCTAAAAGTAGCGCGCAGTGCGCGCGCAGTGCAAAGATTCCCCCAATGTGCCCTGTCCCGTTACCTTTCAGAAAGGCGCCTAGCCTCCATGACAATTTTGTAATTGTGGCCTGACGAGTCGTTTTGATCAAAGCCTGCATGTCTGCGATCAACAGTGGGTTGGGTTCTCTTGATCACTGTCACGAAGTGTGTGATTTGCTGTTGGCACGTCCCAGTGACTGTTCGGCAGTATTTGCGTTGTGTTCACCAACAACATTGCGGCCATCGCTTCGTTCCTGGTCTTGTTGTCCTTGTACCTGCCCTGTTTCTGTATTATGTCAAGCTCATCCAACTCACTACAAGTCGTCATCTGCGGGAGATGTCACAAAAGTGGTCATCGGGCAGCACAATGCCCAGAGGCCCCCCAGGGGAATGCCGCCCAGCGAGGAGAGAGAGGCCCGCCCCCCTCGCCATGTTGGACTTGCAAACTCATTGCTGGTGCAGATGCCAATCATTGGGGAGATGAGTGCCCTGTGGCTGCGGAACGATTAAAAAATAGACAGTGCACTCTCTGTGGTTCAACACAGCACCGGAAGAAGGGTTGTGACAAGTACCTGGTGGATAAACATACAGCGAAAAATTCCCGAACCACATACTTTCCAATACAACCGCGCCAGGCCAATGTGACCTGGTGCCTGCGATGTGGTGTAAAGAACGCCCATGCCACGGCGGACTGTCACAAGGACAGTCCTGCCATCATCTTTCCCACAGGAGAGGACAAAGATGCAATGGAGGGCATCTGTACGTGGTGTGCCATCCGTGGACACAATTTTACTTCTTGTATGCGGAGAGCGCCGCAACAGGCTGATGCCAACAAAGTCGCCATCGACAAGCTGTCATTACGAGTAGATGCCCTGTCCAAATCGGTAGACCAGGTGGGAGTTCTCGATACCCAAGTGCAGGCGCTGCGATCAGATGTCCAAGGCCTCGTTAAATGGCAAGACAAACATATCACAGCCCACGATGCCTTGCAGAACCGTGTCCAGGATGTTGAGAATTGGAAACGCGAAGCCATATCCCAGCTGCCCCAATTCGTCACACACACGAAATTCGATGCTTTCGTCGCGTCACGGTACGCGGATACGGAACGCGCAGCACACTCCGCCCGCAGTCAGCCAATCCAAATTCGACGAGTGGGTGCGTACCAAGTACGACGACACGGAAAAGAAGGCACGTCAGGCGGTGCCACAATCGGCGTTTGATGAGTACGTATCCAGGATGGAGGGCACACGCCGCAACACCGGTCCCGACACGATGATGGCCCCAGCACGTGCCACAGGATCTTCACGCACAGCATCAGAACGGGACTCCGATGATGGGGGAGTGGCGGCAAGTGCCAAACGAAACGTAGCACGGCGCTCTGCCACGCCTAGCCAGTCACCTCCTCCCAGCGACACAGCGGGAGCCTCCTCCTCGTCGTCGGCGACACCAGGCGCAAGGGCATTTGCCTCCATGCCACCTCCTAGCTCCGACGCCCCCTGGCTCCGTCTGGCCCCCGAGAACGCCGACCCGTGGGGAGATGAAGCACTAGATGTTCTACTGGACGTGTGGACGAGCCACATGGACTCACGGCTCCAGCAATGGGCGGGCAAACATGCCACACAGGAGTTGGCCGCTACAGCAGGGGAACTGGCCAGAACCGTGATGTCACCCACTAAGAGGAGTGGTATCTGCGCCATTCTCAGAGCGGCCCGTACACCCGTACGAGTGTTCACGAATTTAAACCAATAACGCAAGGGGGTGGCGAGTCCGAATCTGTACTACTGCGCTGCACCGCCGATACGGATGACACCGACACACCTCCTGCTTACCACGATGCGGCAATATCCCACATGCTGTCGGTGCAGTATATCTCACAGAAATTGGGTCTCGCCAAACACATACTCGCTGTCACGTCGGAGTTCGTGGACGACATATACGACTTAACTACTTCGATCTCGACATCACACACACCAGTGACACCGCTACGAATACCATACACACAACCAATGCCATCAGCCATTGCACCTTCCAAGAGGAAGAGCGTCATCTCACAGACCGCCGATTTACAGACAACATGTCAGGGACCCCAAAGTGTGTAGGAATACCGCCACCTGTGACCACTACAGTCTCAGAGCAACGGTACATCCCATCGTGGTTGCACAGGCGGATTGCACACACCCTGGGGGCGATGACAGTTTGGCACCGTCCGCACATGTGGTTGACAGGTCAACACCATTGTCTCACTCGGCCAGAGCTGTCCTGTCCAGGGGCAGCAGCCCACGGCATAGGTAACTGGATGGACATACGGCCTGCCTTCCCCTTCTCCCTCCCCTCCTGTGTCAAACACCTGTGGCTGTGGGCCCCAGCATATGAGGTCCCTGTTGTACAGTCCATTTTCCCCTCCCTCTCCACCGTTGGATGGTCCAAAGGTTCCACAGTCTGGCACCTGCTTGGAAGTCAAGAGGCACAGCGATCAGTCGATGAAACACAAATCCTTAGAATTCACCTGATTCTCCAAGAGGCAGGGCACAGTTCACTTTCCATTCCACGCATTCCCGAAGCCCCCCTCGTTCTGCGAGCACTCACTATCCAGATGCAAGCTGCACTCGACAACAAAAATCTCGGGCGGTGGGCAGAACTGATGCCCACCCTACACTGGCAATGGCCAGGAGACTGAGTCATGTACACCGCTGGTTTATTTCCCTGACGCCCCCCCGCAATGTCATCTACCTGGTGTACAATATATGGCTCCAGGTGGTGTACATTGGCCTCACCACAGGGGCCCTGATTAGCCGGTTGAGGAAACACATGACTGACAGTTTGGCTGACGTGGATTGTGCCACCTTACACAAACACATGGCAAAAACAGACCTCTCAGGCTGGGGAATTCTTCCACTGCAATGGGTCGAGGACGACTGGCACGCGAGTGTGCGTGAACGACACTGGTGGTGGATTTTCAGGCGCTGGGCTTGCAACGACGTCCCACTAGGAATTAGTACCCAGGGTGAGGGATCCAAATCTCGAGGTTGGCTTAATCAAAGAGTGCTGGCGGCTCTGCAGGGTATCCGTGATGCCCGACGCATCAGCGACCGGCCACGAGTGAAGTTTCTTCAGTCAGAACTCTAGGACCTGGCTAACCGTCTCTCTATCCCATTGTATGTCCTTGGTCACGTGACCGTACCCAATCTAACCCCAAATCAAAATGCGGCAATTCACAGAGTGATACGCGCAATGGTGAAATCATGCAACATTGCAGCGTGGGAAAAACAAGCGCTACACAAGGCCGTACGAGTGGTACGCTCCAACCCAGTCACAGTGGGAAGTCTTTTTGAAAAACAGAGTAGGAAAGGAGACCGTGAGGCCCAAAAACCACAATGCACATGCGCCAGCATCACATCAGAGCACGGCCACGTCATTGAAATTGAAGGCCACAAAGCGCTTATCCCTGTGTACGTTCAGGGCCTTGATGCAACTACCCTCCGCCCCAATGACTCCCTACCACTAAGGGCACAAAAGTCAGAGCGCGCCTTTTCAAGGACATTACTAAAATAGCAGGCCAGATCGGGGCAGAAGTGCCTAACCTCCAGCACATGCTACCCTCAACCCTGTGGTGTGAGTCAGGGTCCACTGTGCGCCACGTGGAGCAGCAAGCAACATCCATCTGTGCCTCCCACTACGTACGAATTGTGGACAAGGGGGTGGGGGTCATGTGGGGATTTTGCCGTCAGTGGATGTGGGATATACTCGAGGAATTCCTGATCCAGGAAGGGTATACCAGATGCACCCAGTCCCAACAGCACATCACAGCACGGATACTGAAGATCATACAGCCCAATGGCTGGGACAACGACCCAGTTGGGCGCATCGCCTCCCTGTACCTCATCGGCAAAGCGAAAAGTCTGGTTAAACAGAAATGGCTCTGGAGACCCATTGCCGCACTCCCGAAACCCCTCTTACCAAAAAAGGACCTCACAATCGCAGCCAGAGCCATGACCACATTTCTGAAACTGGTGGTGGAGGAGACCCCTGGAAACTTCATGGTCCACTCAGTTAATCGCGTGGCTGACTGGTTTCATTGGTTGCCATCCGTAGGTTGCTCTTATATTGTTGAACTGGACTGCAAAGACCAGTTCAACCACGTACCCCCTAGTTGTGTGGAGTCACACATGACCGAGTCCAGCAAGTGGCTCGCCAAGCGGCGTCGCTGGCGCATGAAAGACATCTGCTGGTGTGTCCACAGAGACAGTAAAAAGTTGGACAGGGCAGGGCAGGGTGCCTCAGGAAAATTTTGGTACATCACGCACGGGGACCTCAGCAACAAGATAAATTTCGAGCTGCAAAACAACAACTATGTGACGGCGGCAGGGTCCCTGTGGCAAAGGACAGGGTGTATTCCCATGGGGGGGTCATTCTCCGCACAGGCGGCGGATCTGCACTGCCAGTGGGGGGTGTATATGAACAGAGCGCGCTTCAGAGACCTTGGGGAACTCCGCATCACCGACACAGGTTTCATATACTGGGATACCCCCTGGGGAGCACTCACACTGTGCCAATTTCGAGACAACATTCTTATGGCCACAGCCTTTGCCGACACCCCAGCCATGAAAATAGTTAAACGTGTGTGCCACCTCCTACAGCGATGCTGGAACCTGAGGGTGCTGTGTCCATGTGATACACCGTGTACCCAATCCTGTCTCCAATCCTCCACGACAGCTATGGGTTTCTGCATGGTATGTTCAACAGATGGGGAACCCACGGCGTACGCACATCCGAGTTCGCTGGATAGTGCATGGGATCTAAAAATGGGCCCCCCACTGATGACGCCGACCCACGCCTCCCAACAGTACCTGCGGACAGTCCTCACAGGCGTTTTATGTAACTCCCGCCAATGGTGTCGAACCCCCCTTGCACAGCTCGTGACGGTGACAGCGTGGGGCCAAGTGTTGATTAAATCAGGCTACAGTCCCAGAGCCCTCAGACGGGCCATGCACGCTGCGATCATCAGGGGCCTGGCAGCCTCAGACCACCAACCACAGTTCGTGGTGCGCTTCATGCACCACATATCCGAGCTCCTACCCCTTCCACGTTGCTGTGCTATCCACAGAGTGCTCCACTGGGTGAAACACCATGGGCAGTGGGCGGGAGGGGCATACGCCACATGGGTGCTCCCGAAACACCTGGCACAAGTGGGTATCACAGGAGACTGGAGCCACGACTACACCCCCCTCCACGATCATTGGGTCTCGGTGAAACAACCGGGACATGTGTGTGTGTGATCGCGCGGTTACGCGTGGTCCATGACCCTGCCTGCATAACCTCCCCTGTCTCCCCTGTATGCCTCCCTCCCCTCCCAAGACAGTCAATCCAGGGGCATGTACGTGATGCTGCAAGGTACACAATGTCCTCCCCTCCTCAGACCTAAAGGTAATGACGACAGGGAACACTGCAGTGACTGCATGAGAACAGTGGATGAGAAACAATGTGCCCTGTCCCGTTACCTTTCAGAAAGGCGCCTAGCCTCCATGACAATTTTGTAATTGTGGCCTGACGAGTCGTTTTGATCAGTGCCTGCCTGTCTGCGATCAACAGTGGGTTGGGTTCTCTTGATCACTGTCACGAAGTGTGTGTGTGTGTGTGTGTGTGTACAGCCCACACTCCGTGTGTTCTGTGCTTCAAGCTGCAGCTATGTGGCAGTCACGGTCCACCACACGACCCACATGCCAGTGCTCCACGTTCCGCAGTGTGGCTGCACAGTTTGGCACCCTGAGGTACATAGATGGCCATCTAGCGCTCGTTCCACTAAGTCTAAACGTTGCCGGGGTTGGGAACCTGCGTCCAAATGACCCAGTGGCAGTGAGTGGGAAACTGGCCCGACAAAAAGTCTGCCAGGGGATTCGTGCATTCTGTACTAAGTTGACCGTCGCGGCGCCCGATTTGGACCAATTCTTGCCGGCGTCCCTTTTTACAGAAACGGGAACACCCCTAAAACAGCTACAAAACTTGGCGAAGCATTTAGCCGAGTACCAGTACATTCGCATAGTGGACAAGGGGGCGGGGGAGCCGTGGGGATTCTGTGATGGGTTTTGGATCAAGTCCAGCAATTCATGCGCGAGGAACATTTTCAATGAGTTTGCTCCACCCCTCAGAGCTGGGAACGGCGTATTTCCCAGGTAGTAACGAGAAGGCATCTTCGGTGCGATCAACAGGGGCGTTTGTGTGTGCTGTACCTGCTCTCTAAGGCCAAGTCTCTAGCAACGGGAAAGTGGGTTTGGAGGGGAATATCTGCATCCCCATCCCCAGTCCTTGACAAACAACAACTGTGGATCCCCCAGAATTTCCAGTTTACCGAGATCCGTACCATCTCAGCGTGGTTTCAGTTTGTTGCCCGAAAGGGTGCCCAGTCACTGTGTGAAATAGACTGCAAGAAACAACTTGATAACATCAAGCCGGGTAACGTTACCATAGTATTCACTGGTTCCGCTGATTGGTTGTACAAGAAATGGCAGTGGCGACAAACAGAGGTGGTGTGGTCAATAAGCCGGGATAGCGCGAAACTCGATAGGGCAGGGGAGGCTGCGAGTCATCAGTTCTGGTATGTGCCGCATGACGTGCTCAGTAAAATGCTCCATTTTGAAATGCATGAAAACAACTTTCTCTTAGCAGGCGGTTCCATGTGGCAACGGTTGGGAAGCATCCCAATGGGGGGTCCTTTCAGTGCACAAAGCGCCGACTTGCACACCCTCTGGGGAGTGAAGACACAGGGAAAGAAGATGAGATACCTCGGGAGTATGACAATTTCGGATGAAGGGTTTCCGGTGTAGGTGCGCGGACGGCATTGGTTTTCTTTGGCACAGTTTCGGGACAATGTTCTGATTGCATCGAGCCTCAGCCCAGGCACCCACACAACCCTGGTACAAGACGTCTCCTCACTCCTCCCCCATATTTGGCAGCTTGAAGTTCTGTGCGACTGTATCAGCGAAGAGACCCCAACCTGTAGCGGGGCATGCTTGAGCTCCGAAATTCGGGCGCTGGGGTTTACCCTGGTGGTGGGAGGGGGCTCTGGCATGGTTGCGGTGCACCCCTCTGCTCTGAAACAGGATTGGTCCTTGAGGTCTGGCCCCCTGTAAAATCACCGAAAGCCTCGGAACGTATCTACTTGCCATGCATTTTCTCCGGTGCGCTCACAGCGGGGCTGCCCCGGTATGTCACATGGGGTTCCCAGATGGCCCTACAATGCGGGTAACCCCCGACACACGGCATTACAGGCGATGCACAAATCGGTGCACCGTGTATTCTCTGCCTCCCCTTGGTGTTCCGAAAATACCATGCGCGCGGTTTTTGCGGTAAGCCACCACGTGCCAGCCCCAAGACACCTTGTGGTTCAGAAACTGGCCCGCTGGCTGCGTGCCCACGCCGTCTGGGATATGTGCCAGTACACAGACCAGGAAATCCCACCCCAAGCCAAGCCTGAAGCATACACAGCCCCCTGGTCCTCTGATTTTGCCCTGCTGCTATAGCTCTCCTTCAGCCCGGCACCACCGGGGCCTGAGTGTGTGATTGGGGGGTGGCACCCAATACGGCTGACTTCAGTTCCCTTCCTCTGCTTTGTTTTGTTGGTTGGCATGAACGCGGAACTCCTGTAGATACTTGCGCTGACTGGGGCCCGGGGTGCAAAACTGCTGTAGAGGTGGTGCCAGTGATTTGCTTTGCTACACAGCGCCGCAGGCCGACCTGCTGGATTGCACGCTGCCCCGTCATGCCGCACTGCCCTCATTTCCCCGTACAGCCGAAAGACGTCTAGGACAGCGCTGCTGTCCTTGAGGAGTTTTCTTTCCACTGCTTTTCTTGCTTTGTTCTTGTTTGCGGTTACATCGTGTGTGTGTGTGTGTGTGTGTGTGTGTGTGTGGTTAGAAAGACGTCTAGGACAGCTCTGCTGTTCTTGAGGAGTTTTCTTTCAACCGCTTTTCTTGCTTTGTTCTTGTTTCGCGGTTCCCAACGTGTGGTTAGGTGGTAGTACCTAACACTGGTTGCGTTGGGCTGTCACAACACGAACTCCTCTGTGGATCATTTCCTAGTCCGTGGGTAGGTGCAGAACGACGCTGAGGGTGGGTGAGGGCACAGGGTATGTACTGTATCACACCGCACCCACAGTCCAGAGCTGCACACTGCTCTCTCTGTCAACAGACCGAAAGACGTCTAGGGCTGCCCTGCGGCTCCTGAGGATTTCCCTTTCACCGCTTTTCTTGCTGCGGTTTTCGTGTCTGTGTGTGTGTGTGTGTGTGTGTGTGTGTGTGTGTGTGTTTGCAGGGTGTCCTGCAGTGTCGGGAGCGGCTATTAGTTATTGAGTCGTGCATGCCTGAGACACCCGGGCTGCAACGGCATCTGGAGACGCCTGGGGGCATCAGGACCCCAGGTAGCTATCTGCAAGCAACCCTTTGGAGTGATGGTACAGCACAATAATATAGAGTGACACTATAGAAAAGAATGCATAGAAGAATGGTGTAGAGTCATAGAAGAGAAAAAGTCAGAAAATAATGAGATAGAGTGACAGTAACGAGCTGTGAGGCAGCGCTGATGAACACATGGGAGGAAAAAAGGGTGAAAATGGGGGGGGTGGGGACTAGGATCCATGGAATCCGCATGTGCACTGTGCACACTTGTTCTTTTGGGCTGACCCCTATTTTGGATTTTCCACTGAATCTGCACAATCTGGGGGCCTTTGCCATAAAGGCGGAATGTGCTGGCTGGCACTTCCGGGTGTATGCGCTGGTTTGGGCTTTCAGAAATAAGCTGTTTGCATCGCTTGTCCCAAGCCACTGGCGAAAAGTAGGCGAGAGGGACAGTTGTCCCTCTGCCCATCAATGCTGCCTCTGCCCTGAGGCGTCCCTCCCGTGCAGGCGACGGCAATGCTTCACACACTCATTCCCAAGACAGTGAAGTTTGGAGGGTGCCCACCACCAGCGATGTGGGAAATGTAACTCAGGGCCAGGGGCCCGCCGTCTGCAACCCTGATTCCCCCCCAACCCAATTGTGGCTAACAGCCATGCCTTCTTCCAGGCATGGGGATTGCATACTGCACCCTTGGAGGACGCCTTCGCTAGTGCATGTGTGCACAAGAGGTGATCAGCATAAAGCATCAACACAAAGCGCAGTAGTTGGCTCATTGATGGCCCAAAAAAAAAAGACCATTGGTACATTTCCGTCACAAACAGTGAGACACGAAGAGAACCTGTGGGTAGGACGCTAACAAGGAAGCAACAGCCCTGCAGCGATAAGCATAATACCCGGCGCCATGTAGAGATTGTAGGATCTGTCGTATCACACTCAGAAACTATACATACAAGCAAGGGAGATGCACAGTTTGTCAGAAAATCAATCAGACGGAAACATGCAAACCCCCTCCATCCAGTTTTTTGTGTGTGTCGCAATCCGACACTTGTGGTTGCCAGTCCAACCCAAGTAATTTTCAACTCCACTGAAGTGATTTTCAAAGTACAGGAACAAACTAGATTAGTGCGTAGTAGGTGCCTTGCTGATCGTGGCGAAAGAAGGAACCTGTCTAAAATCTTGGTGAAGCCTCCTCCGGTGGATGTCACTGAGGCTCATGTGTGGATAGCTCTGATGGAAGCAACCTGGGGCCAGCTCTGGCAGCAGCAACCTGGACAGCCTGCTGGGAGTGCCTGAGACGTTGGCTAGAAGTGCTCTTCTGGAGGACGGAGACAAGGGAACCAGTGTCAGACCCGGTGGCACTCGGCCGCTGCTGGGCTTTTGAAGTTCCCTGACCAGTTCCTCCTCCTCCTCCTCATCCTCCTTCTCGTCCACCTCCTCCTTGTCCTCCTGGTCCCTTCCTTTGCCCCTGCCTCTTTCAGCCTCACTCCCGCCGTTTCCTCCTTCTGTCTCCCTCCCTCCCTCCATCTTCCCTTCCTCCTCAGGTATTTCCGTTGTACCCGGCCCCTGGTCGTGTGGAGGTGGATGAAGCGTGCCACCAAAATGTTGCAGAAGCTGGCACGGCGGCGGCAGATCATAACGCAGTGTCGTCTGTCGCTGTACATGTCCTCATGGGAGGCAATGGACCCGGTGAACAGCAGCGGGCAGGCAATGGAGGCAGAGGTCAAAGCTGTGCTCGAGTCGCGGCAGAAGCTGTGCCGCGAGGACATCACGGCAAGCATGAAGGCGTACGTGCAGGCATTGGTTTGCTGGGACCAGGTGTCTGGCATGTTCTGGCTAGGGCCGTTGAGGCAGCATATTCGACCCTTCTGATCACTCCGTCCCAATTTGCCGCTCCTCATCCCTTTCCCCCTCCCCCAACCGCAAGTGCATGAAGCTCTTTCATGGAGGTTATTGGAGGGAAGTGTCAAGGCACCAGAGAGGGAATTGGGGCTCTGCATCATTTGCCCGCGAGCGTTGTTCTTGGCATGAATTAGACACGCTTGGGAGCCCTGCCGTACCATGCTTCCTCAAGGGAGGTGGGAGAAGGGGGTCGCCGATTTGGTCTGGAAGGGTTCCCAGGAGTGGCGGGGCAAGGTCAACCCCAACATATTTACAGTCACCCATGACCGACTACGTATTTGCACTCAAACATGACCACCATGGAATTTGATGGTTCCATTCAGGGGGGTCCTTAAGGAACTAGGTTTTCTCTTCTTTTTCCGTTAGGGACCGCCCTGGTTCCATTTCATGGTTGCGCCCGTACGCAGTCTGTTTGGTGGGCTGCTGGCCGGGCAGGCTGTTTTGTGTGCTGTGCTTGCCAGACCTCCTATCCCATCCTCATGGATGTCAACATGATGTTCTTCAACTCTACCAGATGCCCAAGCCATTTGGCCCTGTCCGGGGTGGACAACATTAATAGACAGCACCCCTTTGAAAAACAACGCGCTTTGGTTTGTATCTGCTGGGACACTGCAGGGTGACCCCCCCACCCCCTTTCCATTTCTCTCCAGTCCTGGTATAATTTCCAGTGCTCACAAGCCACGCGGCGGCTGGTCAGCCTGCCTGGCTGGTAACAAAATTTAGGTGTCCACAAAAATTGCCAGCTGATGTGCCGGTTGCCATCTCCGCCCCCCCCCCCCCTCCCCAAACTCGTTCAGCCTTTATGGCGCACAAATCCACCCACCCAAACAAAATGTCAATCTCTGGAATGTTCAATGTGTTTGCCATTGTCTGTGCAAAGGGGGCAGCACCTGACGCGCGGCTGTTTGGCGGCATCTGTGGAAAAGGTGTAGTGTTCTCATTGGGATTTGCCCTCTCATTCTGGGCACCGCCGCAGATGTACTTATTTCGGGCCGGAAAGGGCCACAAGGGGTCAAGGGCCACTTCAAACATTGTGAAGTGGGTGCCAACTGTATTGTGCTCTTGATTTTGGTACGTTTTTTGGGAAGGAAGGGGCGTTTGTACAGTTGTCATGCCCAAAGCGTTTGCTCTCCTGACGGGCCATTGTGGGAGGGGGCACAACCCAGGCCGTTCCGGGTGTACTCGCCGCAACCGTCGCGCGCGGCGCAATTACTCCCCCAGCGTATCTTGGACTGATTGCGACCATGCGACTGCTTCTGCGCAACCCCCTCCACAGGAGTATGGGCAGGACCCCGACACGGAGGAGGCCGAGGCCAACAAGCCCCAGCGCCCTCCCCTCAGGCCCAACCCCTCCACCATCCGGCAGCTGATGGCGGCTATGCAGAAGCAGGCGGCCGAGGCGGCGCCCACGGCTCCCGCCGCGGCGCCCCAGTCCAGCCCCCGCGACAGTCCACTGAAGCTGGTCGCACCGAAGCGCTTGGCCACCGGGTCCGTCCCCAAGATGGCAGCGAAGAAGAAGCCCAAGGGCAAGAGCCCACCGAACACGAGACCCACGTCCCCAGTGGTCAAGCACAGCGGGCCCGCGAAGCGGAAGTAGTCCTTGTGAGCGCGTGCTGCTGGGGTCAGTGCAGACCTGCCACTGGCGTCCGCGATGTTGGATGGTGGTCAGATGGGGCTTGGCCCCACTGGATCGGACATGGAATGCAGCTGCTTCCTCGGGAGCTCGAAAAATGGTTTGGGCTGGGGTCGTCTGAGCCCTTTGAAGGAGGGGGAGGGGTCTGGGAAAGGGGCTCAGATGTCAGAGGCGTTGTAAAACGGCAGTCAAAGGACTGGTGATGGCTTGGAAATTGGGCTGCAAAGTGGCCCAGAGGAAAGATTTTTGAAAAAAAATTCCCCATGCCCAAGAAGAGCGGACAAGAATGAGAGTGTACAGTGATTGGATTCATTGGTTGATGGTATGGTGTGTAGTCCCCCACCCATCCCCACCCTTGTGCTTCAGCATGACCCTGCCTGACCATCTTACTTCTGGTGTGACTCTTTGTAGTCAAGAATGTAGAATGAGCTGAACGCGGACTTTGTTGTGGCGGCCTCTTTGAGGGGGCCATATCAGATGCCGCCATGTGTCTGGTCTAGGGGCCTTGGCTCTCTGTTTCTGGGCACTGGGACGCGGAACTTGACACAATCATGTGACTGCATGGTGTAAATGATGATTTCGCCACCGGGGGGCCATGTGTGTTTTGTGCGTCACGATTGCTTTTGAAGGCTCTAGCGTTCCTACCCCCGCCCTGTGGACCGGTGCACTGGCCGTAGCATGGAACCTGTGGCCTCCTTCCACGGTTTGTACCATTGCAATGAAATTGGATTTGTGACTGCATGTCGGTTTTCAAACCACGTGCACAGCTACGATGGCAGTATAGGAGGGAGTGGCTGCATGGTGCACGGCGGTCAATGCGTAGCGACTTGCCACTTGATGGCTGGACTTTGCGATTTCGAGTCAAAACTTCGCGATGTTTAATTCCAGCATTAGCCTTGAGGCGTTTGCGGTTGGCTCCCGCAGCGTGTGTTCACCGTGCGCCCACTGTGCAGCGGCTCCCTTGAGAACTGTCCACAACCTCCTTCGGGGCAATGTATTTTGAATATACAGTGAGTGTCAAGGGCAGGCCCCAAATGAAGCCCCCCCCCCTCCCCCTGCCGAACATTGCTGCATATGCATAACAGGACGTGTGTATGTGGAGCGCTTGTTGACCTGTGTGCGGCCCCTCCCCCTTTGCCAGCGAAGACGAATCATAGTGATTGGGAACCTACATGTGGAGGATGCCTGAACCCGTGTATCATAGCTCGGTGATCTTCAGTTGGGAGCAATGACTCTCACGGGACTGAGCACCACCGGTTCAGGAACGCCCCGGTGTAGTCCCCCTCTGTGATTTCAATGCGGCGTAGCTGTCCCTTCCCAGGGTCCTCAACGAATCACGTGGCTGAGGGCAAGACTGATGATGTAGAGTAACATTCTACCAAGTGCCTTATTGTGACATGCTGCTGGGTTGCCCACATGACTGAAAAAAAAACACGCCTGCTTGGCATTGATGGCAAGGCATCCCAAGTATCTGTTTGCACATGCATGTGTTTGTGATGAGGACCTGTGCATGCAGTCAGGAGCTGTGGCTGCGGAATTTTTTTTTTGTGGGGCTGAGCTGGCCATCAAATTGTGGGTCAGGAATGCATTTGACGGGCTGCAGTGTTGCCTGCCATTGTTCTGTCTCTTGTTCAGAGCAATGATGGCCTGTGAAACTCAATCTGTAAACACCCCAAGGCCCTCCTGGTGGGCCCGCGATTGTGAACCTGATTTGTGTCCCTCATTTATACATTGGTTCGGTGGTGTCTAACCCCCCCCCCCCCTGTGTTAGCACGGCTTGGTATACACACGATGACCACAGTTTGGTGGTTGGTTTTGTGACCACAGTTTCTGAGGTCAAGAAGGCACAATGGCATGTCCGTGCGCCGGTTGTAGTGGGAAAGAGAGGTTGAGTCATGTATGAGGGGAGGTGTTTGTGGGAATGTTGTTCACGCATTGCATACATGCTGCAAAGTGTTGGAGGTCGGCAACTCCTCGGACCCTAGTCTTGGCCTCTTTCCACAACTTACCTGTTTTTGGTGGATGGAACACGAGTTTTATTCTATTGATGACATGCATTTCATTGGAATTTGTGCGACAAGGGGTTTGGAAGGGTGTTTGGTGACGGTCGAGGGGTTCGGCCCACACAATGTACACACAACTGCTTTGTAACCATACTACTCCTCGTCTAGCTAGGGGACTCTATTGCCCCCCCCCCCCCCCATTGAAAGCCCGCCCACCCAAATAGTTGAGGCAAAAAAGAGGCACCAAAAACAAAAAGTCCGGACAATCTACAACCGAACACGGGACTTAGATGGCTAGAATGTGTGGTACATGGCTTTTGCGTGCTTGCACTGTACAGGGACCGGGCCAAATTGCTGGTGTAAGGAAGAGCTGGGTTGTGCGAGTAGAATTTGCTGGATGAGGGGCACAATCGCACTAACAAAGATAGAAAATGCATGAAGCAAGTTCATTTGGTTTGAAAGACGGGACAAAGTAGACGGACAAAAAAATTAGTGGTCGAAACAAACGAAAAAAGATTTGCTAGCAAATTTTTTCAAATATGACACCCTAAAACAGCCAAATGACTTTTTTTCCATGCAAATGCACTGCGATTTTTTGAAACAAATATTTTCGATTGTCTTGGGACAATACCACACACAAGCTTTGAATTGTTTATCATCGTACTATGACAATAAAAAAATCCTAGCGCATTTGCGATTTAATGAAACACTCGATTTGGATATGCAAAGTAATTGAATGGTGAGACATCTATCTGTGCATGACCTAAGACATTGCATCGGCCCATTTATTACGCATGGGTGCCCACTCCGATAGATATCCGATCGAACCCCGGGGGGCGACTCCGCGGGTCCTAGGACGCCAACTACCCTCCCCCCCCCCCCCACAAAGGGGCCTGCGGCCAACAATTAGTTGTCAAAGGTATGAACCCAAGGAGCAAATGGGCGCCGTAGGCGCCCCGGCGCCAAAGGCGCCCAATGGGGGAACGTTAGCGCGCCGGGCATCTTTTTAGACCTGTGCCCCACCGGTGGCCTCTTAGGGGGTTCAACGGGGGGGTGCATTTCCCGCAGCTACTTGGGCGCCTGGCTGTACTAGAGACCCATACTTTGTGATACTAGGAGCATCATGGTGACCCCTAGCGTACACCTTGATTTCTGATTTTGTCCCCTTTGTTGGGGACCCCCGAGAATGCAGGGGTGACGTAGCATTTCCGCCCTCTTTTGGGCCCCAACCTTCCGGTGCTATTGAGGAAACCGGGACAATCTCGGAATCCACGCTTTGTTGTGTGGCGCCTCGAGTTGGGATTAGGGACTCGCAATCCACGCTTTGTTGCATGGCCCCTTGAGTTGGGTTTAGGGACTCACAATCCACGCTTTGTTGTGTGGCCCCTCGAGTTGGGGTTAGGGACTCACAATCCACACTTTGTTGCAAGGTTGGTGCAAGTGTGGTGTAAGCGGGGAGGGGTGATGTACCATCATGGTGGTGTGGTCCGAGGCCACCACCCCGAGTTGCTATGACCACACTTTTGCAGTTGCATTCCAACCCCTATATATGTGTGTGTGTGTGTGTGTATGTATGTATGTCTTGTGGCATGGTGTAACTCTAATCCCATGACCGCCTCAGGAGCCCACCCCCCTGAGGTTCCCAGTGTTGCTGGGAATACCCAAGCTGATAATACCCTACTCTCTATTGTGGGAAGGGGCGGTGCGAACTGTCGGATCACACCTGGGCCGCATACCCAACTGTTCGGAGGTGCCCGACCCCCCCCCCCCCCGGGAACCGCCCCTCCCAGAACTGTAGTTTCCGTAGAAACTGAAGTTTAATTCGTTCCCTGGAGCTGCCGTTGACTGTGCATTTATGCGGAATGCATATGTTCTCTTTTCACGCGTAGTCGATTTTCATAATCGAAATGGAGGGTGCGCCGCATGGATTGGACGCACTGATCAAATTCTCCACAAAACACTAGGAGAAGTGGTATGAACATGTAGGCAAGAAGCAGGTGCTGGACCCGGCCAATTCGGAGTGGAACAGGATCAATCAGAGTCACGGTTGGGTGGCTCGGATTCAGCATGTGGTTCAACAGGTGGTGCCTGCGGTGCATGACGTTAGGGAGCAGTGGGATTTGCTGGCAACGTACGAGCTATACACAGGGACACTGTTGAAGGCGCTAGACTTGGTGTTCATGCCTGGTGAGTTGGAGAGGGACAAGCCTGAGATCTGGGTCAAGCGACTAGACTAGTACAGGGTGGCCTACATGAAGCTGCTATCAGGCAAACGCCACAAGCTGGAGAACCTAGACGCCGGAGGAGGCAGTCCAAGAGCCCAGGGAGCGACGCAGCCAGGAACCGCTGAGATCGTGGACTCCAGCAGCACGACGCCGGAGAAACAAGTCATTGGAGCAGGCGGAAATGAAGGAGGCGGGGCGACCCCGCCCCAGAACCTGGCGGTCGGGACGGACGTACCGATGGAGGAGGATGGAACGACAGCCGGTATGGAACTGCTTTCCCTGTAGGAGGAGCCTCTGGGACCGAACAGGGATAACCTGCGCCGGGTCCGGGAACGAAAAGGAGCCCCGAAGTGGGTGCGCAAGCTGTCCAAAATGGTTGAGACCATGGCGAAGAACAACGCGGAAGAGGTGCCAATGGGTGTGATTGCACAGGAGATCTGGGATGTAATCATAGAACTGGACAAGGACGGCAGACACCTACTGAAGGACGAGGCCAAGAACAAGAAGCAACGAGAGAGGGAGAAGAGAAAAAAGGCAAAAGCCAAGGCAAAAAAGCGGGCGAAGAAGGAGCAGAAACGCCGAAAACAGGAGAGTTGAAAGAAGGCAAAACGGGCAGACACGGACTCGTCAGATGACTCAAGCTGGTCCAGTGACTCCTCGGACACCACGGACTCATCGAGTGACTCCTTCTCTGACCCAGACAGCTCATCCGACAAGGACCGGAAAAGTAAATCACGGGATGGTGGAGGCCGAGATGGGACACTGAAGCCCAGGAGAGGACGCCCGAAGGACTTCGAGGTCCGGTGGATCAATGGACGCAAACATTTTTGCACCAACAAAGGCACCTGGCAAGACTGCACCAACCCGCCCTCTCGACCGTGCAAATTCTGCGGAAACCGCCACGGGGCGTTCCAAAGTACCGAGTTCGGATGCCGCTGAGGCGGCCCAGCGGACCCCCAGGCGCTAGGGGGGGGGGGGGTCGCTGGCTGACGGCGGGAAAGGAGAGCGCGACAAGCGGGCAATGCGGGTCAGAAACGCGCTAGGGGCCTTTCTGGAGGAAGCAAAACGAGAGATTGGCAGCTCATACGAAGCTACAGTATGGTGAAAACTGGAGGATGGCAGCCGATAGGCGTATGCGGGGGCGCTGTATAAGTACCTGCGGTACAGCAGGATCAATGGGTTCATGGCGCCGCGTGAAGCACTCAAGGGACGCATGTTACAGGTGGCCAGGGACGGCCTGTATGAATCGCCGATTAAGGCCCTATTGTCAGGAGTACGGCTAGCAGAGAAAATGGCCATTATACCGGCAATCGTGGTACCAGCGGACTGGATGTTCGCCGGGTCACTGGAGAGACTCTGAATATCGCAAAACCCGAGAAACATTCGATGGGCCGAGGGAGACATCATCTGCAGGATTCCGAGAGGAAGGACCCGTGGGAGTGGAAGGAGCTCGAGTGCCTGGGGTTGGCTGTCCTATTGCTCACGAACCTGCTTCGAATCGGAGAAGCCTGGACAGTCTCGTCTCCTGGAGATGGCAAACTCTGCTTCCTGGGCGAGTAGTCGCGAAGTGGTGAACATGACCAAGACCTGGGGCCATGGCCATCACAGTGGATGCGGTTCATCAAAGAAGAGCGTCAAAAACGTGGGGTGGCGGAAGACCGCCCGCATGGCTACCAGTCACCCGCAGATTTGGAACAAGCATGGGTCGCACTCGTGGCGGGGTCGGAGCTCGAACACTACAGGTGGCAATGTCTGCGGAAAGGAGGGGCGACGCAGTTATGGGCGTCGGGCGCACGAAACCAAATTGTCATGCTTGCAGGCGGGTGGGAATCACCATCAGTGGCACAGCATTGCACCAAACCAAAGCATGCATGGAAGTTCGTGGAGAGAGGAGAGCAGCCGGTGCCGGTATGTGGAGACAGTGGATATTGCCTTGTGTACGGAGACTGGTCTTCCAAGCAGTGGTGGCCAGCATGGTTGCGCAAAGAGCTTAGGGAGCTGGCAGCAAAGGCAAGGACGGATGGCGATGTTTTGGGACCGGTTGGACAAGCCGCCCGGAAGAGGAGGCGGACCCGATCAGCGTGACCGCCAGGGGCAGAGTAGACGCCAATGGACGCAGAACTGCCGCATGGAGAAGATCGCGGAGTTGGGAAGGGAGCTGGACATGGCCCTGATGCGGGTACATAACAAGGTGTGCGGCCAAGTGCATGCGAAGGAGAGAGCCAGGATGTCAGATGTAGTGAGCCAGCTGATATTGGGAATCACCTCGAAGAGAGGTTGTTAGATCAAGCGCACGCGCAAGCGTCGTATACCCCCCTTTTTTGGGGTCGTTTGCGTAGCATACCCCAATGTATGGTTTCTAACGTCTAACCCCCTGTAAAATCATCATTTTAGGACCAAAAATGACCCCCCAATGATTTTTTGGATTTTGACCCCCGTACCCCCCCCCCCCCCCCCGCCCCGGGTACCCTTTTTTAAGGGGGGCGGTGGGGGGTGGGGGGGGGGGCAAAACTTCTTTGCGTATTGTGGCCGCTGTGTGTGTATTTGGACCTGGGTCCTGAAGAACTTTTTTCTTGTATATGGACCCCCTAACCCATGGCAGGGGTCCCGGGTCCCAACTCCAGGTACCCCCAGTCGCCCCCCCCCCCCATATGGCCCCTTGCCGGTGAGGACTTAGCCGTTTTCACGCTGGATAGGCTGTTTACTGACACCTGCAAGATTTCCAAAATTCGACTTTTTCGGAAACCCTTCTGTTGCCCCTGGGATGGGTTTGGATGATGATTTAGTGACAATACGGGTACTTGAGCACCCATGGGGACCCACGTAGTGGCCGCCAAGCCCATATAGCCCGAGGCATGGCCCCCCCAAAAGCCCCGAAATTGCTGTTGTGTAGGCTGTTTTGGTGACACTTGCAAGATTTCCAAAATTCGACTTTTTCCGAAACCCTCCTGTTGCCCCTAGGATGGGTTTGGGTGATGATTTAGTGACAATACGGGTACTTGAGCACCCATGGGGACCCACGTAGTGGCCGCCAAGCCCATATAGCCCGAGGCATGGCCCCTCCAAAAGCCCCGAAATTGCCGTTGTGTAGGCTGTTTAGTGACACCTGCAAGATTTCCAAAATTCGCCTTTTTCCGAAACCCTTCTGTCGCCCCTAGGATGGGTTTGGGTGATGATTCAGTGACAATACGGGTACTTGAGCACCCATGGGGACCCACGTAGTGGCCGCCAAGCCCATATAGCCCGAGCCATGGGCCCCCCAAAAGCTTCAAAATTGCTATTTGTAGGTGGTTCAATGGCCTTTGGTGTGTGCACAATCTGCTAGCAGTTTTCCACCCTCTACAGGTCAAAAATGGAAAATTTTGCAAATCATTTTTTTGATATTGTGACCACTTGCAATGATGAAATATGCTATGTAACGCATGTTTTAGCCCCTCTTTATGTGTTTTTCACCACATTTGGGTGTTGGGGGGGGGGGGGGGGGGGCTACCAAGGGGTATAGGGCACAACCTGCTTATGCACTTTTCCCGCCTCGGCAGCTCAAAAATGGAAATTTCCGAAACTGATTTTCTTGATACTTTGACCATCCAAAATGATCAAATATCCTATTTAAAGCATGTTTTAGCCCCTCGTTTTGTGTTTTTCACCCTATTAGGGTGTTGGGGGGGGGGTCCCAAGGGGTCTAGGGCAACCTGCTTACGCAGTTTTCCCGCCTCAGCAGCTCAAAAAAGGTTGTTCCCCACCCCTCTTCGAGGTGCCTTGCCAAAGGCAATAGAATTTGTGATGTAGCCGGCACGGGAACTGCGGAGACCATCCCTGTGGTTGTGGGCTGCTTAAACGAGTTGGCTGAAAAGGGCATTAACCCAGAGGACGAGGAAAGCTACTACAGTGACGAGGGGGGCATGGGGAATTCGACCTGACGGTGGCTGCAAGAGGGCTGGGACAAGGTGGTAATGTGCCAATAGCGGAGTCGCTGTGGTCACGAGCTATGGGTATAGTAAGCCAATAGGCTATCAGACTTCAGACTTCAGACTTTTATGGACCATCACCCCCAACCCCCAACCCCCCAAGCTCCCCACGATAGGCCTTTCCCCCCCCCCCCCAAAATATCAGACATGCGCTTTGCCCCCCATATCAGACTTGCCCCCCCCCCTTTTCTCTTGCCCAATTCTGCACCTTGCTTCCTTGACCACGGCCGTAGGCTTGGACTAGGTATGTGAATAACAACAGGGTCAGTTTTGCTGGTTGGCCACCCCAACGCTCAACCCGAAACCCCCCATCAGGCTTTTCTCCCCCCCCCCACCCACCCACCAAGTGCTGTTGGGGGGCGAGGTCGGACAAGAAACTGCCATGCTACTGGGAACAAGTGGAAAATGGGAAAATATGGAACCTAGGAAAACGTCCAACATGCGGGAAAGTCAGGGACCCTGGGTATAGTAACCCCCCCCCCCCTTTTCGAACTGCTTGGTATGTGCGTGTCATCAACTTGCACATGTGATATGATGTGATGTATTGTGGTGTGGTGTGATGTGATGTGATGTGATGTGATGTGATGTGATGTGATGTGATGTGATGTGATGTGATGTGATGTGATGTGATGTGATGTGATGTGATGAGTTGTGATGTGATGTGATGTGATGTGATGTGACGTGATGTGATGTG
The DNA here is from genome assembly GCA_964036045.1 of Eutreptiella sp. 'Long Island Sound 2002'. Lineage (NCBI taxonomy): Eukaryota > Euglenozoa > Euglenophyceae > Eutreptiales > Eutreptiaceae > Eutreptiella > Eutreptiella sp. 'Long Island Sound 2002'. The sequence continues at coordinate 4,742,217 of OZ038400.1, read as the reverse complement.
ATGTGATGTGATGTGATGTGATGTGATGTGATGTGATGTGATGTGATGTGATGTGATGTGATGTGATGTGGTGTGGTGTGGTGTGATGTGATGTGATGTGATGTGATGTGATGTGATGTGATGTGATGTGATGTGATGTGGTGTGATGTGATGTGGTGTGGTGTGGTGTGGTGTGGTGTGGTGTGGTGTGGTGTGGTGTGATGTGATGTGATGTGATGTGATGTGATGTGATGTGATGTGATGTGATGTGATGTGATGTGATGTGATGTGATGTGATGTGATGTGATGTGATGTGATGTGATGTGATGTGACGTGATGTGATGTGATGTGGTGTGATGTGATGTGGTGTGGTGTGGTGTGGTGTGGTGTGGTGTGGTGTGGTGTGGTGTGATGTGATGTGATGTGATGTGATGTGATGTGATGTGATGTGATGTGATGTGATGTGATGTGATGTGATGTGATGTGATGTGATGTGATGTGATGTGATGTGATGAGTTGTGATGTGATGTGATGTGATGTGATGTGATGTGATGTGATGTGGTGTGATGTGGTGTGATGGGTGTGGTGTGGTGTGGTGTGGTGTGGTGTGGTGTGGTGTCGTGTGGTGTGGTGTGGAGTGGTGTGGTGTGGTGTGATGTGATGTGGTGTGGTGTGGTGTGATGTGGTGTGATGTGATGTGATGTGATGTGATGTGATGTGATGTGATGTGATGTGATGTGATGTGATGTGATGTGACCCCCACTGCTGCCCAGGGGCGCGTGACCTCACCGTGGTGTGGGGGTGTAACCGGGGGGGGTTCTCCTCCCCGGGCTAACACGCAATCTGGGGGGTGACCGGGCCCAGCCGCGGCGGCCGGGTCACGGGATTCAGCGCCTCACCCCTCGCCGACCACCGTGGGTTAGCCACGATGGCACAGGGCGGGCTCCACCGGGGGGTGGCGGTAAGCAAGTGAGCCCCGGCCCTCCCTCTGGCCCAGCCCTCTCCAGGGCTTGTGTGTCCCCCCCCACAATGCTCCCACCCACGACACCATGCGTCCCTGCACAGGTACGTCATGGGTGGGGGCCGCATACGAGAATCCCCGGCCAAGTCTGGGGTTACAACACAATGGCCTTCCGTCAGGGGTCTGATGTCACGGGGGGCTACCGGTCCTGCCCTGCGGTGCAATGCGGGACAACCGTGACATCAGACCTTACAACCACTTACCCAGTGAGCACCGGGAGCCACGATGGCACAGGGCGGGCTCTACCCGGGGGGTGGCGGTATGCAGGAGTAACCCGGGTCCCCCTGGGACCCAGCCCTCTCCAGGGCTCTTGTGCGCTCCCCTACCCCAACCCACTGTTCCTTGTGTATGCACAGGTACATCATGGGGTGGAGATCTCGTCCTATCCGACGGGACCGGAATAGGGAGGCGGTGGAATAAAGGGGAGTCAGCGCTGGGGCGGAGGTAAGGGCCAGCGCCTGCCGTTACGGTGCTCACTGCGCCGGGGTAATGGCACCTGCCTGCAGCCTCGACGTCTGGCTCCCCAGGAAGTGCTGTGACAAAAGGGGAGGCCCCCCGTCCCCGGTCATTTGCCCGTCGGGGCGAGGAACCGATACTTGGAGTTGTGGTTTGAAATAAGGGGAGACCCCCCCAGACCCGTACTTGAATGGCTGTAATGAAATAAGGGGAGGCCCCCCGATCCCTGGACCTCTGCCTACAAGGGGCGGAGGAACTTTGAGATGCTAGAGCGGGAATGAAATAAGGGGCGGCCCCCCGGTCCCGGGTCCTCCGCCCATGCAGGGTGGAACGACCTTGATATGCCGATGCAGTTTTGAAATAAGGCGTGGCCCCCCGGTCCCTGGTCTTCCGCCCATGCAGGGTGGAAAGACATTGATGCACCGATACAGTTCTGAAATAAGGGGTGGACCCCCGTCCCTGCCTCTGCCATGCAGGGCGACCTCGGAACGGTCCCGAGGTGATAGTGAATCAAGGGGAGGCCCCCCGGAGACGAATTTGTTTGGAACCAAGGGGGGGCGCCATCCCCCCCAGGCCCCAGATGTGTATGTATCAAGTAATGTACGTACGCTACTGAAGGAACCACAGTATTGTATAATGTACGCCTCCGGCCAACAGCCAGGGAGGGCCGGAGGTCCGGGTAAAAGCCCCGGACCCCCCAACGGCGGCCCCAAAGGTGAGCGTACCACTGGAAGGGGCATGTCTGCGGGGTAAAAACATGCGCTTAGTAAACATCTAACGTAATAAATAGTGCTTACTGCTGTAATTAATGCTTAACCGGGTAAAAGGCCCTTCTCCCAGGGCTAGTTTCGTGCGCACCCCCAAGAGCCGGCCCCGACCGGCCGTGCTGAGGCGAGCCCAGCAATGGGTATGGCAGGCCAGACTTTAAGTGCGGGTAGCCACGCCTCAGCACACTCCGTGGGCTTATAAGGCCCACAGGGGCCCCAAATACCGTTTCGTTCGGGAGTTAAGCCCCGGCGGAATTTGGGGTTGTTGATGGTTAAGAGGACTCACGTTGAGTCCCGGCTACTGTTACCCCGGGGTTATGTTCCCCGGTACTGCCTGCTTACTTGCCTGTTGCTGCTAAGAGATAGGAAGGGGTTAGGACCGACCCCCCCCCCCTAGCCACCCACGGCACTGGGACACCCCCACAAGGGCCGCAAGGGCTACGCTTGGGCGTCTCCCCTCCGTGAATTATTTGACCCCTCCGTGAATTGTTTGACCCCTCCGTGAATTATTTGACCCCTCTGTGAATTATTTACCCCCGGTGACGGGAACGTCTGTTGATTGCTGGCGGGTGCATGATGTTGTTTTTAATGCGTGTGTATGTGTGTATGTGTGGGCATGCGTGGGTGTGTGTATGTTTGCTCGGGGTCCCCCTGCAAGGGGGGACTCATCGGCTGGGCAGCTATACCCCTTAAACCCCTCCCCTCTGCTCTCGACCCCTTCCCCGACCCTTTGTTAAACAACCAGCACAAACAAAAGTCGGTTAAACACAAGGGGGCCAGTGACAGCACCGCTTTCGGAAATTTTTTTTTTCATTTTTGGAGAACACTTTCTTGCCTGTTAAACGGTGCTGTCTGATGGCGGGGTGCCTGGGCAGGCAGGCTTGCCTTCACTGCCCTACAGGGGGGGGAGGAGAGGACGCCCGGGCACCCAAGGGGTCAGAGAGAGCAGGGTGGGATGTAGAAATAAAAACCTGTAAGTTCCTCTCCACCCTCCCCGCCTCGGCGGTCCACATGGACCAACCCCTCCTGGCTTCGGCTTCCACACATTTTTCAGGACTTTAACAGGTTAGGGATGTTGCAGACAATACAATTTTCTGTGATTTGCCCTGGTGCTTTAGTTAGGAATAGCCCCTGCACTGTATTGCACCACACTGCACTACACTCACTGCACTGAAACCGAGACCCCCTGAATTTCCTGTTTGTGGTTGCGATTGTGCATTTGTTCCTTGTCAGCATGCCTCAGTGTGCCACTCATGACATCTCTTGTGGCCAGACCTTGGCACTGCTACATCCTCCAATGCAGATTTGCTTTGCGCTGAACGTTCTGACACTGCTGACAGTTCCAACAGTTCTTCTGACGATTCTTCGGACACTTCTTCTGATGATTCTTCGGACAGTTCCTCTGACAGTTCTTCTACCAGTTCCTCCAACAGTTCTTCCGACGATTCATCTGACTAGTCTTCTGACAGTGACCCTAACTATGGTTCTGTGTGCAGTTGCACTACTGAATCGGACAAAGGGTGTGTGGGTCTAACCTAACGTCTCAAGGATTTGCCCATTTGCCTAGGCCCATTGCATCTCATTGCGGTGTTCTTCCCCTCCTTGCGTACCCTGTCCCTCAATCTTTGTGAAAATTCTGTGGGAGAGAGTGTGGCACATGCGCTTGCAGCGCTGAAAGATGCCGCCTCACTGCATACCCTCTACCTCGATCTTTGTGCAAATATCGTGGGAGGCAGTGGGGCACAGGCGCTTGCAGCGCTGAAGGATGCCGCCTCACTGCATACCCTGTCCCTCGACCTTTGTGGAAATTCTGTTGGAGACAGCGGGGCACAGGCGCTTGCAGCGCTGAAGGATGCCCCCTCACTGCATATGCTGTCCCTCGATCTTGGGCAGAATTCTCTGGGAGAGAGAGGGGCACAGGCGCTTGCAGCGATGAAGGATGCCCCCTCACTGCATACCCTGTCCCTCGATCTTGGTGATAATTTTGTCGGAGACAGTGGGGCACAGGTGCTCGCAGCGCTGAAGGATGCCGCCTCACCGCATACCCTGTCCCTCAATCTGAGGTCGAATTCCGTGGGAGGCAGTGGGGCACATGCGCTTGCAGCGCTGAAGGATGCCCACTCACTGCATACCTTGTCCCTCAATCTTAGGCAGAATTCCGTGGGAGAGAGTGGGACACAGGTGCTTGCAGCGCTGAAGGATGCCCCCTCACTGAATACCCTGTCCCTCGTTCTTAGTGGGAATTCCATGGGAGGCAGTGGGGCACAGGCGCTTGCAGCGCCGAAGGATGCCCCCTAACTGAATAGCCTTAGTGTCCGCGCGCGCCGCCGTGAATTATTTTACCCCTCCGTGAATTATTTACCCCCCTCCGTGAATTATTTTACCCCTCCGTGAATTATTTACCCCCCTCCGTGAATTATTTGACCCCTCCGTGAATTATTTACCCCCCTCCGTGAATTTTTTTACCCCTCCGTGAATTATTTACCCCCCTCCGTGAATTTTTTGACCCCTCCGTGAATTATTTACCCCCCTCCGTGAATTATTTTACCCCTCCGTGAATTATTTACCCCCCTCCGTGAATTATTTTACCCCTCTGTGAATTATTTCACCCCTCCGTGAATTGTTTACCCCCCTCCGTGAATTATTTACCCCCCTCCGTGAATTATTTACCCCCCTCCGTGAATTATTTTACCCCTCTGTGAATTATTTCACCCCTCCGTGAATTGTTTACCCCGCTCCGTGAATTATTGTACCCCTCCGTGAATTATTTACCCCCCTCCGTGAATTATTTCACCCCTCCGTGAATTATTTTACCCCTCCGTGAATTGTTTACCCCCCTCCGTGAAGTATTTCACCCCTCCGTGAATTATTTCACCCCTCTGTGAATTGTTTACCCCCCTCTGTGAATTGTTTTACCCCTCCGTGAATTATTTACCCCCCTCCGTGAATTATTTCACCCCTCCGTCAATTGATTACCCCCCCCGTGAATTGTTTACCCCCATCCGTGAATTATTTTACCCCTATGTGAATTGTTTACCCCCCTCCGTGAATTATTTTACCCCTCCGTGAATTATTTACCCCCCTCGGTGAATTATTTTACCCCTCCGTGACTTATTTACCCCCCTCCGTGAATTATTTGACCCCTCCGTGAATTGTTTACCCCCCTCCGTGAATTATTTTACCCCTCCGTGAATTGTTTACCCCCCTCCGTGAATTATTTTCCCCCTCTGTGAATTATTTCACCCCTCCGTGAATTGTTTACCCCCCTCCGTGAATTATTTTACCCCTCTGTGAATTATTTCACCCCTCCGTGAATTGTTTACCCCCCTCTGTGAATTATTTTACCCCTCCGTGAATTATTTACCCCCCTCTGTGAATTATTTTACCCCTCCCTGACTCATTTACCCCCTCCGTGAATTATTTGACCCCTCCGTGAATTATTTACCCCCCTCCATGAATTATTTCACCCCTCCGTGAATTGTTTGTCCCCCTCCGTGAATTCTTTCACCTCCTGTGAATTGTTTACCCCCCTCCGTGAATTATTTTACCCCTCTGTGAATTGTTTACCCCCCTATGTGAATTGTTTTACCCCTCCGTGAATTATTTACCCCCGTCCGTGAATTATTTCACCCCTCCGTGAATTGTTTACCCCCCTCCGTGAATTGTTTACCCCCCTCCGTGAATTATTTTACCCCTATGTGAATTGTTTACCCCCCTCCGTGAATTATTTTACCCCTCCGTGAATTATTTACCCCCCTCGGTGAATTATTTTACCCCTCCGTGACTTATTTACCCCCCTCCGTGAATTATTGGACCCCTCCGTGAATTATTTACCCCCCTCCGTGAATTATTTTACCCCTCCGTGAATTATTTCCCCCCCTCCGTGAATTATTTTCCCACTCTGTGAATTATTTCACCCCTCCGTGAATTGTTTACCCCCCTCCGTGAATTATTTTACCCCTGTGTGAACTATTTACCCCCCTCCGTGAATTATTTTACCCCTCTGTGAATTATTTCACCCCTCCCTGAATTGTTTAGCCCCCTCCGTGAATTATTTATCCCTCCGTGAATTATTTACCCCCCTCGGTGAATTATTTCACCCCTCCGTGAATTATTTTACCCCTCCGTGAATTGTTTACCCCCCTCCGCGAATCATTTCTCCCCTCCGTGAATTATTTACCCCCCTCCGTGAATTATTTCAACCCTCTGTGAATTATTTACCCCCCTCCGTGAATTATTTTACCCCTCTGTGAATTGTTTACCCCCCTCCGTGAATTATTTTACCCCTCCGTGAATTATTTACCCCCCTCCGTGAATTATTTCACCCCTCGGTGAATTACTTTACCCCTCCGTGAATTGTTTACCCCCCTCCGTGAATTATTTTACCCCTCTGTGAATTGTTTGCCCCCCTCCGTGAATTAATTGACCCCTCCGTGAATTATTTACCACCCTCCGTGAATTCTTTGACCCCTCCGTGAATTGTTTACCCCCCTCCGTGAATTATTTGACCCCTCCGTGAATTGTTTACCCCCCTCCGTGAATTATTTGACCCCTCTGTGAATTGTTTACCCCCCTCTGTGAATTATTTGACCCCTCCGTGAATCGTTTACCCCCCTCCGTGAATTATTTGACCCCTCCGTGAATTATTTACCCCCCTCCGTGAATTATTTTACCCCTCCGTGAATTGTTTACCCCCCTCCGTGAATTATTTTACCCCTCCGTGAATTGTTTACCCCCCTCTGTGAATTATTTTACCCCTCCGTGAATTGTTTACCCCCCTCCGTGAATTATTTTACCCCTCCGTGAATTGTTTACCCCCCTCCGTGAATTATTTTACCCCTCTGTGAATTATTTTACCCCTCCGTGAATTATTTACCCCCCTCCGTGAATTATTTCACCCCTCCGTGAATTGTTTACCCCCCTCCGTGAATTATTTTACCCCTCTGTGAATTGTTTAGCCCCCTCCGTGAATTATTTTACCCCTCCGTGAATTGTTTACCCCCCTCCGTGAATTATTTTACCCCTCCGTGAATTATTTACCCCCCTCCGTGAATTATTTCACCCCTCCGTGAATTATTTTACCCCTCCGTGAATTATTTACCCCCCTCCGTGAATTATTTCACCCCTCCGTGAATTATTTTACCCCTCCGTGAATTATTTCACCCCCCCGTGATTTATTTTACCCCTCTGTGAATTGTTTACCCCCCTCCGTGAATTTTTTTACCCCTCCGTGAATTATTTACCCCCCTCCGTGAATTATTTTACCCCTCTGTGAATTATTTACCCCCCTCCGTGAATCATTTTACCCCTCCGTGAATTGTTTACCCCCCTCCGTGAATTATTTTACCCCTCCGTGAATTGTTTACCCCCCTCCGTGAATTATTTGACCCCTCCGTGAATTATTTACCCCCCTCCGTGAATTATTTTACCCCTCCGTGAATTGTTTACCCCCCTCCGTGAATTATTTTACCCCTCCGTGAATTGTTTACCCCCCTCCGTGAATTATTTTACCCCTCCGTGAATTATTTACCCCCCTCCGTGAATTATTTTACCCCTCCGTGAATTGTTTACCCCCCTCCGTGAATTATTTTACCCCTCCGTGAACTATTTATCGCCCTCCGTGAATTATTTGACCCCTCCGTGAATTATTTACCCCCTTCCATGAATTATTTGACCCCTCCGTGAATTGTTTACCCCCCTCCGTGAATTATTTTACCCCTCCGTGAATTATTTACCCCCCTCCGTGAATCATTTTACCCCTCCGTGAATTGTTTACCCCCCTCCGTGAATTATTTTACCCCTCCGTGAATTGTTTACCCCCCTCCGTGAATTATTTGACCCCTCCGTGAATTATTTACCCCCCTCCGTGAATTATTTTACTCCCCCGTGAATTGTTTACCCCCCTCCGTGAATTATTTTACCCCTCCGTGAATTGTTTACCCCCCTCCGTGAATTATTTTACCCCTCCGTGAATTATTTACCCCCCTCCGTGAATTATTTTACCCCTCCGTGAATTATTTACCCCCCTCCGTGAATTATTTTACCCCTCCGTGACTTATTTACCCCCCTCCGTGAATTATTTGACCCCTCCGTGAATTATTTACCCCCCTCCGTGAATTATTTGACCCCTCCGTGAATTATTTACCCCCCTCCGTGAATTATTTTACCCCTCTGTGAATTATTTAGCCCCCTTCGTGAATTATTGTACCCCTCCGTGAATTATTTAACCCCCTCCGTGAATTATTTGACCCCTCTGTGAATTGTTTACCCCCCTCCGTGAATTATTTTACCCCTCCGTGAATTGTTTACCCCCGTCCGTGAATTATTTTACCCCTCCGTGAATTATTTACCCCCCTCCGTGAATTCTTTTACCCCTCTGTGAATTATTTACCCCCCTCCGTGAATTGTTTACCCCCCTCCGTGAATTATTTTACCCCTCCGTGAATTATTTACCCCCCTCCGTGAATCATTTTACCCCTCCGTGAATTATATACTCCCCTCCGTGAATTATTTTACCCCTCCGTGAATTGTTTACCCCCCTCAGTGAATTATTTTACCCCTCCGTGAATTATTTACCCCCCTCCGTGAATTATTTTACCCCTCCGTGAATTGTTTACCCCCCTCTGTGAATTATTTTACCCCTCCGTGAATTATTTACCCCCCTCCGTGAATTATTTTACCCCTCCGTGAATTATTTACCCCCCTCCGTGAATCATTTTTCCTCTCGGTGAATTATTTACACCCCTCCGTGAATTATTTTACCCCTCCGTGAATTATTTACCCCCCTCCGTGAATTATTTTACCCCTCCGTGAATTATTTACCCCCCTCCGTGAATTATTTACCCCCCTCCGTGAATTATTTTACCCCTCCGTGAATTATTTACCCCCCTCCGTGAATCATTTTTCCTCTCGGTGAATTATTTACACCCCTCCGTGAATTATTTTACCCCTCCGTGAATCATTTTACCCCTCCGTGAATTGTTTACCCCCCTCCGTGAATTATTTTACCCCTCCGTGAATTGTTTACCCCCCTCCGTGAATTATTTCACCCCTCCGTGAATTGTTTACCCCCCTCCGTGAATTATTTGACCCCTCCGTGAATTGTTTACCCCCCTCAGTGAATTATTTGACCCCTCCGTGAATTATTTACCCCCCTCTGTGAATTATTTTACCCCTCCGTGAATTGTTTACCCCCCTCCGTGAATTATTTTACCCCTCTGTGAATTGTTTACCCCCCTCCGTGAATTATTTTACCCCTCCGTGAATTGTTTACCCCCCTCCGTGAATTATTTTACCCCTCCGTGAATTATTTACCCCCCTCCGTGAATTATTTGACCCCTTTGTGAATTGTTTACCCCCCTCCGTGAATTCTTTTACCCCTCCGTGAATTGTTTACCCCCCTCCGTGACTTATTTTACCCCTCCGTGAATTGTTTACCCCCCTCCGTAAATTTTTTACCCCCCTCCGTGAATTATTTACCCCCCTCCGTGGATTCTTTCACCCCTCGGTGAATTGTTTACCCCCCTCCGTGAATTATTTTACCCCTCTGTGAATTGTTTACCCCCCTCCGTGAATTATTTTACCCCTCCGTGAATTATTTACCCCCCTTTGTGAATTATTTCACCCCTCCGTGAATTTTTTCACCCCTCCGTGAATTGTTTACCCCCCTCCGTGAATTATTTTACCCAACTGTGAATTGTTTACCCCCCTCCGTGATTTATTTTACCCCTCTGTGAATTGTTTACCCCCCTCCGTTTTTTTTGACCCCTCCGTGAATGATTTACCCCCCTCCGTGAATTATTTACCCCCCTGCGTGAATTATTTTACCCCTCCGTGAATTATTTACCCCCCTCCGTGAGTCATTTTTCCTCTCCGTGAATTATTTACCCCCCTCCGTGAATTATTTTACCCCTCCGTGAATTATTTACCCCCCTCCGTGAATTATTTTACCCCTCCGTGAATTATTTACCCCCTTCCGTGAATTATTTTACCTCTCCGTGAATTATTTACCCCCCTCCATGAATTTTTATTTACCCCTCTGTGAATTGTTTACCCCCCTCCGTGAATTATTTTACCCCTCTGTGAATTGTTTACCCCCCTCGGTGAATTATTTTACCCCTCTGTGAATGATTTACCCCCCTCCGTGAATTATTTTACCCCTCCGTGAATTATTTACCCCCCTCCGTGAATTATTTTACCCCTCCGTGAATTATTTACCCCCCTTCGTGAATTCTTTTACCCCTCCGTGAATTATTTACTCCCCTTCGTGAATTATTTTACCCCTCCGTGAATTGTTTACCCCCCTCCGTGAATTATTTTACCCCTCCGTGAATTATTTACCCCCCTCCGTGAATTATTTTACCCCTCCGTGAATTTTTTACCCCCCACCGTGAATTATTTTACCCCTCCGTGAATTGTTTACCCCCCTCCGTGAATTATTTTACCCCTCCGTGAATTGTTTACCCCCCTCCGTGAATATTTGACCCCTCCGTGAATTGTTTACCCCCCTCCGTGAATTATATGACCCCTCCGTGAATTATTTACCCCCCTCTGTGAATTATTTTACCCCTCCGTGAATTGTTTACCCCCCTCCGTGAATTATTTTACCCCTCTGTGAATTGTTTACCCCCCTCCGTGAATTATTTTACCCCTCCGTGAATTGTTTACCCCCCTCCGTGAATTATTTTACCCCTCCGTGAATTATTTACCCCCCTCCGTGAATTATTTGACCCCTTTGTGAATTGTTTACCCCCCACCGTGAATTCTTTTACCCCTCCGTGAATTGTTTACCCCCCTCCGTGAATTGTTTTACCCCTCCGTGAATTGTCTACCCCCCTCCGTGAATTATTTTACCCCTCCTTGAATTATTTACCCCCCTCCGTGGATTCTTTCACCCCTCGGTGAATTGTTTACCCCCCTCCGTGAATTATTTTACCCCTCTGTGAATTGTTTACCCCCCTCCGTGAATTATTTTACCCCTCCGTGAATTATTTACCCCCCTCTGTGAATTATTTCACCCCTCCGTGAATTTTTTTACCCCTCCGTGAATTGTTTACCCCCCTCCGTGAATTTTTTTACCCAACTGTGAATTGTTTACCCCCCTCCGTGATTTATTTTACCCCTCTGTGAATTGTTTACCCCCCTCCGTGAATTATTTGACCCCTCCGTGAATTGTTTACCCCCCTCCGTGAATTATTTTACCCCTCCGTGAATTATTTACCCCCCTCCGTGAATTATTTTACCCTTTCATGAATTGTTTACCCCCCTCCGTGAATTATTTTACCCCTCCGTGAATTATTTACCCCCCTCCGTGAATTATTTGACCCCTCTGTGAATTGTTTACCCCCCTCCGTGAATTTTTTTACCCCTCCGTGAATTGTTTACCCCCCTCCGTGAATTATTTTACCCCTCCGTGAATTATTTACCCCCCTCCGTGAATTATTTTACCCCTCCGTGAATTATTTACCCCCCTCCGTGAATTATTTACCCCCCTCCGTGAATTGTTACCCCCCTCCGTGAATTATTTTACCCCTCCGTGAATTGTTTACCCCCCTCCGTGAATTATTTGACCCCTCCGTGAATTGTTTACCCCCCTCCGTGAATTATTTGACCCCTCTGTGAATTATTTACCCCCCTCCGTGAATTTTTTTACCCCTCCGTGAATTGTTTACCCCCCTCCGTGAATTATTTTACCCCTCCGTGAATTGTTTACCCCCCTCCGTGAATTATTTTACCCCTCCGTGAATTGTTTACCCCCCACCGTGAATTATTTTACCCCTCTGTGAATTGTTTACCCCCCTCCGTGAATTATTTGACCCCTTTGTGAATTGTTTACCCCCCTCCGTGAATTCTTTTACCCCTCCGTGAATTGTTTACCCCCCTCCGTGAATTCTTTTACCCCTCCGTGAATTGTCTACCCCCCTCCGTGAATTATTTTACCCCTCCTTGAATTATTTACCCCCCTCCGTGGATTCTTTCACCCCTCGGTGAATTGTTTACCCCCCTCCGTGAATTATTTTACCCCTCTGTGAATTGTTTACCCCCCTCCGTGAATTATTTTACCCCTCCGTGAATTATTTACCCCCCTCTGTGAATTATTTCACCCCTCCGTGAATTTTTTTACCCCTCCGTGAATTGTTTACCCCCCTCCGTGAATTTTTTTACCCAACTGTGAATTGTTTACCCCCCTCCGTGATTTATTTTACCCCTCTGTGAATTGTTTACCCCCCTCCGTGAATTATTTGACCCCTCCGTGAATTGTTTACCCCCCTCCGTGAATTATTTTACCCCTCCGTGAATTATTTACCCCCCTCCGTGAATTTTTTTACCCTTTCATGAATTGTTTACCCCCCTCCGTGAATTATTTTACCCCTCCGTGAATTATTTACCCCCCTCCGTGAATTATTTGACCCCTCTGTGAATTGTTTACCCCCCTCCGTGAATTTTTTTACCCCTCCGTGAATTGTTTACCCCCCTCCGTGAATTATTTTACCCCTCCGTGAATTGTTTACCCCCCTCCGTGAATTATTTTACCCCTCCGTGAATTGTTTACCCCCCACCGTGAATTATTTTACCCCTCTGTGAATTGTTTACCCCCCTCCGTGAATTATTTTACCCCTCCGTGAATTGTTTACCCCCCTCCGTGAATTATTTTACCCCTCCGTGAATTATTTACCCCCCTCCGTGAATTATTTGACCCCTTTGTGAATTGTTTACCCCCCTCCGTGAATTCTTTTACCCCTCCGTGAATTGTTTACCCCCCTCCGTGAATTCTTTTACCCCTCCGTGAATTGTCTACCCCCCTCCGTGAATTATTTTACCCCTCCTTGAATTATTTACCCCCCTCCGTGGATTCTTTCACCCCTCGGTGAATTGTTTACCCCCCTCCGTGAATTATTTTACCCCTCTGTGAATTGTTTACCCCCCTCCGTGAATTATTTTACCCCTCCGTGAATTATTTACCCCCCTCTGTGAATTATTTCACCCCTCCGTGAATTTTTTTACCCCTCCGTGAATTGTTTACCCCCCTCCGTGAATTTTTTTACCCAACTGTGAATTGTTTACCCCCCTCCGTGATTTATTTTACCCCTCTGTGAATTGTTTACCCCCCTCCGTGAATTATTTGACCCCTCCGTGAATTGTTTACCCCCCTCCGTGAATTTTTTTACCCCTCCGTGAATTATTTACCCCCCTCCGTGAATTATTTTACCCTTTCATGAATTGTTTACCCCCCTCCGTGAATTATTTTACCCCTCCGTGAATTATTTACCCCCCTCCGTGAATTATTTGACCCCTCTGTGAATTGTTTACCCCCCTCCGTGAATTTTTTTACCCCTCCGTGAATTGTTTACCCCCCTCCGTGAATTATTTTACCCCTCCGTGAATTATTTACCCCCCTCCGTGAATTATTTTACCCCTCTGTGAATTATTTACCCCCCTCCGTGAATTATTTGACCTCTGCGTGAATTATTTACCCCCCTTGTGAATTATTTTACCCCTCCGTGAATTGTTACCCCCCTCCGTGAATTATTTTACCCCTCCGTGAATTGTTTACCCCCCTCCGTGAATTATTTGACCCCTCCGTGAATTGTTTACCCCCCTCCGTGAATTATTTGACCCCTCTGTGAATTATTTACCCCCCTCCGTGAATTTTTTTACCCCTCCGTGAATTGTTTACCCCCCTCCGTGAATTATTTTACCCCTCCGTGAATTGTTTACCCCCCTCCGTGATTCATTTTACCCCTCCGTGAATTATTTACCCCCCTTGTGAATTATTTTACCCCTCCGTGAATCATTTACCCCCCTCCGTGAACTATTTTACCCCTCCGTGAATTGTTTACCTCCCTCCGTGAATGATTTTACCCCTCCGTGAATAATTTCCCCTCCTCCGTGAATTATTTTACCCCTCCGTGAATTATTTACCCCCCTCCGTGAATTATTTTACCCCTCCGTGAATTGTTTACCCCCCTCCGTGAATTATTTTACCCCTCCGTGAATTATTTACCCCCCTCCGTGAATTATTTCACCCCTCCGTGAATTATTTTACCCCTCCGTGAATTGTTTACCCCCCTCCGTGAATTATTTTACCCCTCTGTGAATTGTTTACCCCCCTCCGTGATTTATTTTACCCCTCTGTGAATTGTTTACCCCCCTCCGTGAATTATTTGACCCCTCCGTGAATGATTTACCCCCCTCCGTGAATTATTTTACCCCTCTGTGAATTACTTACCCCCTTCCGTGAATTATTTTACCCCTCCGTGAATTGTTTACCCCCCTCCGTGAATTATTTTACCCCTCCGTGATTTATTTACCCCCCTCCGTGAATTATTTTACCCCTCTGTGAATTATTTACCCCCCTCCGTGAATTATTTACCCCCCTCCGTGAATTGTTTACCCCCCTCCGTGAGTTTTTTTACCCCTCCGTGAATTATTTACCCCCCTCCGTGAATTATTTTACCTCTCCGTGAATTATTTACCCCCCTCCGTGAATTATTTTACCCCTCCGTGAATTGTTTACCCCCCTCCGTGAATTATTTGACCCCTCTGTGAATTATTTACCCCCCTCCGTGCATTTTTTTACCCCTCCGTGAATTGTTTACCCCCCTCCGTGAATTATTTTACCCCTCTGTGAATTGTTTACCCCCCTCCGTGAATTATTTTACCCCTCCTTGAATTATTTACCCCCCTCCGTGAATTATTTTACCCCTCTGTGAATTGTTTACCTCCCTCCGTGAAATATTTTACCCCTCCGTGAATTATTTCCCCTCCTCCGTGAATTCTTTTACCCCTCCGTGAATTATTTACCCCCCTCCGTGAATTATTTGACCCCTCTGTGAATTATTTACCCCCTTCCGTGAATTATTTGACCCCTTTGTGAATTATTTACCCCCCTCTATGAATTATTTTACCCTTTCGTGAATTGTTTAACCCCCTCCGTGAATTATTTGACCCGTCCGTGAATTATTTACCCCCCTCCGTGGATTCTTTCACCCCTCTGTGAATTGTTTACCCCCCTCCGTGAATTATTCTACCCCTCCGTGAATTATTTACCCCCCTCCGTGAATTATTTTACCCCTCCGTGAATTGTGTACCCCCTCCGTGAATTATTTACCCCCCTCCGTGAATTATTTTACCCCTCCGTGAATTGTTTACCCCCCTCCGTGAATTATTTTACCCCTCTGTGAATTGTTTACCCCCCTCCGTGAATTACTTTACCCCTCCGTGTAATTGTTTACCCCCCTCCGTGAATTGTTTTACCCCTCCGTGAATTATTTACCCCCCTCCGTGAATTATTTCACCCCTCCGTGAATTGTTTACCCCCCTCCGTGAATTCTTTTTCCCCTCCGTGAATTGTTTACCCCCCTCCGTGAATTATTTTACCCCTCCGTGAATTGTTTAACCCCCTCCGTGAATTATTTTACCCCTCCGTGAATTTTTTACCCCCCTCCGTGCATTCTTTCACCCCTCTGTGAATTGTTTACCCCCCTCCGTGAATTATTTTACCCCTCTGTGAATTGTTTACCCCCCTCCGTGAATTATTCTACCCCTCCGTGAATTATTTACCCCCCTCCGTGAATTATTTCACCCCTCCGTGAATTATTTTACCCCTCCGTGAATTGTTTACCTCCCTCCGTGAATTCTTTTACCCCTCTGTGAATTGTTTACCCCCCTCCGTGATTCATTTTACCCCTCCGTGAATTATTTACCCCCCTCCGTGAATTTTTTTACCCCTCCGTGAATTGTTTACCCCCCTCCGTGAATTATTTGACCCCTCTGTGAATTATTTACCCCCCTCCGTGAATTTTTTTACCCCTCCGTGAATTGTTTACCCCCCTCCGTGAATTATTTTACCCCTCCGTGAATTATTTACCCCCCTCCGTGAATTATTTTACCTCTCCGTGAATTATTTACCCCCCTCCGTGAATTATTTTACCCCTCCGTGAATTATTTCCCCTCCTCCGTGAATTATTTTACCCCTCCGTGAATTATTTACCCCCCTCCGTGAATTATTTTAGCCCTCTGTGAATTATATACCCCCCTCCGTGAATTATTTTACCCCTCCATGAATTGTTTACCCCCCTCCGTGAATTATTCTAGCCCTCTCTGAATTATTTACCCCCCTCCGGGAATTATTTTACCCCTCCGTGAATTATTTACCCCCTTCCGTGAATTACTTTACCCCTCTGTGAATTATTTACCCCCCTCTGTGAATTATTTTACCCGTCTGTGAATTATTTACCCCCCTCCGTGAATTATTTTACCCCTCCGTGAATTGTTTACCCCCCTCCGTGAATTATTTGACCCCTCTGTGAATTATTTACCCCCCTCCGTGAATTATTCTAGCCCTCTCTGAATTATTTACCCCCCTCCGGGAATTATTTTACCCCTCCGTGAATTATTTACCCCCTTCCGTGAATTACTTTACCCCTCCGTGAATTGTTTACCCCCCTCCGTGAATTCTTTTACCCCTCCGTGAATTATTTACCCCCCTCCGTGAATTATTTTACCCCTCCGTGAATTATTTACCCCCCTCCGTGAATTATTTTACCCCTCCGTGAATTATTTCCCCTCCTCCGTGAATTATTTTACCCCTCCGTGAATTATTTACCCCCCTCCGTGAATTATTTTACCCCTCTGTGAATTATTTACCCCCCTCCGTGAATTATTTTACCCCTCCATGAATTGTTTACCCCCCTCCGTGAATTATTCTAGCCCTCTCTGAATTATTTACCCCCCTCCGGGAATTATTTTACCCCTCCGTGAATTATTTACCCCCTTCCGTGAATTACTTTACCCCTCTGTGAATTATTTACCCCCCTCTGTGAATTATTTTACCCCTCCGTGAATTGTTTAACCCCCTCCGTGAATTATTTGACCCGTCCGTGAATTATTTACCCCCCTCCGTGGATTCTTTCACCCCTCTGTGAATCGTTTACCCCCCTCCGTGAATTATTTTACCCCTCTGTGAATTGTTTACCCCCCTCCGTGAATTATTCTACCCCTCCGTGAATTATTTACCCCCCTCCGTGAATTATTTCACCCCTCGGTGAATTATTTTACCCCTCCGTGAATTGTTTACCCCCCTCCGTGAATTATTTTACCCGTCTGTGAATTGTTTACCCCCCTCCGTGATTTATTTTACCCCTCTGTGAATTGATTACCCCCCTCCGTGAATTCTTTGACCCCTCCGTGAATTATTTACCCCCCTCCGTGAATTATTTTACCCCTCTGTGAATTATTTACCCCCCTCCGTGAATTATTTTACCCCTCCATGAATTGTTTACCCCCCTCCGTGAATTATTTTACCCCTCGGTGAATTGTTTACCCCCCTCCGTGAGTTATTTGACCCCTCCGTGAATTATTTACCCCCCTCCGTGAATTATTTTACCCCTCTGTGAATTATTTACCCCCCTCCGTGAATTATTTTACCCCCCCGTGAATTATTTACCCCCCTCCGTGAATTATTTTACCCCTCTGTGAATTGTTTACCCCCCTCCGTGAATTATTTACCGCCCTCCGTGAATTGTTTACCCCCCTCCGTGAGTTATTTACCCCCCTCCGTGAATTGTTTACCCCCCTCCGTGAATTATTTTACCCCTCCGTGAATTGTTTACCCCCCTCCGTGAATTATTTTACCTCTCCGTGAATTATTTACCCCCCTCCGTGAATTATTTTACCCCTCCGTGAATTATTTACCCCCCTCCGTGAATTATTTTACCTCTCCGTGAATTATTTACCCCCCTCCGTGAATTATTTTACCCCTCCGTGAATCGTTTACCCCCCTCCGTGAACTATTTTACCCCTCCGTGAATTATTTACCCCCCTCCGTGAATTATTTTACCCCTCTGTGAATTATTTACCCCCCTCCGTGAATTATTTTACCCCTCCGTGAATTGTTTACCCCCCTCCGTGAATTATTTTACCCCTCCGTGAATTATTTACCCCCCTCCGTGAATTATTTTACCCCTCCGTGAATTGTTTACCCCCTTCCGTGAATTATTTTACCCCTCTGTGAATTATTTACCCCCCTCCGTGAATTATTTGACCCCTCCGTGAATTGTTTACCCCCCTCCGTGAATTATTTTACCCCTCTGTGAATTGTTTACCCCTCTCCGTGAATTATTTAACCCCTCCCTGAATTATTTACCCCCCTCCGTGAATTATTTTACCCCTCCGTGAATTATTTACCCCCCTCCGTGAATTATTTGACCTCTGCGTGAATTATTTACCCCCCTCCGTGAATTATTTTACCCCTCCGTGAATTGTTTACCCCCCTCCGTGAATTATTTTACCCCTCCGTGAATTATTTACCCTGCTCCGTGAATTATTTCACCCCTCCGTGAATTTTTTTACCCCTCCGTGAATTGTTTACCTCCCTCCGTGAATTATTTTACCCCTCTGTGAATTGTTTACCCCCCTCCGTGATTCATTTTACCCCTCCGTGAATTATTTACCCCCCTCCGTGAATTATTTGACCCCTCCGTGAATTATTTACCCCCCTCCGTGAATTGTTTACCCCCCTCCGTGAGTTATTTACCCCCCTCCGTGAATTGTTTACCCCCCTCCGTGAATTATTTTACCCCTCCGTGAATTGTTTATCCCCCTCCGTGAATTATTTTACCTCTCCGTGAATTATTTACCCCCCTCCGTGAATTATTTTACCCCTCCGTGAATTATTTACCCCCCTCCGTGAATTATTTTACCTCTCCGTGAATTATTTACCCCCCTCCGTGAATTATTTGACCCCTCCGTGAATCGTTTACCCCCCTCCGTGAATTATTTTACCCCTCCGTGAATTATTTACCCCCCTCCGTGAATTATTTTACCCCTCTGTGAATTATTTACCCCCCTCCGTGAATTATTTTACCTCTCCGTGAATTGTTTACCCCCCTCCGTGAATTATTTTACCCCTCCGTGAATTATTTACCCCCCTCCGTGAATTATTTTACCCCTCCGTGAATTGTTTACCCCCTTCCGTGAATTATTTTACCCCTCTGTGAATTATTTACCCCCCTCCGTGAATTATTTTACCCCTCCGTGAATTGTTTACCCCCCTCCGTGAATTATTTTACCCCTCTGTGAATTGTTTACCCCTCTCCGTGAATTATTTCACCCCTCCGTGAATTATTTACCCCCCTCCGTGAATTATTTTACCCCTCCGTGAATTATTTACCCCCCTCCGTGAATTATTTGACCTCTGCGTGAATTATTTACCCCCCTCCGTGAATTATTTTACCCCTCCGTGAATTGTTTACCCCCCTCCGTGAATTATTTTACCCCTCCGTGAATTATTTACCCCCCTCCGTGAATTATTTCACCCCTCTGTGAATTATTTTACCCCTCCGTGAATTGTTTACCTCCCTCCGTGAATTATTTTACCCCTCTGTGAATTGTTTACCCCCCTCCGTGATTCATTTTACCCCTCCGTGAATTATTTACCCCCCTCCGTGAATTATTTGACCCCTCTGTGAATTATTTACCCCCCTCCGTGAATTATTTACCCCCCTCCGTGAATTATTTTACCCCTCTGTGAATTATTTACCCCCCTCCGTGAATTATTTTACCCCTCTGTGAATTATTTACCCCCCTCCGTGAATTATTTTACCCCTCCATGAATTGTTTACCCCCCTCCGTGAATTATTTTAGCCCTCTCTGAATTATTTACCCCCCTCCGTGAATTATTTTACCCCTCCGTGAATTATTTACCCCCCTTTGTGAATTATTTTACCCCTCTGTGAAATATTTACCCCCCTCCGTGAATTATTTACCCCCCTCCGTGAATTGTTTACCCCCCTCCGTGAATTATTTTACCCCTCCGTGAATTATTTACCCCCCTCCGTGAATTATTTTACCTCTCCGTGAATTATTTACCCCCCTCCGTGAATTCTTTTACCCCTCCGTGAATTGTTTACCCCCCTCCGTGAATTATTTGACCCCTCTGTGAATTATTTACCCCCCTCTGTGAATTTTTTTACCCCTCCGTGAATTGTTTACCCCCCTCCGTGAATTCTTTTATCCCTCCGTGAATTGTTTACCCCCCTCCGTGAATCATTTTACCCCTCCGTGAATTATTTACCCCCCTCCGTGAATTATTTTACCCCTCCGTGAATTATTTACCCCCTTCCGTGAATTACTTTACCCCTCTGTGAATTATTTACCCCCCTCTGTGAATTATTTTACCCCTCCGTGAATTGTTTAACCCCCTCCGTCAATTATTTGACCCGTCCGTGAACTATTTACCCCCCTCCGTGGATTCTTTCACCCCTCTGTGAATTGTTTACCCCCCTCCGTGAATTATTTTACCCCTCTGTGAATTGTTTACCCCCCTCCGTGAATTATTCTACCCCTCCGTGAATTATTTACCCCCCTCCGTGAATTATTTCACCCCTCCGTGAATTATTTTACCCCTCCGTGAATTGTTTACCCCCCTCCGTGAATTATTTTACCCCTCTGTGAATTGTTTACCCCCCTCCGTGATTTATTTTACCCCTCCGTGAATTATTTACCCCCCTCCGTGAATTATTTGACCCCTCCGTGAATTATTTACCCCCCTCCGTGAATTGTTTACCCCCCTCCGTGAGTTATTTACCCCCCTCCGTGAATTGTTTACCCCCCTCCGTGAATTATTTTACCCCTCCGTGAATTGTTTATCCCCCTCCGTGAATTATTTTACCTCTCCGTGAATTATTTACCCCCCTCCGTGAATTATTTTACCCCTCCGTGAATTATTTACCCCCCTCCGTGAATTATTTTACCTCTCCGTGAATTATTTACCCCCCTCCGTGAATTATTTGACCCCTCCGTGAATCGTTTACCCCCCTCCGTGAATTATTTTACCCCTCCGTGAATTATTTACCCCCCTCCGTGAATTATTTTACCCCTCTGTGAATTATTTACCCCCCTCCGTGAATTATTTTACCTCTCCGTGAATTGTTTACCCCCCTCCGTGAATTATTTTACCCCTCCGTGAATTATTTACCCCCCTCGAGGAATTATTTTACCCCTCCGTGAATTGTTTACCCCCCTCCGTGAATTATTTTACCCCTCTGTGAATTGTTTACCCCTCTCCGTGAATTATTTGACCCCTCCGTGAATTATTTACCCCCCTCCGTGAATTATTTTACCCCTCCGTGAATTATTTACCCCCCTCCGTGAATTATTTGACCTCTGCGTGAATTATTTACCCCCCTCCGTGAATTATTTTACCCCTCCGTGAATTGTTTACCCCCCTCCGTGAATTATTTTACCCCTCCGTGAATTATTTACCCCCCTCCGTGAATTATTTCACCCCTCTGTGAATTATTTTACCCCTCCGTGAATTGTTTACCTCCCTCCGTGAATTATTTCACCCCTCTGTGAATTGTTTACCCCCCTCCGTGATTCATTTTACCCCTCCGTGAATTATTTACCCCCCTCCGTGAATTATTTGACCCCTCTGTGAATTATTTACCCCCCTCCGTGAATTATTTACCCCCCTCCGTGAATTATTTTACCCCTCTGTGAATTATTTACCCCCCTCCGTGAATTATTTTACCCCTCTGTGAATTATTTACCCCCCTCCGTGAATTATTTTACCCCTCCATGAATTGTTTACCCCCCTCCGTGAATTATTTTAGCCCTCTCTGAATTGTTTACCCCCCTCCGTGAATTATTTTACCCCTCCGTGAATTATTTACCCCCCTTTGTGAATTATTTTACCCCTCTGTGAAATATTTACCCCCCTCCGTGAATTATTTACCCCCCTCCGTGAATTGTTTACCCCCCTCCGTGAATTATTTTACCCCTCCGTGAATTATTTACCCCCCTCCGTGAATTATTTTACCTCTCCGTGAATTATTTACCCCCCTCCGTGAATTATTTTACCCCTCCGTGAATTGTTTACCCCCCTCCGTGAATTATTTGACCCCTCTGTGAATTATTTACCCCCCGCCGTGAATTTTTTTACCCCTCCGTGAATTTTTTACCCCCCTCCGTGAATTCTTTTATCCCTCCGTGAATTGTTTACCCCCCCCCGTGAATTATTTTACCCCTCCGTGAATTATTTACCCCCCTCCGTGAATTATTTTACCCCTCCGTGAATTATTTACCCCCTTCCGTGAATTACTTTACCCCTCTGTGAATTATTTACCCCCCTCCGTGAATTATTTTACCCCTCCGTGAATTGTTTAACCCCCTCCGTGAATTATTTGACCCGTCCGTGAATTATTTACCCCCCTCCGTGGATTCTTTCACCCCTCTGTGAATTGTTTACCCCCCTCCGTGAATTATTTTACCCCTCTGTGAATTGTTTACCCCCCTCCGTGAATTATTCTACCCCTCCGTGAATTATTTACCCCCCTCCGTGAATTATTTCACCCCTCCGTGAATTATTTTACCCCTCCGTGAATTGTTTACCCCCCTCCGTGAATTATTTTACCCCTCTGTGAATTGTTTACACCCCTCCGTGATTTATTTTACCCCTCCGTGAATTATTTACCCCCCTCCGTGAATTATTTGACCCCTCCGTGAATTATTTACCCCCCTCCGTGAATTATTTTACCCCTCTGTGAATTATTTACCCCCCTCCGTGAATTATTTTACCCCTCCATGAATTGTTTACCCCCCTCCATGAATTATTTTACCCCTCCGTGAATTGTTTACCCCCCTCCGTGAATTATTTGACCCCTCCGTGAATTATTTACCCCCCTCCGTGAATTATTTTACCCCTCGCTGAATTGTTTACCCCCCTCCGTGAATTATTTTACCCCTCCGTGAATTATTTACCCCCCTCCGTGAATTATTTTACCCCTCTGTGAATTGTTTACCCCCCTCCGTGAATTATTTACCCCCCTCCGTGAATTGTTTACCCCCCTCCGTGAATTATTTACCCCCCTCCGTGAATTGTTTACCCCTCTCCGTGAATTATTTTACCCCTCCGTGAATTGTTTACCCCCCTCCGTGAATTATTTTACCTCTCCGTGAATCATTTACCCCCCTCCGTGAATTATTTTACCCCTCCGTGAATTATTTACCCCCCTCCGTGAATTATTTTACCTCTCCGTGAATTATTTACCCCCCTCCGTGAATTATTTTACCCCTCCGTGAATTGTTTACCCCCCTCCGTGAATTATTTTACCCCTCCGTGAATTATTTACCCCCCTCCGTGAATTATTTTACCCCTCTGTGAATTATTTACCCCCCTCCGTGAATTATTTTACCTCTCCGTGAATTGTTTACCCCCCTCCGTGATTTATTTTACCCCTCCGTGAATTATTTACCCCCCTCCGTGAATTATTTTACCCCTCCGTGAATTATTTACCCCCTTCCGTGAATTATTTTACCCCTCTGTGAATTATTTACCCCCCTCCGTGAATTATTTTACCCCTCCGTGAATTGTTTAACCCCCTCCGTGAATTATTTTACCCCTCTGTGAATTGTTTACCCCTCTCCGTGAATTATTTGACCCCTCCGTGAATTATTTACCCCCCTCCGTGAATTATTTTACCCCTCCGTGAATTATTTACCCCCCTCCGTGAATTATTTGACCTTTGCGTGAATTATTTACCCCCCTCCGTGAATTATTTTACCCCTCCGTGAATTGTTTACCCCCCTCCGTGAATTATTTCACCCCTCCGTGAATTCTTTACCCCCCTCCGTGAATTATTTTACCCCTCTGTGAATTATTTACCCCCCTCCGGGAATTATTTTACCCCTCCGTGAATTATTTACCCCCCTCCGTGAATTATTTTACCCCTACGTGAATTATTTACCCCCCTCCGTGAATTATTTTACCCCTCCGTGAATTGTTTACCCCCCTCCGTGAATTATTTGACCCCTCCGTGAAATATTTACCCCCCTCCGTGAATTATTTTACCCCTCCGTGAATTGTTTACCCCCCTCCGTGAATTATTTTACCCCTCCGTGAATTATTTACCCCCCTCCGTGAATTATTTTACCCCTCCGTGAATTGTTTACCCCCCTCCGTGAATTATTTGACCCCTCCGTGAATTATTTACCCCCCTCCGTGAATTTTTTTACCCCTCCGTGAATTGTTTACCCCCCTCCGTGAATTATTTGACCCTTCCGTGAATCGTTTACCCCCCTCCGTGAATTATTTTACCCCTCTGTGAATTGTTTACACCCCTCCGTGATTTATTTTACCCCTCCGTGAATTATTTACCCCCCTCCGTGAATTATTTGACCCCTCCGTGAATTATTTACCCCCCTCCGTGAATTATTTTACCCCTCTGTGAATTATTTACCCCCCTCCGTGAATTATTTTACCCCTCCATGAATTGTTTACCCCCCTCCATGAATTATTTTACCCCTCCGTGAATTGTTTACCCCCCTCCGTGAATTATTTGACCCCTCCGTGAATTATTTACCCCCCTCCGTGAATTATTTTACCCCTCGCTGAATTGTTTACCCCCCTCCGTGAATTATTTTACCCCTCCGTGAATTATTTACCCCCCTCCGTGAATTATTTTACCCCTCTGTGAATTGTTTACCCCCCTCCGTGAATTATTTACCCCCCTCCGTGAATTGTTTACCCCCCTCCGTGAATTATTTACCCCCCTCCGTGAATTGTTTACCCCTCTCCGTGAATTATTTTACCCCTCCGTGAATTGTTTACCCCCCTCCGTGAATTATTTTACCTCTCCGTGAATCATTTACCCCCCTCCGTGAATTATTTTACCCCTCCGTGAATTATTTACCCCCCTCCGTGAATTATTTTACCTCTCCGTGAATTATTTACCCCCCTCCGTGAATTATTTTACCCCTCCGTGAATTGTTTACCCCCCTCCGTGAATTATTTTACCCCTCCGTGAATTATTTACCCCCCTCCGTGAATTATTTTACCCCTCTGTGAATTATTTACCCCCCTCCGTGAATTATTTTACCTCTCCGTGAATTGTTTACCCCCCTCCGTGATTTATTTTACCCCTCCGTGAATTATTTACCCCCCTCCGTGAATTATTTTACCCCTCCGTGAATTATTTACCCCCTTCCGTGAATTATTTTACCCCTCTGTGAATTATTTACCCCCCTCCGTGAATTATTTTACCCCTCCGTGAATTGTTTAACCCCCTCCGTGAATTATTTTACCCCTCTGTGAATTGTTTACCCCTCTCCGTGAATTATTTGACCCCTCCGTGAATTATTTACCCCCCTCCGTGAATTATTTTACCCCTCCGTGAATTATTTACCCCCCTCCGTGAATTATTTGACCTTTGCGTGAATTATTTACCCCCCTCCGTGAATTATTTTACCCCTCCGTGAATTGTTTACCCCCCTCCGTGAATTATTTCACCCCTCCGTGAATTCTTTACCCCCCTCCGTGAATTATTTTACCCCTCTGTGAATTATTTACCCCCCTCCGGGAATTATTTTACCCCTCCGTGAATTATTTACCCCCCTCCGTGAATTATTTTACCCCTACGTGAATTATTTACCCCCCTCCGTGAATTATTTTACCCCTCCGTGAATTGTTTACCCCCCTCCGTGAATTATTTGACCCCTCCGTGAATTATTTACCCCCCTCCGTGAATTATTTTACCCCTCCGTGAATTGTTTACCCCCCTCCGTGAATTATTTTACCCCTCCGTGAATTATTTACCCCCCTCCGTGAATTATTTTACCCCTCCGTGAATTGTTTACCCCCCTCCGTGAATTATTTGACCCCTCCGTGAATTATTTACCCCCCTCCGTGAATTTTTTTACCCCTCCGTGAATTGTTTACCCCCCTCCGTGAATTATTTGACCCTTCCGTGAATCGTTTACCCCCCTCCGTGAATTATTTGACCCCTCCGTGAATTGTTTACCCCCCTCCGTGAATTATTTGACCCCTCCGTGAATTGTTTACCCCCCTCCGTGAATTATTTGACCCCTCCGTGAATTATTTACCCCCCTCCGTGAATTATTTGACCCCTCCGTGAATTATTTACCCCCCTCCGTGAATTATTTTACCCCTCCGTGAATTGTTTACCCCCCTCCGTGAATTATTTTACCCTTCTGTGAATTGTTTACCCCCCTCCGTGAATTATTTTACCCCTCCGTGAATTGTTTACCCCCCTCCGTGAATTATTTTGCCCCTCTGTGAATTGTTTACCCCCCTCCGTGAATTATTTTACCCCTCTGTGAATTGTTTACCCCCCTCGGTGAATTATTTGACCCCTCCGTGAATTATTTACCCCCCTCCGTGAATTTTTTTACCCCTCCGTGAATTGTTTACCCCCCTCCGTGAATTATTTGACCCTTCCGTGAATCGTTCACCCCCCTCCGTGAATTATTTGACCCCTCCGTGAATTGTTTACCCCCCTCCGTGAATTATTTGACCCCTCCGTGAATTGTTTACCCCCCTCCGTGAATTATTTGACCCCTCCGTGAATTATTTACCCCCCTCCGTGAATTATTTGACCCCTCCGTGAATTATTTACCCCCCTCCGTGAATTATTTTACCCCTCCGTGAATTGTTTACCCCCCTCCGTGAATTATTTTACCCTTCTGTGAATTGTTTACCCCCCTCCGTGAATTATTTTACCCCTCCGTGAATTGTTTACCCCCCTCCGTGAATTATTTTGCCCCTCTGTGAATTGTTTACCCCCCTCCGTGAATTATTTTACCCCTTTGTGAATTGTTTACCCCCCTCCGTGAATTATTTTACCCCTCCGTGAATTATTTACCCCCCTCCGTGACTTATTTCACCCCTCCGTGAATTATTTACCCCCCTCCGTGAATTATTTTACCCCTCTATGAATTGTTTACCCCCCTCCGTGAATTATTTCACCCCTCCGTGAATTGTTTACCCCCCTCCGTGAATTATTTACCCCTCTGTGAATTGTTTACCCCCCTCCGTGAATTATTTTACCCCTCTGTGAATCGTTTAGCCCCCTCCGTGAATTATTCTACCCCTCCGTGAATTATTTACCCCCCTCCGTGAATTATTTCACCCCTCCGTGAATTGTTTACCCCCCTCCGTGAATTACTTGACCCCTCTCTGACTTGTTTACCCCCCTCCGTGAATTATTTACCCCTCCGTGAATTATTTACCCCCCTCCGTGAATTATTTACCCCCCTCCGTGAATTATTTCACCCCTCGGTGAATTGTTTACCCCCCTCCGTGAATTATTTTACCCCTCCGTGAATTATTTACCCCCCTCCGTGAATTATTTTACCCCTCCGTGAATTGTTTACCCCCCTCTGTGAATTTTTTTACCCCTCCGTGAATTATTTACCCCCCTCCGTGAATCTTTTTACCCCTCCGTGAATTATTTACCCCCCTCCGTGAATTATTTTACCCCTCCGTGAATTATTTACCCCCCTCCGTGAATTATTTTACCCCTCCCTGAATTATT
Source organism: Eutreptiella sp. 'Long Island Sound 2002' (assembly GCA_964036045.1). Lineage (NCBI taxonomy): Eukaryota > Euglenozoa > Euglenophyceae > Eutreptiales > Eutreptiaceae > Eutreptiella > Eutreptiella sp. 'Long Island Sound 2002'. Next base: position 4,714,660 of record OZ038400.1, on the reverse strand, counting down.
TACCCCCCTCCGTGAATTATTTGACCCCTCCATGAATTATTTACCCCCCTCCGTGAATTATTTCACCCCTCCGTGAATTGTTTACCCCCCTCCGTGAATTATTTACCCCCCTCCGTGAATTATTTCACCCCTCGGTGAATTGTTTACCCCCCTCCGTGAATTTTTTTACCCCTCCGTGAATTGTTTACCCCCCTCCGTGACTTATTTCACCCCTCCGTGAATTATTTACCCCCCTCCGTGAATCATTTCACCCCTCCGTGAATTGTTTACCCCCCTCCGTGAATTTTTTTACCCCTCTGTGAATTGTTTACCCCCCTCCGTGAATTTTTTTACCCCTCCGTGAATTATTTACCCCCCTCCGTGAATTATTTTACCCCTCCGTGAATTGTTTACCCCCCTCCGTGAATTATTTGACCCCTCTGTGAATTGTTTACCCCCCTCCGTGAATTATTTGACCCCTCTGTGAATTGTTCACCCCCCTCCGTGAATTATTTTCCCCTCTGTGAATTATTTACCCCCCTCCGTGAATTATTGCACCCCTCCGTGAATTATTTTACCCCTCCGTGAATTGTTTACCCCCCTCCGTGAATTATTTTACCCCTCCGTGAATTATTTACCCCCCTCCGTGAATTTTTTTACCCCTCCGTGAATTGTTTACCCCCCTCCGTGAATTTTTTTACCCCTCCGTGAATTATTTACCCCCCTCCGTGAATTATTTTACACCTCCGTGAATTATTTACCCCCCTCCGTGAATTATTTTACCCCTCCGTGAATTATTTATCCCCCTCCGTGAATTATTTTACCCCTCCGTGAATTATTTACACCCCTCCGTGAATTATTTGACCCCTCCGTGAATTATTTTACCCCCCTCCGTGAATTCTTTTACCTCTCCGTGAATTATTTATCCCCCTCCGTGAATTATGTACCCCTCCATGAATTATTTACCCCCCTCCGTGAATTATTTCACCCCTCTGTGAATTTTTTTACCCCTCCGTGAATCGTTTACCCCCCTCCGTGACTTATTTCACCCCTCCGTGAATTATTTACCCCCCTCCGTGAATTATTTCACCCCTCCGTGAATTGTTTACCCCCCTCCGTGAATTATTTTGCCCCTCTGTGAATTATTTACCCCCCTCCGTGAATTATTTTACCCCTCCGTGAATTATTTACCCCCCTCCGTGAATTATTTTACCCCTCCGTGAATTATTTACCCCCCTCCGTGAATTATTTACCCCTCCGTGAATTGTTTACCCCCCTCCGTGAATTATTTACCCCTCTGTGAATTGTTTACCCCCCTCCGTGAATTTTTTCACCCCTCCGTGAATTTTTTGACCCCTCCGTGAATTGTTTACCCCCCTCCGTGACTTATTTCACCCCTCCGTGAATTATTTACCCCCCTCCGTGAATTATTTCAGACCTCCGTGAATTGTTTACCCCCCTCCGTGAATTATTTTACCCCTCTGTGAATTTTTTACCCCCCTCCGTGAATTATTTTACCCCTCCGTGAATTTTTTACCCCCCTCCGTGACTTATTTTACCCCTCCGTGAATTGTTTACCCCCCTCCGTGAATTATTTGACCCCTCTGTGACTTATTTCACCCCTCCGTGAATTATTTGACCCCTCCGTGAATTGTTTACCCCCCTCCGTGAATTATTTACCCCCCTCCGTGAATTTTTTTACCCCTCCGTGAATTGTTTACCCCCCTCCGTGAATTTTTTTACCCCTCTGTGAATTTTTTACCCCCCTCCGTGAATTATTTTACCCCTCTGTGAATTATTTACCCCCCTCCGTGAATTATTTCACCCCTCCGTGAATTGTTTACCCCCCTCCGTGAATTATTTTACACCTCCGTGAATTGTTTACCCCCCTCCGTGAATTATTTGACCCCTCCGTGAATTGTTTACCCCCCTCCGTGAATTATTTGACCCCTCCGTGAATTATTTACCCCCCTCCGTGAATTATTTTACCCCTCTGTGAATTATTTACCCCCCTCCGTGAATTATTTCACCCCTCCGTGAATTATTTCCCCTCCTCCGTGAATTATTTCACCCCTTCGTGAATTGTTTACCCCCCTCCGTGAATTATTTTACCCCTCCGTGAATTATTTACCCCCCTCCGTGAATTATTTTACCCCTCCGTGAATTATTTACCCCCCTTCGTGAATTATTTCACCCCTCCGTGAATTATTTACCCCCCTCCGTGAATTATTTTACCCCTCCGGGAATTGTTTACCCCCCTCCGTGAATTATTTCACCCCTCCGTGAATTATTTTACCCCTGCGTGAATTGTTTACCCCCCTCCGTGAATTATTTTACCCCTCCGGGAATTGTTTACCCCCCTCCGTGAATTATTTTACCCCTCCGTGAATTATTTACCCCCCTCCGTGAATTATTTTACCCCTCTGTGACTTATTTCACCCCTCCGTGAATTATTTGACCCCTCCGTGAATTGTTTACCCCCCTCCGTGAATTATTTACCCCCCTCCGTGAATTTTTTTACCCCTCCGTGAATTGTTTACCCCCCTCCGTGAATTTTTTTACCCCTCTGTGAATTTTTTACCCCCCTCCGTGAATTATTTTACCCCTCTGTGAATTATTTACCCCCCTCCGTGAATTATTTCACCCCTCCGTGAATTGTTTACCCCCCTCCGTGAATTATTTTACACCTCCGTGAATTGTTTACCCCCCTCCGTGAATTATTTGACCCCTCCGTGAATTGTTTACCCCCCTCCGTGAATTATTTGACCCCTCCGTGAATTATTTACCCCCCTCCGTGAATTATTTTACCCCTCTGTGAATTATTTACCCCCCTCCGTGAATTATTTCACCCCTCCGTGAATTATTTCCCCTCCTCCGTGAATTATTTCACCCCTTCGTGAATTGTTTACCCCCCTCCGTGAATTATTTTACCCCTCCGTGAATTATTTACACCCCTCCGTGAATTATTTGACCCCTCCGTGAATTATTTACCCCCCTCCGTGAATTATGTACCCCTCCATGAATTATTTACCCCCCTCCGTGAATTATTTCACCCCTCTGTGAATTTTTTTACCCCTCCGTGAATCGTTTACCCCCCTCCGTGACTTATTTCACCCCTCCGTGAATTATTTACCCCCCTCCGTGAATTATTTCACCCCTCCGTGAATTGTTTACCCCCCTCCGTGAATTATTTTGCCCCTCTGTGAATTATTTACCCCCCTCCGTGAATTATTTTACCCCTCCGTGAATTATTTACCCCCCTCCGTGAATTATTTTACCCCTCCGTGAATTATTTACCCCCCTCCGTGAATTATTTACCCCTCCGTGAATTGTTTACCCCCCTCCGTGAATTATTTACCCCTCTGTGAATTGTTTACCCCCCTCCGTGAATTATTTCACCCCTCCGTGAATTTTTTGACCCCTCCGTGAATTGTTTACCCCCCTCCGTGACTTATTTCACCCCTCCGTGAATTATTTACCCCCCTCCGTGAATTATTTCAGACCTCCGTGAATTGTTTACCCCCCTCCGTGAATTATTTTACCCCTCTGTGAATTATTTACCCCCCTCCGTGAATTATTTTACCCCTCCGTGAATTTTTTACCCCCCTCCGTGACTTATTTTACCCCTCCGTGAATTGTTTACCCCCCTCCGTGAATTATTTGACCCCTCTGTGACTTATTTCACCCCTCCGTGAATTATTTGACCCCTCCGTGAATTGTTTACCCCCCTCCGTGAATTATTTACCCCCCTCCGTGAATTTTTTTACCCCTCCGTGAATTGTTTACCCCCCTCCGTGAATTTTTTTACCCCTCTGTGAATTTTTTACCCCCCTCCGTGAATTATTTTACCCCTCTGTGAATTATTTACCCCCCTCCGTGAATTATTTCACCCCTCCGTGAATTGTTTACCCCCCTCCGTGAATTATTTTACACCTCCGTGAATTGTTTACCCCCCTCCGTGAATTATTTGACCCCTCCGTGAATTGTTTACCCCCCTCCGTGAATTATTTGACCCCTCCGTGAATTATTTACCCCCCTCCGTGAATTATTTTACCCCTCTGTGAATTATTTACCCCCCTCCGTGAATTATTTCACCCCTCCGTGAATTATTTCCCCTCCTCCGTGAATTATTTCACCCCTTCGTGAATTGTTTACCCCCCTCCGTGAATTATTTTACCCCTCCGTGAATTATTTACCCCCCTCCGTGAATTATTTTACCCCTCCGTGAATTATTTACCCCCCTTCGTGAATTATTTCACCCCTCCGTGAATTATTTACCCCCCTCCGTGAATTATTTTACCCCTCCGGGAATTGTTTACCCCCCTCCGTGAATTATTTCACCCCTCCGTGAATTATTTTACCCCTGCGTGAATTGTTTACCCCCCTCCGTGAATTATTTTACCCCTCCGGGAATTGTTTACCCCCCTCCGTGAATTATTTTACCCCTCCGTGAATTATTTACCCCCCTCCGTGAATTATTTCACCCCTCCGTGAATTATTTGACCCCCCTCCGTGAATTATTTGACCCCTCCGTGAATTATTTGACCCCTCCGTGAATTATTTGACCCCTGTGTGTGTGTCAATTGTTTTGGGGGTCTAAACCCCTCTAGGAATTGACGCATAGGGTCGTGTCAATCATTTTGGGGGTCCAGACCCCCATAGAAATTGATGCATGGGTTCGCGTCAATTATTTTGGGGGTCTAGAGCCCTATAGGAATTGGCGCATAGGGTCGCGTCAATTGTTTTTGGGGTCTAGACCCCCCTAGGAATTGACGCATAGGGTCGCGTCAATTATTTTGGGGGTCCAGACCCCCCTAGGAATTGACGCATCGGGTCGCGTCAATCATTTTGGGGGTCTAGACCCCCATACGAATGGATGCATAGGGTCGCATCATTTTTTTTTGGGGTCTAGATTGACGCATAGGGTCGCATCAATTATTTTGGGGGTCTAGACCCCCTAGGAATTGACGCATTGGGTCGCGTCAATTATTTTGGGGGTCCAGACCCCCATAGAAATTGACGCATAGGGTCGCTTCAATTATTTTTGGGGTCTAGACCCCCGTAGAAATCGACGCATAGGGTCACGTCAATTATTTTGGGGGTCTAGACCCCCATAGAAATTGGCGCATAGGGTCGCGTCAATTATTTTGGGGGTCTAGACCCCCCTTAGGAATTGACGCATAGGGTCGCGTCAATTATTTTGGGGGTCCAGACCCCCGTAGGAATTGGCGCATAGGGTCGCGTCAATTATTTTGGGGGTCTGGACCCCCCTGGGAATTGACACATAAGGTCGCGTCAATTATTTTGGGGGCCTAGACCCCCATAGGAATGGACGCATACGGTCGCGTCAATTATTTTGGGGGTCCAGACCCCCATAGGAATTTGCGCATAGCAGGGGGGTGCACCACCTCAGTGGAATATCTATCCAGAGGGGGGGTGTACACCACCTCAGTGGAATATTTATCCACAGGGGGGGGGGTACACCACTTTAGTGGAACATTTATCTAGAGGGGGAGGTACACCACCTCAATGGAATATTAATCCACAGGGGGGGGGGTACACCACCTCAGTGGAATATTTTTCCCAGCCTCCCATTTTCCCCAATGCCCCATTTTCCACCCTTTTTTTTCTTTTGGGGGGGGATGTTCCCCTTGTGTTGCATGGACTCCCATTCTTCCCAACTTTCAATTTTCATGATGGTTTTTTTTGTGGGGGATGGCTGTGTTGGGGGAGGGGGAGTGCCAGACTTTTTCTTGTCCCTTTCTGACAGGAAGGAAGGAAGGCAGGGGGCGGGTACCACACTTTTATCAGACTTTTGCTGAGATGTGTTCTGTTTTATTTCCTTGACACGAGATGCCAAATCAGCCTTCAGACTTCAGACTGTATACCCATAGCTGGTGGTCACGCTGTGTTCCGGAGGGTCTGAAAAGTTGGTACCAGAAATGGAGACAAGAGACACATGGAGTGGGTTCATCAGATGGAGTGGGGATGCGCAAGATGCTGGATGCCTTGGTTCGGGATGGATTTCTCTTGCAATAAGGCCCCGACCGCAATAAGGACCAGCATCCATTTGTTTTGCATGCATTGCACTGTGGAAGGGAGTGTAAACTGTAGTTTCCGTAGAAACTGAAGTTTAGTTCGTTCCCTGGAGCCGCCGTTGACAGTGCATTTGTGCAGCATGCATATGGTCTCTTTTCATGCTTAGTTGATTTTCATAATCGAAATGGAGGGTCCCATCCACCCTCCCATCAGACGTTGTCTATCCCTTGAGATGAGGGACATTGAACTCGACCAGCGGCGCTACGAAGAGTGCTGCGGGGCCCCGAGTGGACTGGCATATGTTGGTTTTGCATGCATTGCACCGTTGAAGGGAGTGTAAACCCATCCTCCCACAACCCCCCCCCCCCCCCTCCCGTCCCCCGAGGGGCCTCTTGCCGACAGTTAGTTGGGGGGGGGGTAGTTGGCGTCCAAAACCGAGGGGTCCCCCCCCCCCCTGGGGATTGAACCAAAATTAATCAGGGTTCTCGGTGTTTGTAATTACGTGCTAGGCTTGGTTTCCTTTTCTCCTCATGCACGGCAGTGATGAAATTTACTCTGTCACCGTAACATTTTTTTGTTCTGCCAACACTAGACTGCTCGATGCGTTTCCGTGAAGTGTGTCCCGCCTCTCCTAGTGACCTAAATTAAACCCAATATATTTAATATCTAGCCAAAAATTAACACGTTAATCTTTCAATTTCAAGTTTCAATATTTTTTGGGGGGTTAGGGGGTTTGCCGTGAAAATTATGACCCCCATGGGTTGCCTTACGGGCTTGGGTGTCATTTCCCCCCGGGGGTTGGTGGGGGGGTCCTACCCATGTGGTTGTTTCAAAATTTTAAAGTGGCTCTCGGCTTTAATTTTTGTTTTTTAATTTTTGGATTAATGTTTGAAAAGTTCAAAATTAAACAGTCACCAGCATTAATAGTAATCTCACAAATATTAACTCAATTCCCCAAATATTAACCCTCCTAACAATGGCACAACACAACATGTAATGCATTATGTGTGTATTTATATATGTTGTCCATGGCCATTGTGGCCCATTGGGTCCCTATCCGGGCCCTCATACCTCATGGGACCCCGTAGTGGGCTCCCACATCTTCGCGGGTCCGGATGGGGATTTAGTGGGGTTAGTGGGGTTAGTTGGGTTAGTGGGTTCGGTGGTAGGGTTTGCGTTCGGGGGGTTAGACTCTTCGTTTGTGGGGGCCGGGGGTTGGGCCTTTTTCTTGCCTGCCCCCCGGGCCTCTTCCCGGTGCCGCTTGGCCTCCTCGAGGGTGGGGAAGAGGAGGGGCCGGGCCACCTCGTAGAGGGTGGTGCCGCCCGGGTATTCCACCCAAACGGCACCGTACCTCCGCCCGTGGATACCACGGACGGTGCCCCTCTCTACCCCGGTGGGGTAGGGTACGTGGACGACCGTCCCGACGATCGGTTCCTCGGGACAGTCGTCCTTCGTCTCGGCACCCTTGGGGGTGTCGGTCTTGTCGGGGCGGGGGGGGGCTGGTTGGCGGTGGCGGTCTTGGGGGGGTTGGTGGGTTTGGGGGCGGGGACGGCCTTCGTAGGCCGTGCGGTGGTGGTGGGGGGGGGGGGGTTGGGCTTTTTGGCCCGGGGGATCGCCCCGTCGTAACTCTCGTTCGGACGACTCGAAAGAAAACTTTTGTTTCTTTGGGGCGCGTTGGGGGGGGTTGGGATGCGGCTTGGCTTGGGGGCGGTGTTGGGGCGGTGGTGGTGGACGCCCCCCCCCTCCCCCCCCTCCTCCCCCTCGCTCACCCCACCCCCTCCCATGCTCCCCCACGTCTCCTCATCCCCCCCCCCCCGCATATCCCACCTCCTGCATCCGAGCCCACTCGGTGGGCCGGAAGTGGCACGACGTCACCCAGACGCCGCTAACCACACGCGCAGTCTCCTAGTCGTGGAGACCGCGCAAGAGAGCAAGGCCCAGGGGTGGATCCCGGGCCACGATGCGCCGGAGGGCCCCCAAGGGTACTTCCTGGGAGCCCTCAGCGTCTCGCCAGGCCACCCGAATGGGCCTTGCATTCGTCGCGTTGACCACGACGTCGATGACCTGCAAAAAAGAATAATGATAATAAAAAGCTGTGAAATTTTTTTTCGGCGACTTTTTTAATTTTTTGACTTTCATATTAACCCTTATCTTTTAATGCTTCGAGCGGCGGTTCAAAAATTGAATATTAATCTCGAGAAATTAATGCTGGCGACCTAAAAATTAATGCAGGCAGGCAAGCAACATACCTCGAAAGTGCCGTTGGGCTTGGCCACGTTCGCGGCCACCGAGGCCGCCTTCACGGTGCGGGACTAGGGGATCAAGCCCTCGTACGAGGGCTGACACCCCGGGTCATAGATGGGCCGGGGCGGGGCCAGGACAGTGGCCCAGTCGACCCCGAACACCACGGCCTTACCCTGGCGCCACTGCTTGACCCAAGCTAGCTGGGCCCAGTGCTGCAGCAGCACCTGGTAATGCGGCGTCCCGAAACGGACGGCGCGGGGGTCAAATAATAAATTCAGTGTGGGCAAACTGCCCACACTCATGGCTTCTGGCATGGGGGCCAGGGGGGCACCAGGGAGGGGTTTCCAGACCCAGATCCCCCCCCCCCCTGGAGGCATCCTTACCCCAGGTGCCTCTATGTTCCCCCTCCTTCCGGCGAATCAAACACCGGATTAACCTCCGAAAAATCCACATGACTGTCATGTGGCTATGCGCGGGGGAGGAAAAAACTGGTTGATCCCCCGCGCACCCCTGCTCCAGCACCTGTGCTTACCAAGGGATCGGCCCCGCCTTGCGGGCAGTGGCAGACTGGGGGCCCAGGGCTTTGAGAAGCCACTGGGGGAGGGGGGGGGATTGGGGGGGGGGGTCAACAACCTCAACTCCATCCCCGTCCCTGTCCCCGTCCCCGTCCCCGTCCCCCTCGTCCACCACCACTTCCCCATCCCCCTCTTCCTTATCCCCCCCCCCCCCCGGGCTGGCTTGTACCCCCCCCCTGCCCGTGGCTCCTCTCCCTCTCCCTCCTCTCCCTCGTCTCCCTCTTCTTTTTCTTCTTCTCCTTCTTCTCTTTTTTCCGCCTATCCGAGGAGTCTTCGCTTGACTCCTCAGATGGGCGTGCAGCGGGTGGAGGTGGAGGAGGCGCTTGTGGTGGTGCAGGGACTGGAGGAGCTGCTGGAGCAGCTGCCACTGCCAGTCGCTGCTCCACTTGCGCCATCTCAGAGAGTGAGAGGGTGGAAAAAAAAAGTCAATTTTTGTGCCCCCAAGTGAATTTCTTGAAATTGATATTATCTATCGAAAAAGTAATTGATATATTAGATATTAATGAACGCGACTATTAATATTAATCTCGAAATATTAAACGAATCACCGCAAATATTAATCCGTATACACAAGCAAGTGTGCACAAGCCAAACACACGAGGGCTTCGTTGTTGGCTTTGAACATGTCGGCCAACATCTTTTGCATCGCCGAGGCGTCCATGGCAAGGAGAAAACAAAGCTAGCAGTGGGGAAGCAAGGGTGGAGGGCGGGCGGCTACGGGTGGCCATGAGTTTGGCCATGGTGCATGGGGCGGTATGGTGGGTCCCGTAGTTGCGTAACGGGAGGTCAAATTTTAAAAACCACCACTCCCACACTTGTGAAACTACCTCCCCCTCCCGTTCTAGTTGGGTTGCCCCCGGCATCCCCCTCCCCCCCGGCCCGAGTGGTCATTGTATGCGCGCTTAAGGATGGCGTTGAGGCTCTCAACGACATCCGCGCACACGGCACGCAACCAAACCCCCAAGCGGCGTGCATTGGCCACGGCCTCAGTGACATCCTCCTCCAAATAGAGGAGGTAGTTTGATTGACACGCCTCCTTGCAACAATGTGCACGGTAGGCGCGTGCCACCTCGGCCGCACGTAGGTCCCCGCGGGGCGGCTTGTCCGTGTACAACTCCCGGAGGAGGTCACGCATGGCCACAACGGCTTGCCATTCACCATCCTCCGGGATGTAGTCCAACAACGGACCACGTTCCTCCCACGCGAGGAACAACGCACGGGCCTCCTCCCCGTCGGATGCCCCCGTCGCACCCAACTTCACACCCGTGCGGGCCCGGGAGAGGACCCGTTGCACGGCGTCGGCGTTCTCTTTGGGGAAGTCCACGAGGCGTGTCTCGATGAACGCCACTTGGAGCCGGCCTATGGCCATGCAACAATGGAGGATGCATAGGAAAACCATGCACCGGTCAACCACAATGTGTGGATCCCCTATGCATCCCCCATTCTCCAAGCTACGGCCAGTCTCCTTGTAGCGGCGGCGGGCCGCCTCCTCGCGGTCGAAGGTGCGCCGGGTCACCACGTTGACCCATGCCGCCGCAACCTTGTCCCACACCCCCATATTGTAAATTGAGCCCACCAAGGGCGAGGTGGACACACCAATAAGGCGCCGCACGAAAGGTTGGTCTGCCCCGATGACCAACCTGCTTGGCACCCAGCGCGACACCCAGTAAAACTTCTCGCAGTCTTGTATGGACTGCAATATCTACAAAAAGGACATGGATTAATATTTACATTAATTTCTCAAGATTAATATTAAGTTTATTTTTCAGTCGGCGTTAATATTAACCGAAAACGAGGTATTAATCTCGAGAAATTAACGCAAAAATTAACAAACAAGGAATGGGCCACAAACCTTCAAGTTATCGGCCCATATCGTTGCAAGTGCCGCCATGTCCTTGTCCCCGCACACGGCCATCCCTATCACCCACAAGTACGCGGGTGTGCGGCCCCGTGCGCCGTGGTTGAGGAGCCCAATGGAGAGTTGGGTCCAACTACCACCGGCGCACGGGTACACATCCCCACGCACAATGAAGGTGAGGGGCCTTGTCCAATCGATGTTGTCCACTAGCGATGGGCGTGATTGGACGTACCGGGCTAATGAGGGTAGCGGCCAAGAGCGCCCACTCGCGGGGGGATCGGGGACGGACACGCGTGGTCGTAGGTCAAGGGGGGTGACCAACTCCTTCCATGTGTCCGTGAATCTATCCCGAGTGGGGATGGGGCGGGGGAACGGGAGGCCCGTTGCGGCCGACCGCCGGCGGCTCATGTACTCCGACACGTGCCGGAAGCCAAGCTTGGGGACGTTCAAGTCCATGAGGAGGCCGATGTGGTCCCGGGCCGGGAAGAGGAGGTAGGCATATTGCTTCACCGCCTTCTTTTGCTTGTCGCAAATGAGGGAGGGGTAGCCAACCTCCGTGGCCTCGGACCATCGGGCCCGGGCCAAGGGAGATGAAGCCACCCACTCACCAAGGAGTCGGGAGACCACCGGGTCCCGCAAACTCTTGGCCCCACTCAAACGCACGAGCGTCATGTAAAGCTCGGTAAGGGTGTCCCGAGAGAAAGGCATAACAAGGGCTATACAAGGGAACATGGTGGTGTGGAGGGGGGGGGGTGCGGACAACCGGAAGGGGGGTGTCCAAGACACCCACCAACACAACATTGGGACCTCTCTACTATACCGTTGTGCAACAATATACCACGTAACACCCCTTATGGGTCCTCGTATGTGCATGGAAAAATGGGTACAAATGACCCAATCAAAAAAATTGAGCTTTAACCTCTTAATATTTGCGAGATCAATACATATACATATATGGCTAATACGCGCATCCCCCCCCCCCCTCCCGCCACTACTCGGTGCGTCTTCAAAGGGAAGTAAGGACACCCCCCCCCTATTTTGAGGTTGGGGAACTCAAAAAAACATGTTTTAGAAGTGATTTGGATGGTTATTAGTGGGTATTTGCCCCTATAAAGGTCTAAAATGGCTAAAATTAGGGTATGACATCACTGCTGGTAGGATCCTAACCAGAGTACTAAACATAGGTATAATTGTGGTCCAAACCCCTAGTACTAGCACCAAATACCCCCAATAATAGTATAATAGGACATGAAAATGGACAAGGGTATGTTAAAAATGCTGAATTACTGGGTCATTGGGTGTATATAGGGGTGGTGTGGGTTATTTTTAGGATTTAGTGGTTATCTAGTACTCCGGTTAGGATCCTACCAGCAGTGATGTCATACCCTAATTTTAGCCATTTTAGCCCTTTATAGGGGCAAATACCCACTAATAACCATCCAATTCACTTCTAAGACATGTTTTTTTGTGTTTCCCGACCCCAAAATAGGGGGGGGGGGGTGTCCCTAGTCTTGCCCCGAGTCGCACAGGGTCCAGGGTGGGTGGGGGGAATGCACGTATTAGCCACACACACACGCACACACACACATATTCCTTTGGCTACCCCCGAAAATGTTCCCCAACGCGCTACATCAACCCCCCATTTTTTGTTGGTAAAATGGGTTTTTGAGTGTGCTGAGTTCGTTTAAAATGTCGGGTACCTCTAAAAAACATGTTTTTCATGTGAAATGGAAAATGTTCCCACATGTTCCCCCAACATGTTCCCAGACGTTCCCCAACACACTGCTCGTTGTTCCTCGGCGTCCTCAACGAGCAGTGTGTTGAGGAACATCTATGTGTACCCGGGTACAAAACGCGGGTACACATGTTCCCCAACAACAATTTGCACCCCAACTCTTGTTTTTTGCATTGTTGCTCATTGCCAATCTGCAGAAAGTTATCGGTGGGGCTCTGTGCCCCCCTTCCTGCCCTTTTCGCCGCAGGGCTCTTCTCTTTTTGTCATGTCCTGCCCACCGCCGGGCTTCAACGCCACACAATACCATTTGGTAGTGGCGGAGGAGGCCAAGTTGGCGGTGGGCAAGAAGTACTGTTATCAAAAGAAGAGTGCCCGCGGCGGTGTAGTGTACGGCAAGATCTCAAAGGTTTGTTTGTCCTGTCCTTTCCGTGTTCATGGGTTTCTTTGCCCACTACCCGCCCTACCACTTTGTCTCTGCAGATCAATTCAAAAGAAGTGCACATGAGTGAGGTTGTGCAATACAATGGTTCACAACGAAACCCAACAAATGTTTAGTATGTATGGTACCAGCCGTGCCGTTGTCTCCCTGCAATCTCACTGCCCCTTCTTTTTTTGTGTGTCTCACAGGCGAACCACGCACCCCGAAAGCAAGCGTGCTCGCATCAATTGTTATTGGGTGGTGACTGCCAAGGCGGAGGATAAGAAGAAGGGGGTGAAGAAGGAAGCGAAGGAAGAGACCGAGAGCGAGAGCAGCAGCAGCAGCAGTAGCAGCAGCACTGACTCTGCATCAAGCTCCAGCAGCGGGTGTGCCCTGCCCCCCCCCCCCCTGCACCTTTGAGAAACGATAACGCATGTGTCCTTTCTTTGTGTATTTCAGGAGCTCCCTGGAGGAGAGTTCTGATGAACTTGAACAAATTGATCCACCACCAGGTACACCACCGTGCAAGAAGACAAAGAAGAAAAAGGAACTAAAGGTGGTTTGCGTTCATGTGCACCCCGGTGCCATTGCCACCCCACCCCAAACTGCCTTTCCTACAAATTGTGACACCCTGCAAGCGGAACAGTCCGTGCCGGCACCGAAGAAGAAGCCGAAGGAGCCAGAGCCGGAGCCAGCCCCGGAGTCAAAAGGCAAGAAGGAGAAGAAACAGAAGGAGAAAGAGGGACAAGACAAGGAGGACACCCCCAAAAAGGGCAAAGTGCCGGTCGCCAAGGTATGTCTGAGGGGAACATGTGTACCCCCGCTTTGTACCCGCCTGTTCCCCGTTGTTCCCGACGTTCCTGTACCTGGGTACACGTGTACCCGCGTTTTGTACCCGCTTGTTCCCCCGTGTCCCCGCTGTCCCATTGCTCTGCTCCTCCATTGTAGGTGCCCCGTTTTGCCACCGTGGAGCCGTCGAAGTCGGGCGGGGCCATTACGGTCCCAGCAAAGGGTACGCGCCGTGATCGGACGGCAGCAAGTGACGGGCATCAGCACCGCAAGGTGTGTCTCTCCGATTCCCTTCTCTCCCATTCCCTTCTCCTGCCATTGCATCTATGAGTTCTCACTATCCCCTTGTCCTCCCGTTCAGGTGCGATTTCAAAAGAAGTTAGAGGACCTCTTCCAGATGGAGCCCGCACGGATCCAGGCCCATTACCGGACCTGCCTGGCCTCGGGGGACAAGAAGAATCAAGGCCAGAACGGTGCGCTGCTGGCGGGTATGTTTAGTTTTTTTGGTTTGTTTTGCCCCGTCGTGCGATTGGTCCATGCCCCCTCTATCTCTTGCAGCATCCCTCATCGTCGCCTGCGGCGTGGAGGCCGATGTACTGGACCTCTGCTGTGGGATCCGCGGCGAGTACCGGTACGGCAAGGACAGGGCAGAAGCCCTCCTCGCTCAAGAGGAGGGGTCATACAACCCCTCCCCCAAAGAAACACGTGTACCCCAGTTAACTGGAAAACTCGTTAATATACGCCCATATCGTGACGTGGCGACCTCAAATTCGTAACAAGCGACCTCGAAATAGGGGGGGGGTATACTTTGTTTGTCATATGGGGCCACAATGCCGAAGAGTTATAGTTTTGGGGTAAAAAAGTAGGGCTAAAGTTGGGGGAGGACGTGACAAGTTGGGTACCAAGTGTTTATCCGGGTACCTGGAATACCCCTACTTTTTTACCCCAAAATTATAACTCTTCGGCATTGTGGCCCCATATGACAAACAAAGTATACCCCCCCCCTATTTCGAGGTCGCTTGTTACAAATTTGAGGTCGCCACGTCACGATATGGGCGTATATTAACGAGTTTTCCAAATTCCTAACGAGTGCGTTTTTAACGTGTATTCGTAGAATTACTCGAACATATCGTCATATTTTTGAATTCTGAGTTGATATTCGTACTCAGCGACCCAAAATTAGTATATGGGGATACCTGACTTATCAGATTTTGATAGGTACCCGTGTTTTTCCGGGGATGGGCCAAATGGCCATCTAGGGGCTGTGTGCAAATCCTACCGGGATGGGGGGGGGGGTTCCCGATGGTAAAAATGAAATCAAAGAACACATTACCCCCTATTTCGGGGTCGGAGAACACGAATTTAATAGTGGTTTCGCCCAATTCTGAGCCAATATACCACTTTTTGAACCCCCCCCCCCCAATCGCCGCGCGCGCGCGACAAAAACTCGGTAATATCGGCCCCCCGGTGAAATCAGACGTCACCACGCGATCAGGCGACCTCAAAATAGGGGGGGTAGGTACTTTGATTTCAAGATAGGTCCACACTTACCCAACTTTATGTTTCAACAAGGTTTCACTTTCCCAAACCATCCCCAACCCCCAAACTGCGCGTCCCCCCAAAATTGCGCAACTCAGACCCTTGGGGGCCCTTGGGGGGGACTTACCTTGGCCAAAAGAACTTGGGTTTGAGGTTACTCACCAAAAAATGGGGGCCCAAAACACACCACAACTTGCCCAAAAAGTCCTACTTGTACCCTGAATACAACCTGGAAATGACCCCCCAAAAGTCAAAAACAAAGTGCATTATTTATGATAAATAGATGCTTTTGGACGCTACAACTTTTGTTTTCATTTTTACCTCACTTTCCCGCGGTTTTCCGGGAATAAATTTTTCTAGACGGGGAGTTAGAACAAACCGTAAAAAGATCCGTATGCCGTGCCCATGGAAAATCCCAAAATGCCTTGAATTATTCAAGAATTATAATATGGGTCGTTTTGGGACCAAAAATGGGTCCAAAATGGGTCAAAAACGGGTTTTTCCAAAAATGATCCTGGACCATTTGGGATGCTCAAGCAAGTGTTTTTAGCCCATTTTGAGCCCATTCAGATGGGTTTTGGCCCATGGAAAATCCCAATATCCGTTGAAAAGGGACCGGTTTGGGACCAAACTAGGTCAAAAATGGGTCAAAAATGGGTCAAAAACGCGTTTTTCCAAAAGTGACCCTGAACCATTGGGGGTGCACAAACAAGTGTTTTTTGCCTGTTTGGAGCTTGTTTTGATGGAGTTTAGCCCCTTCTGCCACATGTATGCACCACGTTGTACCTTTCGCACGTGCCTTAGAGCCGGATGGTGGAGCCACCTAGAGTTGGGGAGAGGGGTGTAGATTGGAGGATATATATATATATATATATATATATATATATATATATATATATATATCCATTTTTGACCCACTTTTGGTCCCAAAATGGCCCATTTTCAAGGCATTTTGGGATTTTCCGTGAGCCAAAACCCGTCGCCACGGGCTCAAAATGGGCTAAAAACACTTGTTTGAGCATCATAAATGGTCCAGGATCACTTTTGGAAAAACGCGTTTTTGACCCATTTTTGACCCATTGTTGGTCCCAAAACGGCCCATTTTCAAGGTAGTTTGGGATTTTCCATGACCCAAAACGCGCCACCACGCGCTCAAAACGGCCTAAAAACACTTGTTTGAGCATCCCAAGTGGTCTAGGAACAACTTTGGAAAAAATCTTTTTTTCGCCCTGGGGACCCTGGTGCACCCACCGTTGGCCCCCACTGTGCGTGGGCTGGCCGGCCCTCTGGCTGCACCAAGTGACCACTGGTACGGGGGTCTAGATGGCTCGTTGGGCGATTCTGAGGCTTGGAAACCATAAAAAGTGGGGGGTTGCGGGTGGACTAGGTGCCCTCGGAATCGGACTTTGAGCCACGTAGCCCAAGATACGGCCCGTTCTTGGCTCGGGGTGCTGGTGCACATTGCGCAGATTTTGGGGCTTTTTGGCGCCTTTTTGGGCCGTTTCTCGGACATATTGTGGAGTTAGAGGGCACCAAAGGTCCCTTCGTCACAAGAAAGTCAAGCGGCACGTGGAGTGTAGCAGCCGTTTGCCTTTGTTTGGCTGTTTTGCACCCTTACTAGGGCTGTTTTGGGCGAAAAATGGCTGTTTTTGGCCCAAAACTGCGCACATTTGGGAGGGCACCTCCCAACTTGGCGCCCCCGCTCCGGGGCGCCACCGGTGAGTTTTTGGCTCAAAACTTATATATATATATTACTACACCCCTCTCCCCTTAAATCTAGCTAACAAGCAAGCAACAAGCAAGCAACAACAAGCAACAGGCACTTCTCCTCACCGTTTTGGCCATTGCTCCGCCTCATCGCTCCGGGCTCTACTCTACTCTAGCCATCCTAGAGCCTAGGTGGTGGCCTTGCCAAATCCAAGTTTTGGGCGAGAAACTCACCGGTGGCGGCCCGGGGCGGGGGCGCCAACTCGGGAGGTGCCCTCCCAAATCTGCGCTGTTTTGGGCCAAAAACAGCCATTTTTCGCCCGAAACAGCCCTAGTAAGGGTTCAAAACACCCAAACGAAGTCAAACGGCCGCTACATTGCACGTGCGGCTTGACTTTGTTGTGACCAAGGGACCTTTGGTGCCCTCTAACTCCACGATATGTCCGAGAAACAGCCCCAAAAGGCGCCAAAAAGCCCCAAAAACTGCGCAATGTGCACCAGCACCCCGAAACCAAGAACGGGCCGTATCTTGGGCTACGTGGCTCAAAAACGAATTCCGAGGGCACCTAGTCCACCCGCAACCCCCCACTTTTTATGGTTTCCAAGCCTCGGAATTGCCCAACGAGACATGTAGACCCCCGTACCAGTGGTCATTTGGTGCAGCCGGAGGGCCGGCCAGCCCACGCACAGTGGGGGCCAAGGGTGGGTCCACTAGGGTCTCCGGGGCGAAAAAAATCATTTTTTCCACAGTTGTTCCTAGACCACTTGGGATGCTCAAACAAGTGTTTTTAGCCCGTTTTGAGCCCGTGGTGGCGCGTTTTGGGCCATGGGAAATCCCAAAATGCCTTGAAAATGGGCCGTTTTGGGACCAACAATGGGTCAGAAATGGGTCAAAAACGCGTTTTTCCAAAAATGATCGTGGACCATTCGGAATGCTCATTTATGATGCTCAAATAAGTGGTTTTAGCCCATTTTGAGCCCTTGGCGACGGATTTTGGCTCATGGAAAATCCCAAAACTGTCTTGAAAATGGGCCATTTTGGGACCAAAAATGGGTCAAAAATAGGTCCAAAACGCGTTTTTCCAAAAGTGATCCCGGACCATTTATGATGCTCAAACAAGTGTTTTTAGCCCGTTTTGAGCCCGTTTTTGAGCGAGTTTAGCCCCTTCCACCACATGTATGGACCACTTTGTGCCCTTCACACGTACCTTAGAGCCGTGTGGTGGAGCCACCTAGAGTTGGGAGAGGGGTGTAGATTGGAGGATATATATATATATATATATATATATATATATATATATATATATATATATATATATATATATATATATATATATATATATATATATATATATATATATATATATATATATATATATATATATATATATATATATATATATATATATATATATATATATATATATATATATATATATATATATATATATATATATATATATATATATATATATATATATATATATATATATATATATATATATATATATATATATATATATATATATATATATATATATATATATATATATATATATATATATATATATATATATATATATATATATACATATATATATATATATATATATATATATAATATATATATATATATATATATATATATATATATATATATATATATATATGTATATATATATATATATATATATATATATATATTACTACACCCCTTTCCCCTTCAATTTAGCTAACAAGCAACAACAACACGTCTCCGTGCCGTTTTGGCCATTGCACCTTCCCAACGCCTCGGGCCTAACTCTACTTTAGCCATCCTAGATCCTAGGTGGTGCCCTTACCAAATCCAAGTTTTGAGCCAAAAACTCACCGGTGGTAGCCTGGGGCGGTGGCACCAAGTTGGGAGGTGCCCTCCCAAATCTGCGCAGCTTTGGGCCAAAAACAGCCATTTTTCGCCCAAAACAGCCCTAGTAAGGGTTCAAAACAGCCAGACGAAGGCAAACAGTTGCTACACTCCACGTGCGGCTTGACTTTCTCGTGACCAAGGGACCTTTGGTGCCCTCTAACTCCATGATATGTCCGAGAAACGGCCCAAAAAGGCGCCAAAAAGCCCCAAAAACTGCGCAATGTGCACTAGAACCCCGAAACCAAGAACGGGCCGTATCTTGGGCTACGTGGCTCAAATCCGAATTCCAAGGGCACCTAGTCCACCCGCACCCCCCACTTTTTATGGTTTCCAAGCTTCAGTATCTACCAACGAGACGCCTACACGCCCGTACCAGTGGTCACTTGGTGAAGCCGGAGGGCCGGCTAGCCTACGCACAGTGGGGGCCAACGGTGGGTCCACCAGGGTCCCCAGGGCGAAAAAAATGATTTCTTCAAAAGTTGTTCCTAGACCATTCCGGATGCTCAAACAAGTGTTTTTAGCCCATTTTGAGCACGTGGTGACGCGTTTTGGCCCATGCAAAATCCCAAAATGCCTTGAATATGGGCCGTTTTGGGACCAACAATGGGTCAAAAAGGGGTCAACAGCGCGTTTTTCCAAAATTGATCCCATACCATTTGGGATGCTCAAACAAATGTTTTTAGCCCGTTTTGAGCCCTTTTTGACCGAGTTTAGCCCCTTCCATCACATGTATGCACCACTTTGTGCCCTTCGCACGTACCTTAGAGCCGTGTGGTGGAGCCACCTAGAGTTGGGAGAGGGGTGTAGATTGGAGGATATATATATATATATATATATATATATATATATATATATATATATATATATATATATATATATATATATATATATATATATATATATATATATATATATATATATATATATATATATATATATATATATATATATATATATATATATATATATATATATATATATATATATATATATATATATATATATATATATCGTTTGGCTGTTTTGAACCCTTACTAGGGCTGTTTTGGGCGAAAAATGGCTGTTTTTGGCCCAAAGTTGCAGAGATTTGGGAGGGCACCTCCCGAGTTGGCGCCCCCGCCCCGGGCCGCCACCGGTGAGTTTTTGGCTCAAAACTTGGATTTGGCAAGGCCACCACCTAGGCTCTAGGATGGCCAAATTAGAGTCAGTATATATATATATATATATATATATATATATATATATATATATATATATATATATATATATATATATATATATATATAGATAGATAGATAGATAGATAGATAGATAGATATATATATCCTCCAATCTACACCCCTCTCCCAACTCTAGGTGGCTCCACCACACGGCTCTAAGGTACGTGCGAAGGGCACAAAGTGGTGCATACATGTGGTGGAAGGGGCTAAACTCGGTCAAAACGGGCTCAAAACACTTGTTTGAGCATCCCCAATGGTCCGGGATCACTTTTGGAAAAACGCGTTTTTGACCCATTTTTGACCCATTTTTGGTCCCAAACCGGCCCATTTTCAAGGCATTTTGGGATTTTCCAGGAGCCAAAACCCGTCGCCACGGGCTCCAAATGGGCCAAAAACACTTGTTTGAGCATCATAAATGGTCCAGGATCATTTTTGGAAAAACGCGTTTTTGACCCATTTTTGACCCATTTTTGGTCCCAAAACGGCCCATTTTCAAGGCACTTTGGGATTTTCCATGGCCCCCAACGCGCCACCACGGGCGCAAAACGGCCTAAAAACACTTGTTTGAGCATCCCAAGTGGTCTAGGAACAACTTAGGAAAAAATGATTTTTTTCGCCCCGGGGACCCTGGTGGACCCACCGTTGGCCCCCACTGTGCGTGGGCTAGCCGGCCCTCCCGCTGCACCAAGTGACCACTGGTACGGGGGTCTGTGTGTCTCGTTGGGCGATTCTGAGGCTTGGAAACCACAAAAAGTGGGGGGTTGCGGGTGGACTAGGTGCCCTCGGAATTCGTTTTTGAGCCACGTAGCCCAAGATACGGCCCGTTCTTGGTTTCGGGGTGCTGGTGCACATTGCGCAGTTTTTGGGGCTTTTTGGCGCCTTTTTGGGCCGTTTCTCGGACATATCGTGGAGTTAGAGGGCACCAAACGTCCCTTGGTCACGAGAAAGTCAATCCGCACGTGCAGTGTAGCAGCCGTTTGCCTTCGTTTGGCTGTTTTGAACCCTTACTAGGGCTGTTTTGGGCGAAAAATGGCTGTTTTTGGCCCAAAGCTGCGCAGATTTGGGAGGGCACCTCCCGTCTTGCCGCCACCGCCCCGGCGCGCCACCGGTGAGTTTTTGGCTCAAAACTTGGATTTGGCAAGGCCACCACCTGGGCTCCAAGATGGCTAGAGTAGAGTAGAGCCCGGAGCGATGAGGCGGAGCAATGGCCAAAACGGTGAGGAGAAGTGCTTGTTGCTTGTTGTTGCTTGCTTGTTGCTTGCTTGTTAGCTAGATTTAAGGGGAGAGGGGTGTAGTAATATATATATATATATATATATCCTCTAATCTACACCCCTCTCCTAAAAGACACGCGGGTTCTTTATGTGGGAGCTGTGCACAAGGTGGAGGGGAACGAAGCACAGTTGGCAAAACACGTGAAGGATGACGATGCCCTTATTCCGTTGCGATTCTGGCGTGTTGTTTATGCCTCCGAAGGAACCCTTGGCCGCTTGGGACTCTGCGGTGTTTTTCTTGCCTTTGTCGGCTTGGGAATCTGAGGTGTTCTTCTTGCCTCCACAAGACCCCTTGGCCGCTTGCGACTCCGCGGTGTTCTTCTTGCCTCCGGCTGAACCCTTTGCCGCCTGGGACTCCGCGGTGTTCTTTTTGCCCTTGATGGCTTGGGACTCCGCGGTGTTTTTCTTGCCCTTGTCGGCTTGGGACTCCGAGGTGTTCTTCTTGCCTCCAGCTGAACCCTTTGCCGCCTGGGACTCCGCGGTGTTCTTTTTGCCCTTGATGGCTTGGGACTCCGCGGTGTTTTTCTTGCCCTTGTCGGCTTAGGACTCCAAGGTGTTCTTCTTGCCTCCACAAGACCCCTTGGCCGCCTGGGACTCCGCGGTGTTCTTCTTGCCTCGAGCCGAACCCTTTGCCGCCTGGGACTCCGCGGTGTTCTTTTTGCCCTTGATGGCTTGGGACTCCGCGGTGTTTTTCTTGCCCTTGTCCCCTTGGGACTCCGAGGTGTTCTTCTTGCCTCCACAAGACCCCTTGGCCGCTTGCGACTCCGCGGTGTTCCTCTTGCCTCCACAAGATCCCTTGGCTGTTTGGGACTCAGGAGTGTTCAAACTTGCCACCGTCGATGCTTGGATCCCAAGTGCGGCGCGCTTTTGCAATCGCTTCATCAGCGTGGCGCGCAACTGCGCATGTCGCCGACGGATGGTAGGCGGGGGGACTTCGCTATGCAGCTTGATGAACTCGGCCACCGGGAAGTCAATGTCCGTGTCCAAGCATTGTTGCAACTCGTGTTCCCAGCGATTTGACATGGTGCGAAATAAAAGGTAACTCCGTTAAGAGTACACCTATACTCCAAATCCAACTGCCGAGAGCAAGAAAAAACATTAGTTGGGAAAAAACAAAGTGACTACTTGTGGGGTAGAAGCATCATTAATAATGTTGGTGACGCCTATACTTGTACAGCCTCAAACCCAACCGGATGGCAGTATCTTGTTTTGCGTTGGTGGGCCTTACTTATCCTCCCAAAGAATGAGCCCCATTCCTACCCACTAGTACCCCAGCCCAAACGGAACCGAACAACAAAGCAACCTAACAACCTAACAACAAAGCACACAAACGGCACAACACAGCAGGGAACTACTCGTCCCTCTTGTACCAAACACTCCAGCCTATTGTTGCAACTCTTGCCTCTTGATTAGACATGGCGTGAATGTGAAGGTAACTCCGTTAAGAGTACACCTGTACTCCAAGTCCAAACACTAAGAGCAACGGGCAGAGAGGAACAAAGCACTCAAACGGCAAAACACGGCAAAGAACTACTCGTCCCTCTTGTACCAACTCTTGCTCCCATGATTAGACATGGCGTGAATGTGAAGGTAACTCCGTTAAGAGTACACCTGTACTCCAAGTCCAATCACTAAGAGCAAAAGGCACAAAAGAACAAAGCACACAAACGGCAAAACACGACAAGGAACTACTCGTCCCTCTTATACATGGCGTGAATGTGAAGGTAACTCCGTTAAGAGTACACCTGTACTCCAAGTCCACTCACTAAGAGCAAAGGGCACGGAAGAATAGCGCACACAAACGGCAAAAAAAGACAAGGAAGTACTCGTCCCTCTTGTACCAAACACTCCACACTATTTTTGCAAGTCCTGCTTCCAACCTTAGACATGGCGTGAATGTGAAGGTAACTCCGTTAAGAGTACACCTGTACTCCAAGTCCACTCACTAAGAGCAAAGGGCACAATGAACGAAGCACACAAACGGCAAAACACAGCAAGGATGACTCATCACTCGGTACCAAAAGGGACACAAAATTTCACTTGTTTTTGTCCCATAGTGGCCCATTTTCAAGGCATTTTGAGATGCTCCATGGGCCACAACGCCCGATCTTGGGCTCAAAACAGGCTAAAAACACTTTTCTGAGCCTCCCAAATGGCCCGTGATCACTTTCAAAAAATTGTGTTTTTCACCCAGTTTTGACCCATTTTTGGTGGTGAACCAGCCCCTTTTTAAGGCATTTTGGGATTTTCCGTGGGCCAAAACGCGGCACCACGGGCTCAAAATGGGTCCAAACCACTTGTTTGAGCATCATAAATGGTCTAGGATCATTTTTGGAAAAACGCGTTTTTCACCCATTTTTGACCCATTTTTGGTCCCAAAACGGCCCATTTTCAAGGCATTTTGGGATTTTCCGTGGCCCATAACGCACCACCACGGGCTCAAAACGGCCTAAAAACACTTCTCTGAACATCCTAAGTGGTCTAGGAACAACTTTGGAAAAAATGATTTTTTTCGCCCCGGGGACCCTGGTGGACCCACCGTTGGCCCCCAACATGCGCGGGCCGGGCTGCCCTCCGGCTCCACCAAGTGACCACTGGTACGGGGGTGTGAGTGGCTCGTTGGGCGATTTTGAGGCTTGGAAACCACAAAAAGTGGGGGGTTGCGGGTGGACTGGGTGCCTTCGGAATTCGGATTTGAGCCACGTAGCCCAAGATACGCCCCGTGCTTGGTTTCGGGGTGTTGGTGCGCATTGCGCAGGCTTTTGGGGCTTTTTGGCGCCTTTTTGGGCCGTTTCTCCGACATATCGTGGAATTAAAGGGCACTAGAGAGCTCTTTGACACGGTGAAGTGAAGCCGCACGTGGGGTGTACTCACCGTATCCCTTCGTTTGGGCGTTTCGCCCGGGTTTTGGGGCTGTTTTGGGCGAAAAATGGCTGTTTTTGGCCCAAAACTGCGCAGATTTGGGAGGGCACGTCCCGACTTGGCACCCCCGCCCCGGGCCGCCACCGCTGAGTTTTTAGCTCAGAACTTGGATTTGGCAAGGCCACACCACCTAGGCTCCAAGATTGCTAGAGTAGAGTAGAGCCCGAAGCGATGAGGTGGAGCAATGGCCAAAACGGTGAGGAGAAGTGCTTGCTTGTTGTTGCTTGCTTGTTGTTGCTTGTTGTTGCTTGCTTGTTGCTTGTTAGCTAGATTTAAGGGGAGAGGGGTGTAGTAATATATATATATATATATATATATATATATATATATATATATATATATATATTACTACACCCCTCTCCCCTTAAATCTAGCTAACAAGCAAGCAACAACAAGCAAGCAACAACAAGCACTTCTCCTCACCGTTTTGGCCATTGCTCCGCCTCATCGCTCCCGGCTCTACTCTACTCTAGCCATCCCAGAGCCTAGGTGGTGCCCTTGCCAAATCCAAGTTTTGAGCCAAAAACTCACCGGTGGCGCCCCGGGGCGGGGGCGCCAAGTCGGGAGGTGCCCTCCCAAATCTGCGCATTTTGTGCCCCAAAACAGCCTTTTTTGGCCCAAAACCGCCCTGAAACCCCGTCGAAACGGCCAAATGAAGGCAAACACTTGCTACACTCCACGTGCGGCACGACTTCACCGTGACCAAGAGCTCTTTGTTGCCCTTCAACTCCACGATATGTCCGAGAAACGGCCCAAAAAGCCACCAAAAAGCCCCAAAATCTGCGCCATGTGCACCAACACCCCGAAACCAAGCACGGGCCGTATCTTCGGCTACGTGGCTCAAATCCGAATTCCGAGGGCACCTAGTCCACCCGCAACCCCCCACTTTTTATGGTTTCCAAGTCTCAGAATCGCCCAACGAGCCAGCTAGACCCCCGTACCAGTGGTCACTTGGTTGAGCCGGAGGGCAGCCCAGCCCGCGCACGGCCGGGGCCAACGGTGGGTCCACCAGGGTCCCCCGGGCGAAAAAAATCAGTTTTTTCAAAGTTGTTCCAAGACCACTTGGGATGCTCAAACAAGTGTTTTTAGGCCGTTTTGAGCCCATGGTGGCGCGTTTTGGGCCATGGAAAATCCCAAAATGCCTTGAAAAAGGGCCGTTGTGGGACAAAAAATGGGTCGAAAAAGGGTCAAAAACGCATTTTTCCAAAAGTGATCCTGGACCATTTGGGATGCTCAAACATATGTTTCTAGCCCATTTTGAGCCTTTGGTGATGTGATTTGGCCCATGGAAAATCCCAGAATGCCTTGAAAATGGGCCGTTTTGGGACCAAAAGTGGGTCAAAAATGGGTCAAAAACGCATTTTTCCAAAAGTGATCGTGGACCATTTGGGATGCTCAAACAAGTGATTCTAGCCCATTTTGAGCCCATTTGGACGGGTTTGGGCCCATGGAAATCCCAATATTCCTTGAAAAGGGGCCGTTTTGGGAGCAAAAACGGGTGAAAAATTGGTCAAAAACACATTTTCCCAAAAGTGATCTTGGACCATTGGGGGTGCACAAACAAGTGTTTTGAGCGCATTTTGAGCCCATTTTGAAGGAGTTTAGTCCCTTCCGCTACGTGTATGCACCAAGTTGTACCCTTGGCACGTACCTTAGAGTGGAGCCACATAGAGTATGGGAGAGGGGTGTAGATTAGAGGATATATATATATATATATATATATATATATATATATATAGATATATATATATATATATATATATATATATATATATGGCGTCGCGAGCAGGCCGGGCGGCCCCTCACACCCCAGGCGCTGGGGTCCCATGCGCTCCTGGTGGCGTTGCACCCCGAGGGTGCAGAGGTCGTGTTCGGCGCGGACCGCCTGCTGCTGACCGGGGATGGGGCGGTCCTCGTCCCCACCTCCAGCAGCTACCGCCTTGAGAGCCGCGGCGGTGACCTCAAGCTGCTGGTGGTGGTGGGCACGCGCCTCGACGGGAGCGCCGCCCCCCAGGGGTCCGAACGCGCGATCCCGGTGGGAGGAGACGGGGAAGCAGGCCGTGGCGGTGACGAGGTGGGGCAAGAGCAGCCCACGGGGGAGGAGCAGCAGCAGGATCAGCCGGAGGTGGCCAGGGAGGAGGTGGACGTGCAGGCCATTGTGGCGGCGGCCCTGGCGAGGATCTCGGATGCTGCGGGCCCGCCGCCGACGACGGAGGAACTGGAGGAGGAGGACCAGCGCAGGGGGAGTGAGGATGCGCAGGTCGCCATGGAACAGGACGAGGAGCCGGAGTTCAAGGGTGAGGAGGCGCAGGGTGCCGGGGAGCAGGACGAGGAGCTGGTGATCGTGGGGGCGAAGGAAGCGCGTGAGGTGAGCCCCAGGGAGCCGGGGGTGGCGGATAAGGCTGGGCCGAAGACGGGGGAGGAGGAAACCTGCAGGCACTGGGCCAAGGGATGGTGCATGCGGGCAGATGCCTGCCGGTACGCCCACCCCCAGCCGCCGGTGCCGCGGGGAGTACCCCAGGAGTTGCTCCTGATCCTCCAGGCCATGGCCCGTGTGGGGGCTCTCAGCCTGGACCGCAGCCGGGACCACGGCAGGGGCCACGGGACGTTGCTGCAAGATGCGGTGGTAAAGGCGCAAGGGGGAGGACTCCCGGCGGTGGTGTATGCGGTGGAGAGTGGGGGCCTGACCGAGTGGGCGGTGGCGTTGCCGTGTGGCATGGCGGCCCTGCTCACTCCGTTCCCGGTGGTCCCGTGGAGGGACATGGTCACCGTCCAGGAGGCCAACCTGGGATGGGTGTGCACGTGGCACACACATCCTGCCGGCATGGACCCTCGCGAGTGGCAGGCTAAGGCGGTCGTGACGTACCTGTCCTGGTCGTTGCCGGCAGCGCCGGGTGCGTGGGCGCAGTGGTGGGACAGGGCGCTCAGCTGGGCGAGGGATGGCAGTGCTGTGGCGGCCTGCCCTGACCTCCCTCGCGAGCCCGTCTCAGTCCAGCCGTGGACTGTCTCCCTGCATCTCCCCACGGTGGCGGCTCGTCTTGCGACCACGGACCCGGAGGTCTCGCTGCTGGGAGACCGAGAGGGGCCAGGGCTTCGCCTGAGTCAGGGGCTGGAAGTTCGCACCGCCCGCCTCCCCAGCCCTGTGGACGGGGACATCCTGGGGGGACTTCAGTTCACGCGGGCTGGCGGGGCTGACGTGTGGACCGCTGTCCATCGCCAGCTCCCAGACGCGTGGCCCCAGGTGTACCGGCCCCCTGGTCACGAGCGTCTTGTGGGAGTGGAATGGCGCGTGTGGGCCGCCAACGGCCCGTGCCCACCGGTGGTGGTCCTGCCCAGGAGGACCAACCACCCCAGCTGGGAGACCGTGGCGGTCTTGTGGGGATGGGTGGCGGTCCGTGGGGCCGATGGCCACGTCTTCACTGCCCCAAGGGGCACGGTGATCGAGACCGACGGGGGGACGGCGTTGCAGCTCACGGCGGAGCCCCTGACCACGCATGCTGTGGTGGCCGTCCTCCAGTGGGGTGCCAACAAGCCGCAGCCCTGGCGCGATCAGGTCGCAGTGGCTGTCTGGCGGGACCTGCCGGTCCTTAGGGCCGCCGTCTGGTCAGGAGGGGCGGGGCGGCATCTCCCGGGCGCACTCCCCTGGCTGCGGGGCTGCGGAGACGCCTCTCCCCCGCCAGCTGAGTTGCGGGGCGCCCTGGAGCGAGTGTACTCCGAGCCCAGGCACCAATTCCTGGTGGCCGCGGACCATGGGGTGGAGCTCAGCGACGACGTGGTCGCGCTGGCAGCCGACGTGGTGCAGTGCCTGGCCCCCCACGCCATGATGCTCCCGAGGGAGGGGTGGGAAGGCCAGCGGCACGACCAAACCCCGGCTGCCCTCCTCATTGCGAGGTACGTCGAGCTGGGGGGCTCAGAGGCGGTGTACCTCGACCGGTTGGAGACGCCGGACATGCGGCACTGGACGGCCCACCACCTCGTGGCCCCTGACACGCGGTTGGCAGTGGACCCGCTGGGCCGGCCTGTGGTGTCGGGGGCCCCGCCCCAATGGCCGCACACGTGGGACATGGCGGTCCGGACGATGCGCATGGCACCCAGGGGCCAGAGGGCGGGATGGCCGGGTGCGGAGCGTCTGCTGGCGGAGGCCCGGGCGGCACAGGTGCAGCAGCCGGCCGGCAACACCAAGGAATGTGGCGTGTGCGCCCTCATGTCCGCCGTCGGTACCCTCCTCAGGGTGCCGAGGCCGGGCAACCTCCTGTCCGCGCTGGACAGGCGGTGGGTGGCGGCGGTGGTCCTCAACAGGGACATGGGGCCCATCGCGCGTCTGCCGTCCCTGGGGGAGCTGCCTGCGGCGGTGTTGGAGGCCCTGCCGGCGCCCCGCGCGCCCTTGGACCTGGCAAACGTCCCGCACAACGTGGGGCTGCCCGGGGCGCGCATGCAACATGCCCTACTGTGTATGGCAGCGGCGTCGGACGGGGGGATGTCCATGCTGGCGACAGTGTCCCTGCAGCACGTGCAGGACGCGATGCAGCAGCAGCGGATGCATGCCCCCCAGCCGTGGGAAGAGAGCGCCAAGCGGTGGCTGAGGGTGGAGAGCGTGTCCTCCACCCATACGGTGGGCATGGCGGATATGGGGCGGCTGGTGGTGTTGGAGGGGGCGGAGTATTGGGCCTGTGTTCGGGTGGAAACGGGGGGACTGGAGTGGGTCGTAGTCACCGCGTGCCGGCTCAGGAGGCAGCAGTCCAGGGGCCCGGCCTGCTACCGGGTGTTCCAGGAGTGCCTCAGTGGGCTGGGGCCGGTGCGCAGGGCGCACAGGTGCACGGCCGAGGACATCCCGCCAGCGCCGGCGGTCTTCGTGGAGGTCACGCGGCCGCCAGTGGTCCAGGGGCAGGACGTCTGGCCCGTAGTCCCGAGCAACATGTGGCAGGCTGAGCATGCAGCTGGCATATGCAGGGCGCTGCAGGGTCACGCGGCGGCCCTCCCCAGGGCCCCGGCGGCGCAGTCTTCCAGCAACAGGCCGGCAGCCTCGCTTGCACTGCCGCATAGCGCGTCGCGGGCGTGGTACTGGGTTGTGGCGGCGTTGGAGCCCCACTCCTCGGCGCTGCGCCTGTACGATCGCGGGCAGGGCACGGTGCTCACGGTCCGCCCCGCCGACCTGGAGGCCCTGCACCTTAGTACACTGAGTGGCGACGGGGGCGACGCGCTGTACCTCCAGGGGACCGTGGCAGGCGCGGCCGCGACACGCTTCCGCCGGCAGAGCGGAGGAGATGCCCTCCGCCTGGTTATGGCGGAGAACATGGGGCCGTGGCTCCGGGCGTTCTCCACTTCCAGGTGGAGGGTCGAGGGCGACCGGGAGAAGTTCGCCGACGCGTGGCGCCGCTGGGTGGATGAGCAGTTTCCCGTGGGGGGAATGCTGCACCTGCCGCAACCACCAAGCGTGCCACCAGTGCGGCCTGCGGCGCCCCCGGCTGCGGCGGCGAAGCAGGCCCCGAAAGCGGCGCCCCAGCCGCCGCCCAAGAGGAGCCCCCCGCCTCAGTATGGCGCCTATGTCAACATTCGGTACGTGCTGCGGCACTTCGGCGGTGACTTGGCCACGGATCAGCGTGGGACAAAGACGATCAACGTCTGCCCCTGGTCTCGGCTGGATGGGGCTGGTCACTGCACATGGAAAGCTGGCACGCACTGCCGGCCTACCCACCTCCACCCCAAGGACCTGCTAGACCACATCCAGCGGGACCATGTGACTGATCCAGCACAACGGGACCAGGCGCTGGCCATGCTGGCTGGCGTTATGCCGGGGGGCCAGGCGGGGCCTTTCGCGTCGGCCCAGGCGGGGTCCAGAGCGCTGACGCTGCCCACGGGTGCCCGCCCTGCGGCGGGGCGCGGGGCGTCGCCGTCGGCAGCACGGTCTCGGGCGATTGGGTCTGCAGCGCGGCGTGGGGCAGTGACTTCTACGGGGAGTACGGCGGCAAGTACGTCCGGCGGGCAGGCTGAGGGGGAGCCCGCCGCATCTGCCGGGTCTCAGCAGGCGACGACATCCTCGGGCGGAGGCCCACGGGGTCAGGGGCCACCTCGCCAGCCACCCGCGCCGGATGCAGGTGGTCCCCCAGAGCCTGCTGGTGGCCCCTCTCCGTCCAGTGATCCGGATCCGGCGGGGGGCCCCGATCCACACGTGCAGCCATGAAGGGGCCCCGCCTCCGACACCAGAGCGGCGGTGTCCTGGAACGTCCAGGGCTCGATGCGGGGGGACGGTGTACCAGTGACCCCAGGTATGCTCGACGGTGAAGCGGTGGCGGCGGGTATCATGAAGGCCGAGGGTGCCATCCTGGGCCTATTCCAGGAGACTGGCCTGCAGGACCCTCAAGGTGTGGTGCACTCCGAGAACCAGTGGCGTCACCATGGGTACCATACATACCCAGGGGTGGATGCCCAGGCGGCGTCGGCGGCGGCGGTGCGCGGCGGGCTCTTGATTGCCCTTCGGGCGGACGTGTTCGCCGCGGAGGAGGTTCGAGACATCGTGGACATCGTGCCGGGCAAGGCCATGGCCCTGGATGTGGTGACCGCAGGTGGCACCCTCACGGTCATCAACGTCCACGGCCCGGGTAGCGGCGGCGACTCCTGGGCGTCTAAGGCGTCCTTCTGGGCTGACGTGGCCATGTACGCGGCGGCCAAGAGCGCGGGTGGCACCAGGGCCGTGCTCCTCGGAGGGGACTTCAACGTGTGGCTGGAGTCCCCGTGGCACCCTACCACGAGGAGGTTCCAAGCCCTGTGGGAACAGTGTGGCTTCCGCAGGGCAGGCCCGGAACGGGAGGAGGACAGGAGGCCCACGAGGGCGGGGCACCGACTGGACTCCTTCCTTCTGAACTCGCCTCTGGTCCCGTGGGCGGCGCGTGAGCGCCCTCACTTGGCGCCGGGGCGGTCTCCAGCGTCGCTGGGGTCGGATCATGGCCCTGTGGTCCTGGACATCCCGCTAGCGGTGGCCGGCAAAGAGAGGGTCACCAGGATGGCCTACTCGCACGCCCAGGGCAGGCTGCACGCCATACGCCCGGACTCCCCGGGGGTTCGTGAGGCGGTGGCGGCAGTACTGCAGAAGGCCTGCGGGGATCAGCGGCTACAGGCGTGGCTCTCATCGGACCAGGACACTGCCACCATGGGCACGTCGGAGGTGCAAGCGGTCTTTGACCTGCTCTACGCCTTCCGTGATGACGTGTCCAGGGTCACGGGAGTGCGCATGCCTTCCGGCGTGGACCCGCAGTACCCACACGGGCAGGCGGAAACGGAGGCGTCGCTGGACCAGGTCCTCTCGGATCAGCAGGCCCTGGCCTGGCGTGCCCATCAGCTTTGGCAACGGGACGCGGCGGCGGCCGGACTCCACTCCCAGGAAGCGACTGCCCTGCTACAGCACCTCCGGCGAGTGGACCCCGACCTGTCCCCCGCCTCGGTTGAGGACCTGCGTGCCGCATTGGACCAACAGCTCCGCCAGCTGGAGACACGCGTGGAGGAGCTGCGGGATGTCCTCAGGAGCAACAGGCGCCGGTCCATCAAGGACTACTGGCGGGGCAGGGTACCGGACCTGCAGCTCCGATGGACGGCGATACGGGGGGCCATCAACGTGGTGAACTATGCCCCGTCAGGCCTATGGTCCGTACGCGTCCGCGAGTCGGAGAAGGTGCTCTTGGAGGCCTCGGACGTCATTGGCGAGGTCCAGAGGTATTGGGAGGCGCTGTACGCCAAGCGGCCAGTGAACCTGCCGGCCTTCGAGCGGCTGGTCCGGGCCCACATTCCCAAAGGGGTGCCGGAGGAGTGGAGGTCGGTACAGGACTACACCATGCAGGACCTTAAAGACGCCGTGAGGCAGGCCGTGGCGGACGACAAAGCTCCGGGGTCCAACCGGGTCACGGCAGCCCTCATAGTAGAGCTGCCTGAACCGGTGCAGGGGCTCCTGGTGCATGCGTACAGGGCAATCCTGCGGGGTGCGGATGTCCCGGAGTCCTGGCACGAGGCCATTATCTGGCTGATGCCCAAGGGCACAGCCACGGGCAACCTGGACGAGTACAGGCCGATAGCGCTGGGGCAGCAAGACATGCGAATGCTCATGACCCCCCTCATGCGGAGGTTCACAGCTGTTCTGGCACGCAAGGGACTGGCCGCGGACTGGCAGTTCGGAGCCATGCCGGGCTCCACGGCGGCTGCCCCGGTGTTCCTGGCCCAGCGCAGGCTGCAGCGTGGGATGGAGGAAAACCACGTCGTGGCCTTCGATGTGTCGAAAGCTTTTGACACAGCGCCGCACGGAGCACTGGCGCTCCTCCTGCGCCACATGGGTGTCCCGGAGGAGCTCATCAGGCTCTTCCACACCCTCAGCTGCGGGTCCCTGGTGCGCATCGTCACTGCGCATGGCCCGACGCCGAGCATACGGCTCCACAGGGGCCTGCGGCAGGGCAGTGCGGAGAGCGCTGTGCTCTACCTCCTCCTATTGGAGCCTCTCCTGCGGAGCCTTGCCTGTAGGGCGCGGGGAGATGCTCGCCACGCGGTGCCACCCCTGGTACAGGCGTACTGTGATGACCTCCTGCTGATAGCGCACTCCCTGCCGCAATTCCTGGAGTATGCGGCGATGATAGCGCGGTATCTCACGGACATGGGCATGTCCCTCAACGTGAGCAAATGCGCCTATGCCAGTACTGCTCGCATCCACTCGATTATGGTATACCTGAACCCGGGGGACACAGCGGCCCCATGGGTATGCTTACGTGCCAAGGGCACGGTACCATACTTGGGCCTGCGCCTCGATCCCAGGGGGATGGCGACCATGAAGGAGAAACATGTACTCCGTTGTGAAGCCCTGCTGGGCTGGTGCAAGAACACGCTGGGGCCGGCGTCCGTGCCTCATGAGGTGATGGCGGCCGTGGTTGGTGGCATCGTGCGGTACGCGGCGCCCTACCTGTCCGACACGGCGGAGGCGGTGGTCAAGCTGAATACTGCCATCAAGGCTGCGGCCCTGCAGTTCGAGAAGCTGCCCAAGGACCTGTCCCACGTGGCGGTGCGGTCAGGTCATGGGCTACGGTTGGCAGATGTCCAGGTTATATGCCGCGACTCCGTCGTGGCGACCGTGGCTCAGCTCACCCACCACAGGTCGATGACGGTCCGTGATGAGCTGCGGGCCATGCTCCGAGACATGCACGTGCAGTACGGAGTGTGCGGGCAGTTCATGGTGCCCTCTGCGTCATTCGCCACACACGCTGGCAATACGTGGGTGGACAGGGTGCTCAGGGCGATGGGGACGTTGCGCGTGGGGCTTCTCATGCCATCGTCGGTGTACTCGTGTGTACACGCCCATCTGCCGCAAGTGCAGTGGGCGGGGCGGAAGTGGGTATCCCATTCCTACGCCTTCAAGGGTAGGGACATCTGCATTCTCTCGGGGCCCCGCACAGATGCGGCAGTGCAGTCCCTGACTGATCCCGCAAATGACCTCCTGCATGCGCGGCTCCCCTGCCCTGCGCCTGGGCACTGGGCGGTCCAGCTACAGGAGTGCCACGAGGACCACCTGCACCTTCCGCACGCGGGAGTAGGACCCCACCAGCTGGACCACGTGTGGCTCACGGGGCTTCGCGACGTCTTCCGGCCGCAGCTGCCCGGTCCGTTGACTCACCGGCTCATTCACCCAGTGCGCCGAAAGAAGGCCAGCAAACGCAATAGACAGTCCGCTGCGGGGGACGTGTATGTGGTGGGCGGATACAGGGAGGAAGGATGGGACCCGGCCAACCCGGGGCTGTCCATGCCGTTCGTCCCGCTGGCCGCCCTCCTGTTTCTGCTGGGGGACGTCTTTGAGGGCTACCAGCAGCAAGACGATCCGGCGTCCGTCCCCCTACTCACTCCTCACGCCGGGGGCGGCATAAGCCCGCCGCCACTGTGGGTTGTGCACGGACAGCCAGCGTTTTCCAGGGCGTGCGCGGCGGTGCACAAGTGCAGCGAATGGGCAATTGTTCTTCTGCTACCGGCAGGCCCAATCCCGGATCCGGATGAGCACTCGGTCCCGGAAGTGGTCCGAATGTCCAACGTGCCGCATGATCCGCATGTCGCCGTCACGTCGTTGCGTGGTGGTGGCGCAGTGGAGCAGGGGTCTGTCGTGGTATACCAGCCTTCCTGCTCCGCAACGGTTTGGGGGGCTGAATACACCACCGCCCTGGACGCCATCAAATCAGTCTGCGGATGTGACCTGGCCTGGAGACCACATGCGGTGTATCGACCGAGGGTGGTCCTGTCCCCGGAGCTCACGGCCTCCAGCGCGGCGTCTCTGGGAAAGGTGGTGCAGAGCCCCCACTCCGACGTGGCGTGGCTAGAGCCCCACCGGTACTGCTGGGTGCCGGTGGCGACTAAAGTCACATCGTCTGACGCGTCGCCCCAAGGAGATGACGCCACAAATGTGGCGGTGGCCAGCCACGGAATCCCCACGTGGACGGGTGCCATCTACGGCACGGTCCCGGAGGCAGAGATCATTGGCGCGGCGGCGTACTTGTTGCACACGCCCCCGTCAGCGTGCACGGTACACGTGGTGGATGCGTCCGTCATAGGAGCGCATCTCCGCAGGGCGCAGGAGGCCCTGTACCGTGGCATCAAGGGGCCGACGTCACATCTGGTCAATCAACATGCACTGAGCTGGATAGTGGAGGGGCTGCGGCGGCTGCCGCGCCGAGTTGGGGGGCCGCACCACTGGGTGGTGAGGCAGAGCTCGCACTTAGCGGCGGTCCCGCTTGAGGCACCGGACTCAGCCGCGGCCCGTGCGATGGCCCCGCCAGTCCATCTTGTCCTGCCGAAGGAGCACGCCATCCTCTTGGTACCGGGGGATAATGGTGAGCTCGAGCCGCGTGTACCATCCATGCAAGCCCTTCAGCAGGTCCGGGAGATAGAGTGGCGTTCGCTAGCGGCACGCACCAGGGCGCACACGCCACTAGCTGGCGCCTGCGAGGCGATGTCCCTGGGAGCTGTGCACCACGGCCCAACGCACAGGAATATGCTGCGGGCACGTGACGGTCGCTTGTCCACCATGCAGGTCATGCGACGGTGGAGACAGAAGCTCACGCGTGTGGCAATACCAGCCCACCCCTGTATCTTCTGTGGGGGGCCGGAGGAGGACATCGGCCACATGCGCCTACTGTGTGCGCGGGACGAGGAGGTGGCTGGGCTCCTGTGCAGGCGTGTGGAGGAGTTCACGGCGGAGCTACCCCTAACGGACAGGGCGGTGGAGTTCGTGGCGTGGAGGGAGCACGGCTGCAGGTGGGCAGAATCCCTGATGGCAGGTGTCGTACCCGGGGACCTGAAGCGGCTGTTCGCTGCGGTGCGAGCGGCGTCGTCCCGGGGCCCTGCCAAGGCCAGACTCTTTGTGGAGGACATGGTCCAGATTGGGGAAGATGTGTATGCCCGCAGGAACCATCGGCTCACCCAGATCATGCAGCTGCCGATGCAAGATCGAAGGAGGGCGGTATACGCGTTCCTGCGTGGTGACACACCCTTCTGCCCGCCGGCAGGGAGGATCCTGCAGCGTCCGCCGTGGAACCCGTATGCCGGCCTCCCCGGCGACCTGCGGGCAACCTTTCTGAGGGCACCGCTGCACGCACTACTGGTGTCGCGGTCGTGCATCGAGCGTGAGGAGGCCCTGTCCTTGTTCCCTCACTGGATGGCGGCGGTGGCGCAGGCCTTCGACCGGTGGATCGGTTCCTGGGTGGCGCGAGACATCACGGCATCCAGGGAGTGGTCCCGCGTGGTGTCGGCGCAGTCCTGGGCCCAGGTGCGGGGTACCAAGGTGAGAAACCCTGACGGCCAGAGTGATCCCTGGCTCCAGGTGTACGCCAACCATCCAGCTGTGGGGAACGTCATGGGCTGGCCTCGCGAGGTGCTGCCAGTCCTTCAGCAACCTCTGTGCGGTCTCCCAGTCCTGGCGGTGGCTGTCGTGCTTGACGTGGGTACGTTGTGGCTATGTGACCGGCAGCTGCGACGAGCCGTACCGGCGGTCACGGAGCAGCGGTCCATGGCAGTGTTAGTGGGCTCCGAGCAGCTGGCGCGGGTACAGGGCGACGACGCGCAAGGCCAAGTCACGGAGGCCATGTTCTCTCTGCCAGAGGGGGACGACCACGTGGCTGCCGATGCCCGTCACACCCTTGACACCCTGGGTCTCAGGGCGGTCATTGAGGCTCGGGCGGGAGGGCAACGCTTGGTTCTAGCTTCCGCCAGGGGCCCGGAGCAGGACGGGGTTGTTGTCATCGGGGAGGTCTTGCGGGACTACGGTTGGGAGCTCCTGGCGCATGGCACGCGCGGCCCCAAGGTGGCGCAGTGGCCCCGGCTGCTTGAGAGCCTGCCGGAGATGCCCGACGGACGACCGATACTCCGCCCGGTGTCCACGTGGGAGGAGGCGAGGCGCAGCCTCCTCAGTAGTGCCACAGCACGCACGCTGATAGGGGCTTTGCTCGGGCTCCAGGACGCGTGCTGCGATGTATGGCAGGACCTGTGGTCGCAGTGCTGTGATGGTAGCTGCGTTCCATCGCGGTCTGTGCTTCCGCAGCGATGCCACGGGTGCGGGGAGACGGTGTCCGTTTGGGTTCATCAGTGTGCCTCCGCCCCGCTGTGCGGGACATGTCAGGAGCATGCCGACAGGGGGTGGCCTAAGGCGAGGTGGGCACTGCGGCACTCTGGACGGATGTCCTCAAGTGCCTGGACGACTATCCAGGGTGGCCTGAAGAGCGTCCGAGTGGAAGGGGTACGGTGCCCTGGAGCGCCGTCTGCGGCCCTGCCCCTGATGCTGTGGTGGGCGGCTCTGGAGGGCGACTCACGGATACTCTGGTTGTGGCATCACGGAGGAAATGGTGACGGAGTGGTGGGTGCCGGGGGTGCAGGTTGATGGGGATGGGAATTGTGGGTGCACCAGCTACCATCCCTACGCTGGACGCAGCGGAGGGAGTGGCGCCTGAGAAGCAGTGCCTACGCGGCCTGATTGTGCGGTACTGGCAGGCGGCGTATGACGGCCAACGCGATGTGACAGGTCGTGCCGGCCTGATGGTGAGCCGTACTGCCCCCGTGCATGAGGGTCGGACAGGGATGCTTCACCCGCCTGCCCCGGGTCGCCGCATACAACAGTGAGGTGTCATGGGTCGTCCCGACCAGGGTAATAAGGCCCAAACCCCTGTAGGGTATTCCCATGGCACCGGGGTCTCTACTGGCGGCCCGGCTACGGCAGTCTTGGGAGTGGTTGCTCGGGATACACCGGGGGTGCACGGAGTTGTTTGGGGGTTACAGCGCTGCGGCGCCCCCTGGGAGTGTTACACGGGGTTGCGGGGTCAGCCTGCAGGCCCCAGGAGCGGCGACGGGGCGAAGATGTGTGCGTGGAAGGTTATGACGGTGGGGTCATCAGGGGGACAGTATGGCGGGCGTCGTGGAGACGGCATGGCAGCCTGGAGGGAGCGCTCACAGGGGGCACGTGGAGTTCCAGGTGGCGGAGTACTGGAGTCTTGGGGGTCAACGCGGCGGTACTGGGATCCGTACGGCGGGGGTACGCGGCGGTACTGGGGAGCCGTACAGTGGGGGAGCAGCGGGGAAGTTCCAGATGACGGTGTACTGACATCGTGGGGGTGTACGCGGCGGTACAGGGGACCGTATGGTGGGGGTATGCGGCGGTACTGGAGTCCGTACGGTGGGGGAACGCGGCGGTACTGGGGAACCGTACAGTGGGGGAGCACGGGGATGCATGGCGGTACTGGGGTGTCCCCCTGACCCCTCTAACAACTCAGGGGGAGCGCGGGGGCATCCCCTGGCCCCGTTAACAAACTAGAGGGACCGTGCCTGCGGGCATGTACATAGTCTAACCTCTGACCATGGCCTTGTGGTTGCAGTGGTGAGTGTCGTGGCGGCTAGCAGGTGGCGTCGGCGTGGCAACAGCGGTACTGCGCGGCGTCGTAGTGAAGAGTATGCAGTCGCCACACCACTGTAACAGCTTACCCCTGGGGGGCGCCAGTCCGGTCGGCTAGAGGCGAGGAGGGCAGGGGAGCGGCATGCTGAGTGGTCCGGGGGGTGACGCGCGGGCCAATGCTATAAGTAGGCTCGCCACGTCGTCGGTGGGGGCCGAACCTGCGGCCTGGCCGCTGCTGTGGCGGAAGAGGCGCAACCACGGAAGCTGGCCAATCAGTGCAGGTAAGGGTCAAGGGTAGGCGCCAGGGCATTGTATGTGGGCCAGATGAGGTGCACCTGGTAACCACGGCCCGGGGCGAGCCTCTGGTGGGTACCCCTACAGGGGGTCGATAACCAAGCTACGGCACCCACCAGCCCGAATCCCAGCCAGCGATATTCACGGGTTGCGCCACTCCCGTCGCAAAGCGGCCGGCGTCCCCCCCTGTAGACCCTCAAGATATATTATATGTGGGCAAGTGAATGCCTCGATGCAGACTGGGCGCTGGCCCCTGACATGGGATGCCAGCATGGTATATATCTGGGGTGTGGGGGCAGCACGGGGCCGCGGGGACGTGGAGTTGGTAACGTGTTTCTGTACTATACTGGGGGACTGGTGCGGTGGGCAGATAGCGTACAATGTGGAGACATGGGGGCGATGAAAGCTGAGGGCCAGGCTAGGCTGGAGCCTCCCAGAAATCCTGGCTGTGCACATACAGGCTAGTGCGTGCTGGCAGAGGGATACGTGGAGTCAGGGGTGGTGGGCAGTTTCGAGGACGCAGACGACAATGGATTACGTGGGGTCTTGGGTGTTGGGTGTCTCCACAGTGGCGGGGCAACGTGAACGATGGAGGGTCAGCTCTCGCTTCGCCGCGTGCGTGCTGCTTTGTTCCTTGGTTGCTGCTTTGCGACGGACAGAGGTGCCCTTGCTTTCTGCTTGTTGCGATGCTGGTGCGCTGCTTTGCCTTGCCCCCTTACCCCCGGCGAACAAACGGGCCAGCGTCCGTCGCCGTTGCTAATGCTAACGCTCTGCAGTTGCCACTGCCCCCAAAGCCTGGTTGCCCGGTATCCCCGGTCCTCTGGGTCCTCCGTCATGCTGTGGGCCACCTCAGGCAGCCCTGGGACCCACGGGATCGAGCGAGGCAGGAACCACCTGTCGGCGCGAGATGCCCGGTAACTCCAGTAGACGGCATGATAAGTGGTTATGACTATGACTATGACTATATATATATATATATATATATATATATATATATATATATATATATATATATATATATATATATATATATGTATATATATATATATATATATATATATATATATATATATATATATATATATATATATATATATATATATATATATACAGGGGCCCTCCCCTCGACCAGGGCGGCGGATGGCGCAAGAAGCCTTCGAGGCGTACGGTAAGTCCTCCCCGCTGCCCGCACTTCTTCATCTTCCGATTCCACCCGGGTACGTACCTCTTCCAGTAAGTATGGGCACAGGAGGGAGCAGGCACGGGACACTGAGCACCATCTGGAGACTTGGCGACTACCGCCGAGGGGGCAACAGCGGCTGGTGATCCTGGAGTGCGGGGCCTATACCGTGGAGCAGGGCGGGAAAGCCCAAAGGGAAACCCCCCCCCCCCCCGCTGCAGCCAAGTGCCTCGCCCCGTGGTTGTGTTGTGCCTACGTCATGCCTGCGACGTGCGTGCAACGGAGGGGAGGCGAAAAGGGCGCCCCTCCCCCCCCCCAACACCACCGCCCCCCCGAGGGCGGGGAAAGCGGGTAGGGAGGGGGCGAAAAGCGCCCCCCCCCCCGAGGGCAACGCGGCAGGGTGGGGAGGCAGAGGTAGGAGGGTGCGGGACGAGCCACACGACCGTGCCCGTACAGGGCGCGCGCCGTGCAAGCCCCGGCGGGGGGACCACCGGGGGTGCGGGCGTAGGATAGAAGGGGTGACGAAGGGAGCCGCGAGGCAAACCCCCCCCCCTGCAGAGGGACGGGAGCCGCGCCTCGTGCCTGTGACGCGAGAGCAACGGAGGGAAAACGACAAGCCCCCCCCCCCCCCCCACATGCCTCCGCCCCCCCAAGGGTGGGGGATGCAGGAAGGGAGGGGCGGACAGCGGCCCCCCCTCCCGAGGACAAAGCGGCACGAAGGGGGGGCAGCGGGGAGAGGGTGCGGGACGGACTGCACGACCGCGCCCAAGAGAAGCAAGCGCCGAGCAGGCCCCAGCGGGGGGGGCACCGGGGGAGCGAACGCAGAGTGGGCAGGGCGATGACGGGGACCACGCGGCGTGCCCCACACCCCAGCAAAAGGACGAGTGCCGTGCCACGTGCCAGTGTCGTGCCTGCGACGTGCTTACGCCGGAGGAAGGGCAGCGAGGGCGCCCCCCCCCCCCCGGCCCCCACCTCCCACACCCACCAAGGAAAGAGGCCAGGGCAACGGGGAGAAGGCGAGGGGGCAAGAGGGATGACGGTAGCGGGCGGCGGACCCCCCCCCCCGAGGACACCGCGGCAGGCTGGGGAGGCAGTGGGACGAGAGTGCGGAACGATCCACACGACCGTGCCCAAGGGGAGCACGCGCCGTGCAAGCCCCAACGGGGGGACCGCCGGGGGTGCAACCGCAGGCAGGGTAGGGTGACGACGGGAGCCACACGGCAACCCCCCCCCCCCAGCGGAGGGACAAGTGCCGTGCCTCGTGCCTGCGCCGTGCTTCCGACGTGCTTGCGCAAAAGGGCGGACAGCGAGAACGCCCCCCCCCCCCCGCCCCTTCTCCTACGCCCACCCACAAAAAGGGCGAGGACGGTGAGGAGACAGCGAGGGGACATGGGGGGGGGGAAAAGAAAAAAAAACACAAAACGAACAACCAAGGACACCAACACGCCAGAGCAGGGGCAGACAGCAGGGGCAGACGGGACATGGCGGGAGCCAGGGGGCACAGCAAGGGGCGCGGGACAGGGGGACGCCCCTGGGGACGAAAGCTGGGAGGCAGGGACCAACGGGGGGGGGGCCGGGATGACAAGAGCCCGCGAATAGCGCTGGTGAGGTACCCGACCCCTGGGGTTTGGGGGGCCCCCCGGTGTCCGTATTGGCCCCATCTGAGCGCGAGCAATAAGGTGGGTTACGCCCGGGACCGTTGGCCAGCGGCCCGAGGTGGCACCGGCCCTGGGGGGGTGGCCAATGGGCCTGACCAAGAGCACTCCCCACGGCACGTACTGCGGTTCGTGTCCTGTGAGGGGCTGCGGGTAGGGCACACCGTCCATCGGGGTAGGCAAGAGACGTGCCTATCCCGCAAGGACTCCCCAGAGACCCACAGTGTACCCGACCCCGGTGTGGGGAAGGGCCGACGTACCTGGATACGACGCAGGTCCATTTGTACGGAGCGGGTACAAATGGACGGCCCGTACAACAGAGTTACACCCTGACGGGGAGTGCATGCATCGGCCCCCCCGTGGGGAAACTCCCGGGGGGAGGGACCAGAGCCAGCGTCGGGCGCCCCCCCCCCCCCCCCCGCCCAACCCTGCCTGGCAACAAGCCCGCCAACAACCGTGATGGGCCAAGGGGCACACCTAGCGAGCACAACCGGGGGCACTGGAACACGGAAGGGAAGAGGGGCGAGCAAGAGGGGTGCGCAGCTGTGTCGTGCGAAGTGTCGTGCAACAATACGCCAGCAGCAGGCGGGACGGGCCACGGAGTCCACCCGTTCTCCCGTGTCCTTAACTCACACAGCCTTCGTTAGCTAAATGTCGCTATCTGTCCCCACCAATCCCGCGGAGTTGCCAGCCTTCCGGCGACGTGCCCGGCGCCTGGTAGACACAGTGTCTGATCTCGTCAGACACGGGCCGCACACGTATGCGGCGTTCCAGGCGCGCGTGGACGCGGACCGTCCGGCCAGGGACAACGGGTGGGACCACTTCGTCGACGTCTGCTTGCGGCAGATGTTGGCCCGCGATCTGCACCCGTACAACGCGCCCGACGTTCAGGCGCGGTTCGCGGCGGGCACGCTGCCGTTCGGGGTGCACCTGCTCAACCGACTACTCCGATGTCTACAAGATCTCGGGCAGCTCGAGGACGTGCAGCGCGGGCGGCCCCCAGTGGGGTCGGCGGGGCAGCCGGGGTATGCGGCGCCGGGTGCGTTTCCGATGCCGCCGCCCCCAGGCCTCGGGCCCATGCCCATCCCGCCCTTTGGGGCTCACCACCACCACCAACTTCATCTCCATCACCTACTTCATCACCCCGTCGGGTTCCCCATGATGCAGCATCACTTCCCACACCAACACGTACACCCGACAGCTGTGCCACAGCCCCCCGTCCATCTTCACCATCACCACCAGCTGGCGGCTGTGTCACAGCACCCCGTCCACCTACACCATCACCATCACCATCACCATCCGCACCAGCATGTGGAGTACCCGCATCCCCTGCCCCAGCAACGCCCACGACCGCCTCAGCACACAGTGCGGGGCCGGAACCGGTACCGGTGCCTGAGCCGGGGCGGAGCGCCCAGCAGCAGGGGGTGTCGCAAGGGGCCGTGCCACAGCACCTCGTCCACTTGCACCATCACCGTCACCATCACCTTCCGCACCAGCAAGTGGAGTACCCGCATCCCCTGCCCCAGCAGCACTCACTGCCGCCTCAGCACACGATGCCGGTGCCGGAACCGGTACCGGTGCCTGAGCCGGGGCGGAGCGCCCAGCAGCAGGGGGTGTCGCAAGGGGCTGGGCCACAGCACCCAGTCCACCTTCACCATCACCATCACCATCATCGTCCACACCAGCATGTGGAGTACCCACATCCCCTACCCCAGCAGCACCCACGACCGCCTCAGCACACAATGCCGGTGCTGGAACCGGTACCGTTGCCTGGGCCGGGGCGGAGCGCCCAACAGCAGGGGGTGTCGCAAGGGGCTGTGCCACAGCACCCCGTCCACCCTCACCATCACCATCACCATCACCGTCCGCACCTGCATGTGGAATGCCCTCGCCCCCCGCCCCAGCAGCACTCACGGCCGGTGCCTCAGCACACCATGCCGGTGCCAGTACCGGTACCGGCACCTGGGCCGGGGCGGGGCGCCCAGCAGCAGGGGGTGTCGCAAGGGGAGGCACATGGCGTGCCCCTGGGCGAGGCGAGGAGAATGGGGGCACCTGCGGCTGCGCCACCCCTGGCGGTGCCTCAGCCGGAGTTTCCCGCGGCGGGGTCACCACCGCGGACGGTCCAGATGCCGGACCCAGCCGTGCCGCGCGAGGCCCCGCCCGTGGTGCCGACGGACCCAGAGCCAGTGGTGCCGGGTGGGGGTCTGCCCCCGTCGCGTGGGATGCAGGGCGCGGCCCCCATGGGGAGGACTACGGCGGGGGAACGAGCGGGGGATGCAGCGCAGGAGGCGGCAGTGGCTGGCCCGCGAGACATCAGCGAGCTGCTCGCGCAGGCCCTGGAGGAGTACCGGCGGACAGCCGTGGGGAGTGGGGGAGCCGCGCCGGAAGGGGCTGACGCCGGCGAGCTGATAGCGCAGGCGCTCGCGGCTGTCGCCCCGAAGACAGAAGGGGCCAAGGAGACGCCGACGGAGGCGGTTTCT
Source organism: Eutreptiella sp. 'Long Island Sound 2002' (assembly GCA_964036045.1). Taxonomy (NCBI): domain Eukaryota; phylum Euglenozoa; class Euglenophyceae; order Eutreptiales; family Eutreptiaceae; genus Eutreptiella; species Eutreptiella sp. 'Long Island Sound 2002'. The sequence continues at coordinate 4,670,955 of OZ038400.1, read as the reverse complement.
TCGGGGGGACAGGGCGCGGGGCGGGGTGTGCCGAAGGCGCAAACGCCGGCGGAGGGCAGCGGGGTTGTGGAGCCCAGTGGGGGACGTGCCAAGGGGGAAGAAGTGGAGGGCTGGATGTGGGAGTGGCGGGAGTGGCGCCAGGTGGCACCCGGTGAGCCGTGTCCGGCGGGGCTGGCGTACCGCATGGGTCTCCATGCGGGCACCAGTCGGGCCCGGCTGCCCGCCAACCTGCGGGCACGGCTGGACGCGGCGGAGGCGGCAAGGGGCGGAGGCGCTGACGAGCGGCCTCTGGCGCCCTTCCCGCCGCGGCCGGACACGCCGCCGGCGCTGGTCGCGGCTGGAGAAGGAGCGGAGGGGGAGCAGGAGGCGGAGGAAGTGGAGGACGAGGAGGCATACGGGCCCGGCGAGTCGGCGCTGGCACTCATGTTTGAGGACGACGCCGGGCCCGACGTCTACGCCGGCATGGACGAGGACCCGGCCAACGAGCCGCTGCGGCCCATGCCCACTGCGGTGCCGCCCCCTCCCCTGGGGAGCTGTGAGCGGCGGCACTGCAGGTACCATGCGGCCGAGGGCGCCCACAGGCACCGCCTCACGGGCACGGGGCAGCGGGAGGCAGGGATGCTGGCGAGCGCCCTGGAGCGCTATGAGCTCCAGCGCCCAGGGCAGGTTGCCCGGGAGATGGCCTTGGCGGCAGCGTCCCCGGACAACGGCCAGGTCCGCTGTGTCCAACTGGGGGATGCGGCGGTCCTGGGTCACCACCCCGGTGATGTCCGGGCGGCCGAGCCCCAGGAAAGCCTCCCCCTGTCGGTGCGCCTGTCCGTGGTGCGCCTGCTGGGCGAGGCGGGGCTGGAGGACGTGCGGCGGGACGAAGGCCTGTACGTGGCCTTGTGGCGGGGTGGGGCTGACGCTTGGCGTCGCGAGCAGGCCGGGCGGCCCCTCACACCCCAGGCGCTGGGGTCCCATGCGCTCCTGGTGGCGTTGCACCCCGAGGGTGCAGAGGTCGTGTTCCACGCGGACCGCCTGCTACTGACCGGGGATGGGGCGCTCCTCGTCCCCACCACCAGCAGCTACCGCCTTGAGAGCCGCGGCGGTGACCTCAAGCTGCTGGTGGTGGTGGGCACGCGCCTCGACGGGAGCGCCGCCCCCCAGGGGTCCGAACACGAGATCCCGGTGGGGGGCGACGGGGAAGCAGGCCGTGGCGGTGACGGGGTGGGGCAAGAGCAACCCACGGGGGAGGAGCAGCAGCAGGATCAGCCGGAGGTGACCGGGGAGGAGGTGGACGTGCAGGCCATTGTGGCGGCGGCCCTGGCGAAGTTCACGGATGCTGCGGGCCCGCCGCCGACGACGGAGGCACTGGAGGAGGAGGACCAACGCACGAGGGGTGAGGATGCGCAAGTCGCCATGGAGCAGGACGAGGAGCCGGAGTTCAAGGGTGGCGAGGCACAGGGTGCCGGGGAGCAGGACGAGGAGCTGGTGATCGTGGGGGCGAAGGAGGCGCGTGAGGTGAGTCCCCGGGAGCCGGGGGTGGCGGATAAGGCGGGGCCGAAGACGGGGGAGGTGGAAACCTGCAGGCACTGGGCCAAGGGGTGGTGCATGCGGGCAGATGCCTGCCGGTTCGCCCACCCCCAGCCGCCGGTGCCGCGGGGAGTACCCCAGGAGTTGCTCCTCATCCTCCAGGCCATGGCCCGTGTGGGGGCTCTCAGCCTGGACCGCAGCCAGGGCCACGGCCGGGGCCACGGAACGTTGCTGCAGGAGGCGGTGGTAAAGGCGCAAGGGGGAGGGCTCCCGGCAGTGGGGTATGCGGTGGAGAGTGGGGGCCTGACCGAGTGGGCGGTGGCGTTGCCATGTGGCATGGCGGCCCTGCTCACTCCGTTCCCGGTGGTCCCGTGGAGGGACATGGTCACCGTCCAGGAGGCCAATCTGGGGTGGGTGTGCACGTGGCACACACACCCCGCCGGCATGGACCCTCGCGAGTGGCAGGCTAAGGCGGTCGTGACGTACCTGTCCTGGTCGTTGCCGGAAGCGCCGGTTGCGTGGGCGCAGTGGTGGGACAGGGCGCTCAGCTGGGCGAGGGATGGCAGTGCTGTGGCGGCCTGCCCTGACCTCCCGCGCGAGCCCGTCTCAGTCCAGCCGTGGACTGTCACCCTGCATCTCCCCACGGTGGCGGCTCGTCTTGCGGCCACAGACCCGGAGGTCTCGCTGCTGGGAGACCGAGAGGGGCCAGGGCTTCGCCTGAGTCAGGGGCTGGAAGTTCGCACCGCCCGCCTCCCCAGCCCTGTGGACGGGGACATCCTGGGGGGACTTCAGTTCACGCGGGCTAGCGGGGCTGATGTGTGGACCGCTGTCCATCGCCAGCTCCCAGACGCGTGGCCCCAGGTGTACCGGCCCCCTGGTCACGAGCGTCCGGTGGGAGTGGAATGGCGCGTGTGGGCCGCCAACGGCCCGTGCCCACCGGTGGTGGTCCTGCCCAGGAGAACCAACCACCCCAGCTGGGAGACCGTGGCGGTCTTGTGGGGATGGGTGGCGGTCCGTGGGGCCGATGGCCACGTCTTCACTGCCCCAAGGGGCACGGTGATCGAGACCGACGGGGGGACGGCGTTGCAGCTTACGGCGGAGCCCCTGACCACGCATGCTGTGGTGGCCGTCCTTCAGTGGGGTGCCAACAAGCCACAGCCCTGGCGCGATCAGGTCGCAATGGCTGTCTGGCGGGACCTGCCGGTCCTTAAGGCCGCCGTCTGGTCAGGAGGAGCGGGGCGGCATCTCCCGGGCGCACTCCCCTGGCTGCGGGGCTGCGGAGACGCCTCTCCCCCGCCAGCTGAGTTGCGGGGCGCCCCGGAGCGCGTGTACTCCAAGCCCAGGCACCACTTCCTGGTGGCCGCGGACCATGGGGTGGAGCTCAGCGACGACGTGGTCGCGCTGGCAGCCGACGTGGTGCAGTGCCTGGCCCCCCACGCCATGATGCTCCCGAGGGAGGGGTGGGAAGGCCAGCGGCACGACCAAACCCCGGGTGCCCTCCTTGCGAGGTACGTCGAGCTGGGGGGCTCAGAGGCGGTGTACCTCGACCGGTTGGAGACGCCGGACATGCGGCACTGGACGGCCCACCACCTCGTGGCCCCTGACATGCGGTTGGCCGTGGACCCGCTGGGCCAGCCTGTGGTGTCGGGGACTTCGCCCCAATGGCCGCACACGTGGGACATGGCGGTCCGGACGATGCGCATGGCACCCAGGGGCCAGAGGGCGGGATGGCCGGGTGCGGAGCGTCTGCTGGCGGAGGCCCGGGCGGCACAGGTGCAGCAGCCGGCCGGCAACACCAAGGACTGTGGCGTGTGCGCCCTCATGTCCGCCGTCGGTACCCTCCTCAGGGTGCCGAGGCCGGGCAACCTCCTGTCCGCCCTGGACAGGCGGTGGGTGGCGGCGGTGGTCCTCAACAGGGACATGGGGCCCATCGCGCGTCTGCCGTCCCTGGGGGAGCTGCCTGCAGCGGTGTTGGAGGCCCTGCCGGCGCCCCGCACGCCCTTGGACCTGGCGAACGTCCCGCACAACGTGGGGCTGCCCGGGGCGCGCATGCAACATGCCCTGCTGTGTATGGCGGCGGCGGCGGACGGGGGGACGTCCATGCTGGCGACGGTGTCCCTGCAGCACGTGCAGGACGCGATGCAGCAGTAGCGGATGCATGCCCCCCAGCCGTGGGAAGAGAGCGCCAAGCGGTGGCTGAGGGTGGAGAGCGTGCCTTCCACCCATGCGGTGGGCATGGTGGATATGGGGCGGCTGGTGGTGTTGGAGGGGGCGGAGTATTGGGCCTGTGTTCGGGTGGAAACAGGGGGACTGGAGTGGGTCGTAGTCACCGCGTGCCGGCTCAGGAGGCAGCAGTCCAGGGGCCCGGCCTGCTACCGGGTGTTCCAGGAGTGCCTCAGTGGGCTGGGGCCGGTGCGCAGGGCGCACAGGTGCACGGCCGAGGACATCCCGCCAGCGCCGGCGGTCTTCGTGGAGGTCACACGGCCGCCGGTGATTGAGGGGCAGGACGTCTGGCCCGTAGCCCCGAGCAACATGTTGCAGGCTGAGCATGCAGCTGGCATATGCAAGGCGCTGCAGGGTCACGCGGCGGCCCTCCCCAGGGCCCCGGCGGCGCAGTCCTCCAGCAACAGGCCGGCAGCCTCGCTAGCACTGCTGCATAACACGTCGCGGGCGTGGTACTGGGTTGTGGCGGCGTTGGTGCCCCACTCCTCGGCGCTGCGCCCGTACGATCGCGGGCGGGGCACGGTGCTCACGGTCCGCCCCGCCGACCTGGAGGCCCTGCACCTTAGCGCGCTGAGTGGCGACGGGGGCGACGCGCTGTACCTCCAAGGGACCGTGGCACGCGCGGCCGCGACACGCTTCCGCCGGCAGAGCGGAGGAGATGCCCTCCGCCTGGTTATGGCGGAGAACATGGGGCCGTGGCTCCGGGCGTTCTCCACGTCCAGGTGGAAGGTCGAGGGTGACCGGGAGAAGTTCGCCGACGCGTGGCGCCGCTGGGTGGAGGAGCAGCTTCCCGTAGGGGGAATGCTGCACCTGCCGCAACCACCAAGCGTGCCACCAGTACGGCCTGCGGCACCCCCGGCCGCGGCGGCGAGGCAGGCCCCGAAAGCGGCGCCCAAGCCGCCGCCCAAGAGGAGCCCGCCGCCTCAGTATGGCGCCTATGCCAACATTCGGTACGTGCTGCAGCACTTCGGTGGTGACTTGGCCACGGATCAGCGTGGGACAAAGACGATCAATGTCTGCCCCTGGTCTCGGCTGGAGGGGGCTGGTCACTGCACTTGGAAAGCTGGCAAGCACTGCCGGCCCACCCACCTCCACCCCAAGGACCTGCTGGACCACATCCAGCGGGACCATGCGACTGATCCGGCGCAACGGGACCAGGCGCTGGCCATGCTGACTGGCGTTATGCCGGGGGGCCAGGCGGGGCCTTTCGCGTCGGCCCAGGCGGGGTCCAGAGCGCTCACGCTGCCCACGGGTGCCCGCCCTGCGGCGGGGCGCGGGGCGTCGCCGTCGGCGGCACGATCTGGAGCGATTGGGTCTGCAGCACGGCGTGGGGCAGTGTCTTCTACGGGGAGTACGGCGGCAAGTACATCCAGCGGACAGGCAGAGGGGGAACCCGCCACATCTGCCGGGTCTCAACAGGCGACGATGCCTCGGGCGGAGGCCCACGGGGTCAGGGGCCACCTCGCCAGCCGCCCGCGCCGGGTGCGGGTGGTCCCCCTGAACCTGCTGGTGGCCCCTCTCCGTCCAGTGATCCGGATCCGGCGGGGGGCCCCGATCCACACGTGCAGCCATGAAGGGGCCCAGCCTCCGACACCCGAGCGGCGGTGTCCTGGAACGTCCAGGGCTCGATGCGGGGGGACGGTGTGCCAGTGGCCCCAGGTATGCTCGACGGTGAAGCGGTGGCGGCGGGCATCATGAAGGCCGAGGGTGCCATCCTGGGCCTATTCTAGGAGACTGGCCTGCAGGACCCACAAGGTGTGGTGCACTCCGAGAACCAGTGGCGTCACCATGGGTATCATGCATACCCAGGGGTGGATGCCCAGGCGGCGTCGGCGGCGGCGGTGCGCGGCGGGCTCTTGATTGCCCTTCGGGCGGACGTGTTCGCCGCGGAGGAAGTTCGAGACATCGTGGACATCGTGCCGGGCAAGGCCATGGCCCTGGATGTGGTGACCGCAGGTGGCACCCTCACGATCATCAACGTCCACGGCCCGGGTAGCGGCGGCGACTCGTGGGCGTCTAAGGCGTCCTTCTGGGCTGACGTGGCCATGTACGCGGCGGCCAAGAGCGCGGGTGGCACCAGGGCCGTGCTCCTCGGAGGGGACTTCAACGTGTGGCTGGAGTCCCCGTGGCAGCCTACCACGAGGAGGTTCCAAGCCCCGTGGGAACAGTGTGGTTTCCACAGGGCAGGCCCGGAACGGGAGGAGGACAGGAGGCCCACGAGGGCAGGGCACCGACTGGACTCCTTCCTTCTAAACTCGCCTCTGGTCCCGTGGGCGGCGCGTGAGCGCCCTCACTTAGCGCCGGGGCGGTCTCCTGCGTCACTGGGGTCGGATCATGGCCCTGTGGTCCTGGACATCCCGCTGGCGGTGGCCGGCAAGGAGAGGGTCACCAGGATGGCCTACTCGCACGCCCAGGGCAGGCTGCATGCCATACGCCCGGACTCCCCGGGGGTTCGTGAGGCGGCGGCGGCAGTACTGCAGAAGGCCTGCGGGGATCAGCGGCTACAGTCGTGGCTCTCGTCGGACCAGGACACTGCCACCATGGGCACGTCGGAGGTGCAAGCGGTCTTTGACCTGCTCTACGCTTTCCGTGATGACGTGTCCAGGGTCAGGGGAGTGCGCATGCCTTCAGGCGTGGACCCGCAGTACCCATACGGGCAGGCGGAAACGGAGGCGTCGCTGGACCAGGTCCTCTCCGATCAGCAGGCCCTGGCCTGGCGTGCCCATCAGCTGTGGCAACGGGACGCGGCGGCGGCCGGACTCCACTCCCAGGAGGCGACTGCCCTACTACAGCACCTCCGGCGAGTGGACCCCGACCTGTCCCCCGCCTCGGTAGAGGACCTGCGTGCCGCATTGGACCAACAGCTCCACCAGCTGGAGACACGCGTGGAGGAGCTGCGGGATGTCCTCAGGAGCAACAGGTGCCGGTCCATCAAGGACTACTGGCGGGGCAGGGTACCGGATCTGCAGCTCCGGTGGACGGCGATACGGGGGGCCATCAACGTGGTGAACTATGCCCCGTCAGGCCTATGGTCCGTACGCGTCCGCGAGTCGGAGAAGGTGCTCTTGGAGGCCTCGGACGTCATTGGCGAGGTCCAGAGGTATTGGGAGGCGCTGTACGCCAAGCGGCCAGTGAACCTGCCGGCCTTCGAGCGGCTGGTCCGAGCCCACATTCCCACAGGGGTGCCGGAGGAATGGAGGTCGGTACAGGGCTACACCATGCAGGACCTTAAAGACGCCGTGAGGCAGGCCGTGGCGCACGACAAAGCTCCGGGGTCCAACCGGGTCACGGCTGCCCTCATAGCAGAGCTGCCTGAACCGGTGCAGGGGCTCCTGGTGCATGCGTACAGGGCAATCCTGCGGGGTGCGGACGTCCCGGAGTCCTGGCACGAGGCCATTATCTGGTTGATGCCCAAGGGCACAGCCACGGGCAACCTGGACGAGTACAGGCCGATAGCGCTGGGGCAGCAAGACATGCGAATGCTCATGACTCCCCTCATGCGGAGGTTCACAGCTGTTGTGGCACGCAAGGGACTGGCCGCGGACTGGCAGTTCGGAGCCATGCCGGGCTGCACGGCAGCTGCCCCGGTGTTCCTGGCCCAGCGCAGGCTGCAGCGTGGGCTGGAGGAAAACCACGTCCTGGCCTTCGATGTGTCGAAGGCTTTTGACACAGCGCCGCACGGAGCGCTGGCGCTCCTCTTGCGCCACATGGGTGTCCCGGAGGAGCTCATCAGGCTCTTCCACACCCTCAGCTGCGGGTCTCTGGTGCGCATCGTCACCGCGCACGGCCCGACGCCGAGCATACGGCTCCACAGGGGCCTGCGGCAGGGCAGTGCGGAGAGCGGTGTGCTCTACCTCCTCCTTTTGGAGCCTCTCCTGCGGAGCCTCGCCTGTAAGGCGCGGGGAGATGCTCGCCATGCGGTGCCACCCCTGGTACAGGCGTACTGTGATGACCTCCTGTTGATAGCGCACTCCCTGCCGCAATTCCTGGAGTATGCGGCGGCGATAGCGCGGTATCTCACTGACATGGGCATGTCCCTCAACGTGGGCAAATGCGCCTATGCCAATACTGCTCGCATCCATTCGATTATGGTATACCTGAACCCGGGGGACACGGCGGCCCCATGGGTATGCTTACGTGCCAAGGGCACGGTACCATACTTGGGCCTGCGCCTCGATCCCAGGGGGATGGCGACCATGAAGGAGAAACATGTACTCCGGTGTGAAGCCCTGCTGGGCTGGTGCAAGAACATGCTGGGGCCGGCGTCGGTGCCTCATGAGGTGATGGCGGCTGTGGTTGGAGGCATCGTGCGGTACGCGGCGCCCTACCTGTCCGACACGGCGGAGGCGGTGATCAAGCTGAATACTGCCATCAAGGTTGCGGCCCTGCAGTTCGAGAAGCTGCCCAAGGACCTGTCCAACGTGGCGGTGCGGTCAGGTCATGGGCTACGGTTGGCGGATGTCCAGGTTATATGCCGCGACTCCGTCGTGGCGACCATGGCTCAGCTCACCCACCAGAGGTCGATGACAGTCCGTGATGAGCTGCGGGCCATGCTCCGAGACATGCACGTGCAGTACGGAGTGTGCGGGCAGTTCATGGTGCCCTCTGCGTCATTCGCCACACACGCTGGCAATACGTGGGTGGACAGGGTACTCAGGGCGATGGGGACGTTGCGCGTGGGGCTTCTCATGCCATCGTCGGTGTACTCGTGTGTACACGCCCATCTGCCGCAAGTGCAGTGGGCGGGGCGGAAGTGGGTGTTCCAATCCTATACCTTCAAGGGTAGGGACATCCGCATTCTCTCGGGGCCCCGCACAGATGCGACAGTACAGTCCCTGACTGATCCCGCAAATGACCTCCTGCATGCGCGGCTCCCCTGCCCTGCGCCTGGGCACTGGGCGGTCCAGCTTCAGGAGTGCTATGAGGACCACGTGCACCTTCCGCACGCGGGAGTAGGGCCCCACCAGTTGGACCACGTGTGGCTCACGGGGCTTCGCGACGTCTTCCGGCCGCAGCTGCCCAGTCCGTTGACTCACCGGCTAATACACCCGGTGCGCCGAAAGAAGGCCAGCAAACGCAATAGACAGTCCGCTGCGGGGGACGTGTATGTGGTGGGCGGATACAGGGAGGAAGGATGGGACCCGGCCAACCCGGGGCTGTCCATGCCGTTCGTCCCGCTAGCCGCCCTCCTGTTTCTGTTGGGGGACGTCTTTGAGGGCTACCAACAGCAAGACGATCCGGCGTCCGTCCCCCTGCTCACTCCTCACGCCGGGGGCGGCATAAGCCCGCCACCACTGTGGGTTGTGCACGGGCGGCCAGCGTTTTCCAGGGCGTGCGCCGCGGTGCACAAGTGCAGCGAATGGGCAATTGTTCTTCTGCTGCCGGCAGGCCCAATCCCGGATCCGGATGAGCACTCGGTCCCGGAAGTGGTCCGGATGTCCAACGTGCCGCACGATCCGCACGTCGCCGTCACGTCGTTGCGTGATGGCGGCGCGGTGGAACAGGGGTCTGTGGTGGTGTTCCAGCCCTATTGCTCCGCAACGGTTTGGGGAGCGGAGTATACCACCGCCCTGGACGCCATAAAGTCAGTCTGCGGATGTGACCTGGCCTGGAGACCACATGCGGTGTATCGACCGAGGGTGGTCCTGTCCCCGGAGCTCACGGCCTCCAGTGCGGCGTCCCTGGGAAAGGTGGTGCAGAGCCCCCACTCCGACGTGGCGTGGCTGGAGCCCCACCGGTACTGCTGCGTGCCGGTGGCGACTAAAGTCACAAACGTGGCGGTGGCCAGCCACGGAATCCCCAGAAGGACGGGCGCCATCTACGGCACGGTCCCGGAGGCAGAGATCATTGGCGCGGCGGCGTACTTGTTGCACACGCCCCCGTCAGCGTGCACGGTACACGTGGTGGATGCGTCCGTCATAGGAGCGCATCTCCGCAGGGCGCAGGAGGCCCTGTACCGTGGCATCAAGGGGCCGACATCACATCTGGTCAATCAGCACGCACTGAGCTGGATAGTGGAGGGGCTGCGGCGGCTGCCGCGCCGAGTTGGGGGGCCGCACCACTGGGTGGTGAGGCAGAGCTCGCACTGGGCGGCGGTCCCGCTCGAGGCACCGGACTCTGCCGCGGCCCGTGCAATGGCCCCGCCAGTCCATCTTGTCCTGCCGAAAGAGCACGCCATCCCCTTGGTGCCGGGGGATAATGGTGAGCTCGAGCCGCGTGTGCCATCCATGCAAGCCCTTCAGCAAGTCCGGGAGATGGAGTGGCGTTCGCTGGCGGCTCGCACCAGGGCGTACACGCCACTGGCTGGCGCCTGCGAGGCGATGCCCCTGGGAGCTGTGCATCACGGCCCAACGCACAGGAATATGCTGCGGGCACGTGACGGTCGCTTGTCCACCATGCAGGTCATGCGACGGTGGAGACAGAAGCTCACGCGTATGGCAATACCAGCCCACCCCTGTATCTTCTGTGGGGGGCCGGAGGAGGACATTGGCCACATGCGCCTACTGTGTGCGCGGGACGAGGAGGTGGCTGGGCTCCTGTGCAGGCGTGTGGAGGAGTTCACGGCGGAGCTACCCCTGACGGACAGGGCGGTGGAGTTCGTGGCATGGAGGGAGCACGGCTGCAGGTGGACTGAATCCCTGATGGCGGGTGTCGTCCCCGGGGACCTGAAGCGGCTGTTCGCTGCGGTGCGAGCGGCGTCGTCCCGGGGCCCTGCCAAGGCCAGGCTATTTGTGGAGGACATGGTCCAGATTGGGGAAGATGTGTATGCCCGCAGGAACCATCGGCCCACCCAGATCATGCAGCTGCCGATGCAAGATCGAAGGAGGGCGGTATACGCGTTCGTGCGCGGTGACACACCCTTCTGCCCGCCGGCAGGGAGAATCCTGCAGCGTCCGCCGTGGAACCCGTTTGCCAGCCTCCCCGGCGACCTGCGGGCAACCTTTCAGAGGGCACCGCTGCACGCACTGCTGGTGTCGCGGTCGTGCATCGAGCATGACGAGGCCCTGTCCTTGTTCCCTCACTGGATGGCGGCGGTGGCGCAGGCCTTCGACCAGTGGATCGGTTCCTGGGTGGCGCGGGACATCACGGCATCCAGGGAGTGGTCCCGCGTGGTGTCGGCGCAGTCGTGGGCCCAGGTGCGTGGTACCAAGGTGAGGAGCCCTGACGGCCAGAGTGATCCCTGGCTTCAGGTATACGCCAACCCTCCAGCTGTGGGGAACGTCATGGGCTGGCCTCGCGAGGTGCTGCCGGTCCTTCAGCAACCTCTGTGCAGTCTCCCAGTCCTGGCGGTGGCTGTCGTACTTGACGTGGGTACGTTGTGGCTGTATGACCGGCAGCTGCGACGAGCCGTACCAGCGGTCACGGAGCAGCGGTCCATGGCAGTGTTAGTGGGCTCCAAGCAGCTGGCACGGGTACAGGGCGACAACGCGCAAGGCCACGTCACGGAGGCCATGTTCTCTCTGCCAGAGGGGGACGACCACGTGGCTGCCGATGCCCGTCACACCCTTGACACCCTGGGCCTCGCGGTGTTCATTGAGGCTCGGGCGGGAGGACAACGCTTGGTTTCTGGCTTCCGCCAGGGGCCCGGAGCAGGACGGGGTTGATGTCATCGGGGAGGTCTTGCGAGACTACGGTTGGGAGCTCCTGGCGCATGGCACGCGCAGCCCCAAAGTGGCGCGGTGGCCCCGGCTGCTTGAGAGCCTGCCGGTGATGCCCGACGGGCGACCGATACTCCGCCCGGTGTCCACGTGGGAGGAAGCGAGGCGCAGACTCCTCAGTTGTGCCATAGCACGCACGCTGGCGAGGGCTTTGCTCGGGCTCCAGGACGCGTGCTGCGATGTATGGCAGGACCTGTGGTCGCAGTGTTGTGATGGTAATTGCGTTCCATCGCGGTCTGTGCTTCCGCAGCGATGCCACGGGTGCGGGGAAACGGTGTCAGTTTGGGTTCATCAGTGTGCCTCCGCCCCGCTGTGCGGGACATGTAAGGAGCGTGCCGATAGGGGGTGGCCTAAGGCGAGGTGGGCACTGCGGCACTCTGGACAGATGTCCTCAAGTGCCTGGAAGACTATCCAGGATGGCCTGAAGAGCGTCAGAGTGGAAGGGGTACGGTGCCCTGGAGCGCCGTCTGCGGCCCTGCCCCTGATGCTGTGGTGGGCGGCTCTGGAGGGCGACTCACGGATACTCTGGTTGTGGCATCGCGGAGGAAATGGTGACGGCGTAGTGGGGGCCGGGGGTGCAGGTTGATGGGGTTGGGAATTGTGGGTGCACCAGCTACCGTCCCTACGCTGGACGCAGCGGAGGGGGTAGCGCCTGAGAAGCAGTGCCTTCGCGGCCTGATTGTGCGGTACTGGCGAGCGGCGTATGACGGCCAACGCGATGTGACAGGTCGTGCCGGCCTGATGGTGAGCCGTACTGCCCCCGTGCATGAGGGTCGGACAGGGATGCTTCACCCGCCTGCCCCGGGTCGCCGCGTACAACAGTGAGGTGTCATGGGTCGTCCCCACCAGGGTAATAAGGCCCAAACCCCTGTAGGGTATTCCCATGGCACCGGGGTCTCTACTGGCGGCCCGGCTACGGCAGTATTGAGAGTGGTTGCTCGGGATACACCGGGGGTGCACGGAGTTGTCTGGGGGTTACAGCGTTGCGGCGCCCCCTGGGAGTGTTACACGGGGTTGCGGGGTCAGCCTGCAGGCCCCGGGAGCGGCGACGGGGCGAAGATGTGTGCGTGGAGGGATATGACAGTGGGGTCGTCAGGGGGACAGTATGGCGGGCGTCGTGGAGACGACGTGGCAGCATGGGAGGAGCGCTCACGGGGGGCACGTGGAGTTCCAGGTGGCGGCGTACTGGAGTCTTGGGGGTAAACGCGGCGGTACTGGGATCCGTACGGTGGGGGTACGCGGCGGTACTGGGGAACCGTACAGTGGGGGAGCAGCGGGGAAGTTCCAGATGACGGTGTATTGGCAAAGTGGGGGTATACGCGGCGGTACTGGGGACCGTATGGTGGGGGTATGCGGCGGTACAGGGGTCCGTACGGTGGGGGAACGCGGCGGTACTGGGGAACCGTACAGTGGGGGAGCACGGGGATGCATGGCGGTACTGGGGTGTCCCCCTGACCCCTCTAACAACTCAGGGGGAGCGCGGGGGCATCCCCTGGCCCCGTTAACAAACTAGAGGGACCGTGCCTGCGGGCATGTACATAGTCTAACCTCTGACCATGGCCTTGTGGTTGCGGTGGTGCGTGTCGTGGCGGCTAACAGGTGGCGTCGGCGTGGCAACGGCGGTACTGCGCGGCGTCGTAGCGAAGAGTATGCAGTCGCCTCACCACTGTAACGGCTTACCCCTGGGGGGCGCCAGTCCGGTCGGCTAGAGGCGAGGAGGGCAGAGGAGCGGCATGCTGAGTGGTCCGGGGGGTGACGCGCGGGCCAATGCTATAAGTAGGCTCGCCACGTCGTCGGTGGGGGCCGAACCTGCGGCCTGGCCGCTGCTGTGGCGGAAGAGGCGCAACCACGGAAGCTGGCCAATCAGTGCAGGTAAGGGTCAAGGGTAGGCGCCACGGCATTGTATGTGGGCCAGATGAGGTGCACCTGGTTACCACGGCCCGGGGCGAGCCTCTGGTGGGTACCCCTACAGGGGGTCGATAACCAAGCTACGGCACCCACCAGCCCGAATCCCAGCCAGCGATATTCACGGGTTGCGCCACTCCCGTCGCGTAGCGGCCGGCGTCCCCCCCTGTAGACCCTCAAGATATATTATATGTGGGCAAGTGGATACCTCGAAGCAGATTGGGCGCTGGCCCCTGACATGGGGTGCCAGCATGGTATATATCTGGGGTGTGGGGGCAGCACAGGGCCACGGGGACGTGGAATTGGTAATGTGTTTCTGTACTATACTAGGGGACTGGTGCGGTGGGACGGTGGTGTACATTGTGGAGACATGGGGGCGATGAAAGCTGAGGGCCAGGCTAGGCTGGAGCCTCCCAGAAATCCTGGCTATGCACATACGGGCTATTGCGTGCTGGCAGAGGGATACGTGGAGTCAGGGGTGGTGGGCAGTCTCGAGGACGCAGACGGCAATGGACTCCATGGGGTCATGAGTGATGGATGTCTCCACGGTGGCGGGGGTACGCGAACAACGGAGGGTCAGCTCTCGCTTCGCCGCATGCGTGCTGCTTTGTTCCTTGGTTGCCGCTTTGCGACGGACAGAGATGCCCTTGCTTTCTGCTTGTTGCGATGCTGCTGCGCTGCTTTGCCTTGCCCCCTTACCCCCGGCGAACAAACGGGCCAGCGTCCGTCGCCGTTGCTAATGCTAACGCTTTGCAGTTGCCACTGCCCCCAAAGCCTGGTTGACCGGTATCCCCGGTCCTCTGGGTCCTCCGTCATGCCGTGGGCCACCTCAGGCAGCCCTGGGACCCACGGGATCGAGCGAGGCAGGAACCACCTGTCGGCGCGAGATGCCCGGTAACTCCAGTAGACGGCATGATAAGTGGTTATGACTATGACTATGACTATATATATATATATATATATATATATATATATATATATATATATATATATATATATATATATATATATATATATGTATATATATCCTCTAATCTACACCCCTCTCCTAAAAGACACGTGGGTTTATTATGTCGGAGGTGAGCACAAGGTGGAGGGGAAGGCTAATGGGAATGTATATCCGCTCAGAAAGAGCCCGTCCCACGTATGTCCATCAAACCGCAATGTACCGTAACCGTGTGGCAGTGTTGGAGGAACGAAACACAGTTGGCAAGACACGTGAAGGAATTACCTGCGAGTCTCGTGGTAATCACTTTACAGAAACAGTTGTAACCCTTCCTCCCAAGGTTGAGACATGGCATGAAGGTGAAGGTAATTCCGTTAGGCGTACAATTGTACATTGGGAACTCCCACGGATGGCAACCTGAACTGGTTGGAACTCTTGGCTACTAGAAAAGTTTGGAATTGAAGGGAACTGGCTTTAGGACCTAGTCGTCGTCGCTGTACAAATGGGGTGAATCGAATGCATCACATGAAATTGTTGTATGCACGTCAACGGCAAAGTGGTTTACTAGCACTTGCAATGCACAAACCCCCGCCATATCAATATTATAATTGTAGAGAAGATTTAGCGAAAGCAGTGCGGATGTGTTGCTTTGTTGTGAAGGTAACTCTGTTAAGAGTACACCTGTACTCCAAGTCCAATCACTAAGAGCAAAAGGCACGAAAGAACAAAGCACACAAACGGCAAAACACGACAAGGAACTACTCGTCCCTCTTATACTTGGCGTGAATGTGAAGGTAACTCCGTTAAGAGTACACCTGTAATTCAAGTCCACTCACTAAGAGCAAAGGGCACGGAAGAATAACGCACACAAACGGCAAAAAAAGACAAGGAAGTACTCGTCCCTCTTGTACCAAACACTCCACACTATTTTTGCAAGTCCCGCTCCCATGATTAGACATGACGTGAATGTGAAGGTATCTCCGTTAAGAGTACACCTGTACTCCAAGTCCAATCACTAAGAGCGAAGGGCACAATGAACGAAGCACACAAACGGCAAAACACAGCAAGGATGACTCATCCCTCGGTACCAAAAGGGACACAAAATTTCACTTGTTTTTGTCCCATAGTGGCCCATTTTCAAGGCATTTTGGGATTCTCCATGGGCCACAACGCCCGATCTTGAGCTCAAAACAGGCTAAAAACACTTTTTTGAGCCTCCCAAATGGCCAATGATCACTTTCAGAAAATGGCGTTTTTCACCCAGTTTTGACCCATTTTTGGTGTTGAACCAGCCTCTTTTCAAGGCATTTTGGGATTTTCCGTGGGCCAAAACGCGGCACCACGGGCTCAAAATGGGTCCAAACCACTTGTTTGAGCATCCCGAATGGTCCAGGATCACTTTTGGGAAAACGCGTTTTCCCCCATTTTTGACCCATTTTTGGTCCCAAAACGGCCCATTTTCAAGGCATTTTGGGATTTTCCGTGGCCCATAACGCACCACCACGGGCTCAAAACGGCCTAAAAACACTTCTCTGAACATCACAAGTGGTCTAGGAACAACTTTGGAAAAAATGATTTTTTTCGCCCCGGGGACCCTGGTGGACCCACCGTTGGCCTCCACCGTGCGCGGGCCGGGCTGCCCTCCGGCTCCACCAAGTGACCACTGGTACGGGGGTCTAGGTGGCTCGTTGGGCGATTCTGAGGCTTGGAAACCACAAAAAGTGGGGGGTTGCGGGTGGACTAGGTGCCCTCGGAATTCGGATTTGAGCCACGGAACCCAAGATACGCCCTGTGCTTGGTTTCGGGGTGGTGGTGCGCGTTGCGTAGGTTTTTGGGGCTTTTTGGCGCCTTTTTGGGCTGTTTCTCAGACATATCGTGGAGTTGAAGGGCACTAGAAAGCTCTTTGACACGGTGAAATCAAGCCGCACGTGCAGTGTACTCACCGTATCCCTTCGTTTGGGCGTTTTGCCCGGGTTCTGGGGCTGTTTTGGGCGAAAAATGGCTGTTTTTGGCCCAAAACTGCGCAGATTGGGGAGGGCACCTCCCGACTTGGCGCCCCCGCCCCGGGCCGCCACCGGTGAGTTTTTGGCTCAAAACTTGGATTTGACAAGGCCACCACCTAGGCTCCAAGATGGCTAGAGTAGAGTAGAGCCCGGAGCGATGAGGCGGAGCAATGGCCGAAACGGTGAGGAGAAGTGCTCGTTGCTTGTTGTTGCTTGTTGTTGCTTGCTTGTTGCTTGTTAGCTAGATTTAAGGGGAGAGGGGTGTAGTAATATATATATATATATATATATATATATATATATATATATATATATATATATATATACACACACAAAATTTCACTTGTTTTTGTCCCATAGTGGCCCATTTTCAAGGCATTTTGAGATGCTCCATGGGCCACAACGCCCGATCTTGGGCTCAAAACAGGCTAAAAACACTTTTCTGAGCCTCCCAAATGGCGCGTGATCACTTTCAAAAAATTGCGTTTTTCACCCAGTTTTGACCCATTTTTGGTGGTGAACCAGCCCCTTTTTAAGGCATTTTGGGATTTTCCGTGGGCCAAAACGCGGCACCACGGGCTCAAAATGGGTCCAAACCACTTGTTTGAGCATCCCGAATGGTCCAGGATCACTTTTGGAAAAACGCGTTTTTCACCCATTTTTGACCCATTTTCGGTCCCAAAACGGCCCATTTTCAAGGCATTTTGGGATTTTCCGTGGCCCATAACGCACCACCACGGGCTCAAAACGGCCTAAAAACACTTCTCTGAACATCCTAAGTGGTCTAGGAACAACTTTGGAAAAAATGATTTTTTTCGCCCCGGGGACCCCGGTGGACCCACCGTTGGCCCCCAACGTGCGCGGGCCGGGCTGCCCTCCGGCTCCACCAAGTGACCACTGGTACGGGGGTGTGAGTGGCTCGTTGGGCGATTCTGAGGCTTGGAAACCACAAAAAGTGGGGGGTTGCGGGTGGACTAGGTGCCTTCGGAATTCGGATTTGAGCCACGTAGCCCAAGATACGCCCCGTGCTTGGTTTCGGGGTGTTGGTGCGCATTGCGCAGGTTTTTGGGGCTTTTTGGCGCCTTTTTGGGCCGTTTCTCCGACATATCGTGGAATTAAAGGGCACTAGAGAGCTCTTTGACACGGTGAAGTGAAGCCGCACGTGCGGTGTACTCACCGTATCCCTTCGTTTGGGCGTTTCGCCCGGGTTTTGGGCTGTTTTGGGCGAAAAATGGCTGTTTTTGGCCCAAAAGTGCGCAGATTTGGGAGGGCACGTCCCGACTTGGCACCCCCGCCCTGGGCCGCCACCGCTGAGTTTTTAGCTCAGAACT
This sequence comes from Eutreptiella sp. 'Long Island Sound 2002', assembly GCA_964036045.1. Taxonomy (NCBI): domain Eukaryota; phylum Euglenozoa; class Euglenophyceae; order Eutreptiales; family Eutreptiaceae; genus Eutreptiella; species Eutreptiella sp. 'Long Island Sound 2002'. The sequence continues at coordinate 4,653,374 of OZ038400.1, read as the reverse complement.
TGGATTTGGCAAGGCCACCACCTAGGCTCCAAGATGGCTAGAGTAGAGTAGAGCCCGAAGCGATGAGGTGGAGTAATGGCCAAAACGGTGAGGAGAAGTGCTTGCTTGTTGTTGCTTGCTTGTTGTTGCTGGCTTGTTGTTGCTTGCTTGTTGTTGCTTGCTTGCTTGTTAGCTAGATTTAAGGGGAGAGGGGTGTAGTAATATATATATATATATATATATATATATATATATGTATATATATATATATATATGTATATATATATATATATATATATATATATATATATATATATATATATATATATATATATATATATATATATATATATATATATATATATATATATATCTATCTATATTACTACACCCCTCTCCCCTTAAATCTAGCTAACAAGCAAGCAAGCAAGCAACAAGCAAGCAAGCAACAAGCACTTCTCCTTTCCGTTTTGGCCATTGCTCAGCCTCATCGCTCCGGGCTCTACTCTACTCTAGCCATCCTACAGCCTAGGTGGTGGCCTTGCCAAATCCAAGTTTTGAGCCAAAAACTCACCGGTGGCGGCCCGGGGCGGTGGCGCCAAGTCGGGAGGTGCCCTGCCAAATCTGCGCAGTTTTGGGCCAAAAACAGCCATTTTTCGCCCAAAACAGCCCTAGTAAGGGTGCAAAACAGCCAAAAGAAGGCAATCGGCTGCTACACTCCACGTGCGGCTTGACTTTCTCGTGACGAAGGGACCTTTGGTGCCCTCTAACTCCACGATATGTCCGAGAAACGGCCCAAAAAGGCGCCAAAAAGCCCCAAAATCTGCGCAATGTGCACCAGCACCCCGAAACCAAGAACGGGCCGTATCTTGGGCTACGTGGCTCAAAGTCCGATTCCGAGGGCACCTAGTCCACCCGCAACCCCCCACTTTTTGTGGTTTCCAAGCCTCGGAATCGCCCAACGAGACACGTAGACCCCCGTACCAGTAGTCACTTGGTGCAGCCGGAGGGCCGGCCAGCCCACGCACCGTTGGTCCCCGGGCGAAAAAAATCATTTTTTCCAAAGTTGTTCCTAGGCCACTTGGGATGCTCAAACAAGTGTTTTTAGGCCGTTTTGAGCCCGTGGGGGCGCATTTTGGGCCATGGAAAATCCCAAAATGCCTTGAAAATGGGCCGTTTTGGGACCAACAATGGGTCAAAAATGGGTCAAAAACACGTTTTTCCAAAAGTGATCCAGGACCATTTATGATGCTCAAACAAGTGGTTTTAGCGAAACTTTGAGCCCGTGGCGACGGGTTTTGGCTCATGGAAAATCCCAAAATGCCTTGAAAATGGGCCATTTTGGGACCAAAAGTGGGTCAAAAATGGGTCAAAAACGCGTTTTTCCAAAAGTGATCCCGGACCATTTGGGATGCTCAAACAAGTGTTTTTAGCCCGTTTTGAGCCCGTTTTGACCGAGTTTAGCCCCTTCCACCACATGTATGCACCACTTTGTGCCCTTCGCCCGTACCTTAGAGCCGTGTGGTGGAGCCACCTAGAGTTGGGAGAGGGGTGTAGATTGGAGGATATACATATATATCTATCTATATATATATATATATATATATATATATATATATATATATATATATATATATATATATATATATATATATATATATATATATATATATATATATATATATATATATATATATATATATATATATATATATATATATATATATATATATATATATATATATTACTACACCCCTATATATATATATATATATATTGCCATATACATATATATATATATATATATATATATATATATATATATATATCTATATATATATATATATATATATATATAGTCATAGTCATAGTCATAACCACTTATCACGCCGTCTACTGGTGTTACCGGGCATCTCGCACCGACAGGTGGTTCCTGCCTTGCTCGATCCCGTGGGTCCCAGGGCTGCCTGAGGTGGCCCACAGCTTGACGGAGGACCCAGAGGACCGGGGATACCGGCCAACCAGGCTTTGGGGGCAGTGGCAACTGCAGAGCGTTAGCATTAGCAACGGCGACGAGCGCTGGCCCGTTTGTTCGCCGGGGGTAAGGGTCAAGGCATGGCAGAGCTGCAGCACTGCAACAAGCAAGCACAACTCCTAGGGGTGCAGCACTGCAGCAACCAAGAAACAAAGCAGCAAGCATGGGCACAAGACGAGATTGAAGATGGCGTTGCTACCCACGTGCTGGCTCGAAGGCCTTGGGGCCTGCAGCAAGCCCAGCGCTGCCCCAACCGTAGTCACCAGGGTACTCACCGGTCAAGTAGTCTGGGACGTTGCTGTCCGCAGCGTTGGGGCCCAACCACCTCTTGCGGTGAGGACCACACCAGTCCGACAAATCCACCTGGGGCTCCTTCTGCTTCCCAGCATCTGTGAACTTGGCCACAGACGGCGTGTACTGGCCGGCTTGCTCAAGGGTCAACCCGTTCACCGCGAACGGATCAGCATTGTGGGAGGCCCAGTGCTCAACAGGGCCCTGGCCGGTGACGGCAGCCTGCACATAGTTGCCGAACAAGGAGAGCATAGCCATTCGGCCCTCCTTGACCTCCTTCACCTTCAGTTCGGCAGCCGTGTCAGGGTCTTCGGCCAAACCCAGAGGGTCAAATTGCTTGCCACTAGGGTTCACCAGATCAAGGTCCCGTCCACCGAATGGACCACCCTTCACACGGTAAGCCTCGATGGCACCCTTCACGACAACTTGGCTGGCCAACTCGGCGGTTTTTTTTTTTTTTTTTTTACCTCCACCGCTCGCCACTCGTCTCTCCCCCCGGCGTTTCGGTCTGTCCTCTGCCCCCCCCCATGTCCCCTCGCCGTCTCCGTGCTGTCCTCGCCCCTTTCTGGGGTGGGTGGGGGAGAAGGGGGTGGGGGGGGGGGGGCGTCCTCGCTGTCCGTCCTCTGGCGTAAGCACGTCGCAAGCACGGCGCAGGCAAGAGGCGCGGCACTTGTCCCTCTGCAGGGGGGGGGGGGGGGGCTAGCCGTGTGGCTCCCGTCATCGCCCTTCCTACCCTGCGTTCGCTCCCCCGGTGCCCCCCCCGTTGGGGCTTGCACGGCGCGTGCTTCCTACGGGCACGGTCGTGTGGTCCGTCCCGCACCCTCTCTCCGCTGCCTCCCCACCTTGCCGCTTTGTCCTCGGGGGGGGGGGCCGCTGTCCGCCCCTCCCTACCTTCACCCCCCACCCTTGGGGGGGCGGAGGTGTGTGTGGGGGGGGGGGGGGCTTGTCGTCTTCCCTTCGTTGCACGCATGTCGCAGGCACGACGCTAGCACGGCGCAGGCATGAGGCGCGGCACCTGTCCCTCTGCAGGGGGGGGGGCATGCCGTGTGGCTCCCGTCGTCGCCCTTCCTACCCTGCGTTCGCACCCCCGGTGGTCCCCCCGCTGGGGCTTGCACGGCGCGTGCTCTCTTCGGGCACGGTCGTGTGGTCCGTCCCGCACCCTCTCGCCGCTGCCTCCCCACCCTGCCGCTTTGTCCTCGGGGGGGGGGGCGCTTTTCGCCCCCCCCTACCTGCATCCCCCACCCTCGGGGGGGCGGAGGTGTGGGGGGGGGGGGGGGGGCGCCCTTGTCGTCTTCCCTTCGTAGCACGCACGTCGCAGGCACGACGCAAGCATGGCGCAGGCACGAGGCGCGGCACTTGTCCCTCTGCAGGGGGGGGGGCCTGCCGTGAGTCACCCGTCGTCGCCCCTCCTACCTTGCGTGCGCACCCCCGGGGGGGCGGAGGTGTGTGGGGGGGGGGGCGCCCTTGTCGTCGTCCCTTCGTTGCACACATGTCGCAGGCACGACGCAAGCACGACGCAAGCACGGGGTGCGGCACTTGGCTGCTGCGGGGGGGGGGGGGTTTCTCCTTTGGGCCTTCCAGCCCTCCTCCACGGTAGGGGCTCCGCACCCCAGGATCTCCAGCCGCCGTTGCCCCTTGGCGGTAGTCGCCAGGACGCGCACGGCGCACGACACGACGCATGGCAACTATCCCCTACCCTGCCCCCTCTGCTCCCTCCCTCGCCCTCAGTGCTCGCATGGTGCTGAGCAATGCCCCTGCCTCCCTCGTCGCTCCCTCTCTCTGCTCCGGCTGTCCGGCCTTCGCTCGCCTCCTAAGTGTCCTACCTCTTTCGCCCTGCCCGTGCCCTCTTCCCTCGTCCTTGCCGGCCCTCGATGCTTGTCACTACGCAGGCACACAGCACACTGCACCTTTGGGGGCGGGCTGCCTTGTGGCAGCACGCCGCGGCACCCCGCCTTGCCCAGAGCCCCCGCGCGCCGCGGGCGGCTCACTCGGTTGTGGGGCACCATGTTGCCCCCTTCTCTGCCGTGCCATCTCCGACCCTCTGCCCTCCGGCTAGCGCGAGCACAGTGCGGCGCAATTCGCGAAGCAGCGCTCCCTCTCTGCCCCCCTCTTTGCCCCGGCCCCCCTGCCCTGTCCTGCCCCCTGTCCGCTCGCCCTCCCTCACCTTGCCCTGCCCCTCGTCCCTGGTTGCTGGGTCTCCGGCCTCCTGTCTCTCTGTCCCCCTCCTCCCTCTATTCCCTCGGCGTGCACCGTGCAGAGCAATGCGCAAGGCAACCCTCCCACTCCCTCTCTCCCTTGCTGCCCCCTGGTGTCCTGAGCTCCCGGTTTGTGGCACGCACCTTGTACCGCACACGATACCTCCGGGGGCACGCTGCCTAGCGGCCGCGGCACGTCCAGGGCCCCCGCTCGCCGCAGGCGGGCAGCTCGGTTGCGGGGCACCCTCGTCGTTCTTGCCCCTGGTCCGCTCACACTAGCCGCCCTCCGGCCAGCGCGAGCACGGTGCGGAGCAATTCGCGAGGCAACCCTCCCTCCCTGCTCCCCCCCTCTGCTCCCGCTCCCTGGCCCAGCCCTGCCCCTTGTGTGCTCGTTCTCCCTCGTCCTCTCTTGCCCCCCTTCCCAGGCCCCTGTGTCCCTGGCCCTCTGTCTCCCTGTCTCCGTCTTCCCTTTACCTCCCCGGCGTACACTTCGCCGAGCAATACGCGTGGCATCCCTCCCTCTCCCCCTTCACCTTTCCACCCCCTGGTGCCCTGGTCCCTGGGCTAGTGGCACGCACGTCGCACTGCACCCGCCTGTGGCCTTTTTCCTAAGTGCCCTACCTCTTTCGCCCTGTTCGTGCCCTCTTCCCTCGTCCTTGCCGGCCCTCGTTGCATGACACTACGCAGGACACTGCACCTTCGGGGGCGGACTGCCTTGTGGCAGCACGCCGCGGCGCCCCGGCTTGTCCAGTGCCCCCGCGCGCTGCGGGCGGCTCGCTCGGATGTGGGGCACCTTTTTGCTCCTGCCCCACGTTTGCTCTTTCATGCCGCCGTGGCACGCCCCCTTCCCTGCCCTGCCACCTCTGTCCCTCTGCCCTCCGGCCAGCGCGAGCACGATGCGGAGCAATTCGCGTGGCAGCGCTCCCTCTCTGCCCTCCGTCTCTGCCCCGGCCCCCTGGCCCTGTCCTGCCCCCTGTCTGCTCGCCCTCCCTCGTCCTCCCTTGCCCCCCTTCCCATGCCCCTGGGTCCCTGGCCCTTTGTCCCCCTGTCCCCGTCCTCCCTTTACCCCCCTGACATACACTTCGCGGAGCAATACGCGAGGCATCCCTCCCACTCCCTCTTCACCTTGCCGCCCCCTGGTGCCCTGGTCCCTGGGCTTGTGGCACGCACGTCGCACTGCACCCGCCTGCGGCCTTTGTCCCTCTACGCCCGCCCTGCCCCCCCCTCCCTCCCCTGCCCTTTTCCCCCTCGGACACTACGCAGGACACTGTGTAGGCAAGTCGCAGGCACGTCGCAGGCATGTCGCAGGCACGCACCTGGCCTCAATCGGCGGCGTCGTCGGGCTGGTTGGCACCACGCTGTGGCCGCCCGCCGCTGCCACAGCCCCCGCAGGAGCCGCCGCCGCGGGCAGCCACTCCAAATGTCGCGGGGGGCGCGGCCCTGGTAGGCCCCGGCTGCCCCCCGGCCAGGGTTTCACCGCACCTGCACCTTGCCCACCAGTTGTACTCTGGGCGCCGGACTGCACGTGCTGCCAAAGAAGCATCACGCTGCGGCTGCCCGCCGCTGCCACAGCCCCCGCAGGAGCCGCTGCCGCGGGTGGCCGTTCCAAATGCCGCGGGGGGCGCGGCCCTAGCAGGCCCCGGCTGCCCCCCGGCCAGGGTTTCACTGTACCCCCCGCGGCGCCTGGTCGCCGGGGGGGATCCATCAAAAGTTCCTGAAAGAGATCGAAAAAAAATAGACACTCAGAATATATATATTACTACACCCCTATATATATATATATATATATTGCCATATACATATATATATATATATATATATATATATATATATATATATCTATATATATATATATATATATATATACATATATATATATATATATATATATATATATATATATATATATATATATATATATATATATATATATATATATATATATATATATATATATATATATATATATATATATTACTACACCCCTCTCCCCTTAAATTTAGCTAACAAGCAACCAGCAACAACACGTCTCCGTGCTGTTTTGGCCATTGCACCTTCCAAACGCCTCGGGCCTGACTCTGCTTTAGCCATCCTAGAGCCTAGGTGGTGGCCTTGCCAAATCCAAGTTTTGAGCCAAAAACTCTCCGGTGGCGGCCCGGGGCGGTGGCGCCAAGTTGGGAGGTGCCCTCCCAAATCTGCGCAGTTTTGGGCCAAAAACAGCCATTTTTCGTCCAAAACAGCCCTAGTAATGGTTCAAAACAGCCAAACGAAGGCAAACGGCTCGTGCACTGCACGTGCGGCTTGACTTTCTCGTGACCAAGGGCCCTTTGGTGCCCTCTAACTCCACGATATGTCCGAGAAACGGCCCAAAAAGGCGCCAAAAAGCCCCAAAAGCTGCTCAATGTGCACCACCACCCCGAAACCAAGAACGGGCCGTATCTTGGGCTACGTGGCTCAAAAACGAATTCCGAGGGCACCTAGTCCACCCGCAACCCCCCGCTTTTTGTGCTTTCCAAGCCTCAGAATCGCCCAACGAGACGCGTAGACCCCCGTACCAGTGGTCACTTGGTGCAGCCGGAGGGCCGGCCAGCCCACGCACAGTGGGTGCCAACGGTGGGTCCACCAGGGTCCCCGGGGCGAAAAAAATCATTTTTTCCAAAGTTGTTCCTAGACCACTTGGGATGCTCAAACAAGTCTTTTTAGGCCGTTTTGAGCCATGGAAAATCCCAAAACGCCTTGAAAATGGGCCGTTTTGGGACCAACAATGGGTCAAAAATGGGTCAAAAACGCGTTTTTCCAAAAATGATCCTAGACCATTTATGTTGCTCAAACAAGTGGTTTTAGCCCATTTTGAGCCCGTGGCGTCAGGTTTTGGCTCATTGAAACTCCAAAAATGCCTTGAAAATGGGCCATTTTGGGACCAAAGTTGGGTCAAAAATCAGTCAAAAACGCGTTTTTCCAAAAGTGATCCCGGACCATTTGGGATGCTCAAACAAGTGTTTTTTGCCTGTTTTGAGCCCCTTTTGACCGGGTTTAGCCCCTTCCACCACATGTATGCACCTCTTTGTGCCCTTCGCACGTACCTTAGAGCCGTGTGGTGGAGCCACCTAGAGTTGGGAGAGGGGTGTAGATTGGAGGATATATATATATATATATATATATATATATATATATATATATATATATATATATATATATATATATATATATATATATATATATATATATATATATATATATATATATATATATATATATACCTGGCGAACGTCCCGCACAACGTGGGGCTGCCCGGGGCGCGCATGCAACATGCCCTGCTGTGTATGGCGGCGGCGGCGGACGGGGGGATGTCCATGCTGGCGACGGTGTCCCTGCAGCACGTGCAGGACGCGATGCAGCAGCAGCGGATGCATGCCCCCCAGCCGTGGGAAGAAAGCGCCAAGCGGTGGCTGAGGGTGGAGAGCGTGCCTTCCACCCATGCGGTGGGCATGGCGTATATGGGGCGGCTGGTGGTGTTGGAGGGGGCGGAGTATTGGGCCTGTGTTCGGGTGGAAACAGGGGGACTGGAGTGGGTTGTAGTCACCGCGTGCCGGCTCAGGAGGCAGCAGTCCAGGGGCCCGGCCTGCTACCGGGTGTTCCGGGAGTGCCTCAGTGGGCTGGGGCCGGTGCGCAGGGCGCACAGGTGCACGGCCGAGGACATCCCGCCGGCACCGGCGGTCTTCGTGGAGGTCACGCGGCCGCCGGTGATCCCAGGGCAGGACGTCTGGCCCGTAGCCCCGAGCAACGTGTGGCAGGCTGAGCATGCAGCGGGCATGTGCAGGGCGCTGCAGGGTCACGCGGCGGCCCTCCCCAGGGCCCCGGCGGCGCAGTCCTCCAGCAACAGGCCGGCAGCCTCGCTGGCACTGCTGCATAGCGCGTCGCGGGCGTGGTATTGGGTTGTGGCGGCGTTGGAGCCCCACTCCTCGGCGCTGCGCCTGTACGATCGCGGACAGGGCACGGTGCTCACGGTCCGCCCCGCCGACCTGGAGGCCCTGCACCTTAGTGCACTGAGTGGCGACGGGGGCGACGCGCTGTACCTCCAAGGGACCGTGGCAGGCGCGGCCGCGACACGCTTCCGCCGGCAGAGCGGAGGAGATGCCCTCCGCCTGGTCATGGCGGAGAACATGGGGCCGTGGCTCCGGGCGTTCTCCACGTCCAGGTGGAAGGTCGAGGGCGACCGGGAGAAGTTCGCCGACGCGTGGCGCCGCTGGGTGGAGGAGCAGTTTCCCGTGGGGGGAATGCTGCACCTGCCGCAACCACCAAGCGTGCCACCAGTACGGCCTGCGGCACCCCCGGCCGCGGCGGCGAGGCAGGCCCCGAAAGCGGCGCCCAAGCCGCCGCCCAAGAGGAGCCCCCCGCCTCAATATGGCGCCTATGCCAACATTCGGTATGTGCTGCAGCACTTCGGTGGTGACTTGGCCACGGATCAGCGTGGGGCAAAGACGATCAATGTCTGCCCCTGGTCTCGGCTGGATGGGGCTGGTCACTGCACTTGGAAAGCTGGCACGCACTGCCAGCCTACCCACCTCCACCCCAAGGACCTGCTGGACCACATCCAGCGGGACCATGCGACTGATCCGGCGCAACGGGACCAGGCGCTGGCCATGCTGGCTGGCGTTATGCCGGGGGGCCAGGCGGGGCCTTTCGCGTCGGCCCAGGCGGGGTCCAGAGCGCTCACGCTGCCCACGGGTGCCCGCCCTGCGGCGGAGCACGGGGCGTCGCCGTCGGCGGCACGATCTGGAGCGATTGAGTCTGCAGCACGGAGTGGGGCAGTGACTTCTACGGGGAGTACGGCGGCAAGTACATCCGGCGGACAGGCAGAAGGGGAGCCCGCCGCATCTGCCGGGTCTTAGCAGGCGACGACCGCCTCGGGCGGAGGCCCACGGGGTCGGGGGCCACCTCGCCGGCCGCCCGCGCCGGGTGCGGGTGGTCCCCCTGTACCTGCTGGTGGCCCCTCTCCGTCCAGTGATCTGGATCCGGCGGGGGGCCCCGATCCACACGTGCAGCCATGAAGGGGCCCAGCCTCCGACACCCGAGCGGCGGTGTCCTGGAACGTCCAGGGCTCGATGCGGGGGGACGGCGTACCAGTGGCCCCAGGTATGCTCGACGGTGAAGCGGTGGCGGCGGGCATCATGAAGGCCGCGGGTGCCATCCTGGGCCTATTCCAGGAGACCGGCCTGCAGGACCCACAAGGTGTGGTGCACTCCGAGAACCAGTGGCGTCACCACGGGTATCATGCGTACCCAGGGGTGGATGCCCAGGCGGCGTCGGCGGCGGCGGTGCGCGGCGGGCTCTTGATTGCCCTTCGGGCGGACGTGTTCGCCGCGGAGGAAGTTCGGGACATCGTGGACATCGTGCCAGGCAAGGCCATGGCCCTCGATGTGGTGACCGCGGGTGGCACCCTCACGGTCATCAACGTCCACGGCCCTGGTAGCGGCGGCGACTCGTGGGCGTCTAAGGCGTCCTTCTGGGCTGACGTGGCCATGTACGCGGCGGCCAAGAGCGCGGGTGGCACCAAGGCCGTGCTCCTCGGAGGGGACTTCAACGTGTGGCTGGAGTCCCCGTGGCACCCTACCACGAGAAGGTTCCAAGCCCTGTGGGAACAGTGTGGTTTCCACAGGGCAGGCCCGGAACGGGAGGAGGACAGGAGGCCCACGAGAGCAGGGCACCGACTGGACTCCTTCCTTCTGAACTCGCCTCTGGTCCCATGGGCGGCGCGTGAGCGCCCTCACTTGGCGCCGGGGCGGTCTCCTGCGTCACTGGGGTCGGATCATGGCCCTGTGGTCCTGGACATCCCGCTAGCGGTGGCCGGCAAGGAGAGGGTCACCAGGATGGCCTACTCGCACGCCCAGGGCAGGCTGCATGCCATACGCCCGGACTCCCCGGGGGTTCGTGAGGCGGCAGCGGCAGTACTGCAGAAGGCCTGCGGGGATCGGCGGCTACAGGCGTGGCTCTCGTCGGACCAGGACACTGCCACCATGGGCACGTCGGAGGTGCAAGCGGTCTTTGACCTGCTCTACGCTTTCCGTGATGACGTGTCCAGGGTCAGGGGAGTGCGCATGCCTTCAGGCGTGGACCCGCAGTACCCGTACGGGCAGGCGGAAACGGAGGCGTCGTTGGACCAGGTCCTCTCGGATCAGCAGGCCCTGGCCTGGCGCGCCCATCAGCTGTGGCAACGGGACGCGGCGGCGGCCGGACTCCACTCCCAGGAATCGACTGCCCTGCTACGGCACCTCCGGCGAGTGGACCCCGACCTGTCCCCCGCCTCGGTAGAGGACCTGCGTGCCGCATTGGACCAACAGCTCCACCAGCTGGAGACACGCGTGGAGGAGCTGCGGGATGTCCTCAGGAGCAACAGGCGCCGGTCCATCAAGGACTACTGGCGGGGCAGGGTACCGGACCTGCAGCTCCCATGGACGGCGATACGGGGGGCCATCAACGTGGTGAACTATGCCCCGTCAGGCCTATGGTCCGTACGCGTCCGCGAGTCGGAGAAGGTGCTCTTGGAGGCCTCGGACGTCATCGGTGAGGTCCAGAGGTATTGGGAGGCGCTGTACGCCAAGCGGCCAGTGAACCTGCCGGCCTTCGAGCGGCTGGTCCGAGCCCACATTCCCACAGGGGTGCCGGAGGAATGGAGGTCGGTACAGGACTACACCATGCAGGACCTTAAAGACGCCGTGAGGCAGGCCGTGGCGGACGACAAAGCTCCGGGGTCCAACCGGGTCACGGCTGCCCTCATAGCGGAGCTGCCTGAACCGGTGCAGGGGCTCCTGGTGCATGCGTACAGGGCAATCCTGCGGGGTGCGGACGTCCCGGAGTCCTGGTACGAGGCCATTAGCTGGCTGATGCCCAAGGGCACAGCCACGGGCAACCCGGACGAGTACAGGCCGATAGCGCTGGGGCAACAAGACATGCGAATGCTCATGACTCCCCTCATGCGAAGGTTCACAGCTGTTGTGGCACGCAAGGGACTGGCCGCGGACTGGCAGTTCGGAGCCATGCCGGGCTCCACGGCAGCTGCCCCGGTGTTCCTGGCCCAGCGCAGGCTGCAGCGTGGGCTGGAGGAAAACCACGTCCTGGCCTTCGATGTGTCAAAAGCTTTTGACACAGCGCCGCACGGAGCGCTAGCGCTCCTCCTGCGCCACATGGGTGTCCCGGAAGAGCTCATCAGGCTCTTCCACACCCTCAGCTGCGGGTCTCTGGTGCGCATCTTCACCGCGCACGGCCCGACGCCGAGCATACGGCTTCAGAGGGGCCTGCGGCAGGGCAGTGCGGAGAGCGCTGTGCTCTACCTCCTCCTTTTGGAGCCTCTCCTGCGGAGCCTCGCCTGCAAGGCGCGGGGAGATGCTCGCCATGCGGTGCCACCCCTGGTACAGGCGTACTGTGATGACCTCCTGTTGATAGCGCACCCCCTGCCGCAATTCCTGGAGTATGCGGCGGCGATAGCGCGGTATCTCACTGACATGGGCATGTCCCTCAACGTGGGCAAATGCGCCTATGCCAATACTGCTCGCATCCACTCGATTATGGTATACCTGAACCCAGGGGACACGGCGGCCCCATGGGTATGCTTACGCGCCAAGGGCACGGTACCATACTTGGGCCTGCGCCTCGATCCCAGCGGGATGGCGACCATGAAGGAGAAACATGTACTCCGGTGTGAAGCCCTGCTGGGCTGGTGCAAGAACACGTTAGGGCCGGCGTCGGTGCCTCATGAGGTGATGGCGGCTGTGGTTGGAGGCATCGTGCGGTACGCGGCGCCCTACCTGTGCGACACGGCGGAGGCGGTGGTCAAGCTGAATACTGCCATCAAGGTTGCGGCCCTGCAGTTCGAGAAGCTGCCCAAGGACCTGTCCAACGTGGCGGTGCGGTCAGGTCATGGGCTACGGTTGGCGGATGTCCAGGTTATATGCCGCGACTCCGTCGTGGCCACCATGGCTCAGCTCACCCACCACAGGTCGACGACAGTCCGGGATGAACTGCGGGCCATGCTCCGAGACATGCACGTGCAGTACGGAGTGTGCGGGCAGTTCATGGTGCCCTCTGCGTCATTCGCCACACACGCTGGCAATACGTGGGTGGACAGGGTACTCAGGGCGATGGGGACGTTGCGCGTGGGGCTTCTCATGCCATTGTCGGTGTACTCGTGTGTACACGCCCATCCACCGCAAGTGTAGTGGGCGGGGCGAAGGTGGGGGTCCCAATCCTATACCTTCAAGGGTAGGGACATCTGCATTCTCTCGGGGCCCCGCACAGATGCGGCGGTATAGTCCCTGACTGATCCCGCAAATGACCTCCTGCATGCGCGGCTCCCCTGCCCCGCGCGTGGGCACTGGGCGGTCCAGCTTCAGGAGTGCCATGAGGACCACCTGCACCTTCCGCACGCGGGAGTAGGGCCCCACCAGCTGGACCACGTGTGGCTCACGGGGCTTCGCGACGTCTTCCGGCCGCAGCTGCCCGGTCCGTTGACTCACCGGCTAATACACCCGGTGCGCCGAAAGAAGGCCAGCAAACGCAATAGACAGTCCGCAGCGGGGGACGTGTATGTGGTGGGCGGATACAGGGAGGAAGGATGGGACCCGGCCAACCCGGGGCTGTCCATGTCGTTCGTCCCGCTAGCCGCCCTCCTGTTTCTGTTGGGGGACGTCTTTGAGGGCTACCAACAGCAAGAGGATCCGGCGTCCGTCCCCCTGCTCACTCCTCACGCCGGGGGCGGCATAAGCCCGCCACCACTGTGGGTTGTGCACGGGCGGCCAGCGTTTTCCAGAGCGTGCGCGGTGGTGCACAAGTGCAGCGAATGGGCAATTGTTCTTCTGCTGCCGGCAGGCCCAATCCCGGATCCGGATGAGTACTCGGTCCCGGAAGTGGTCCGGATGTCCAACGTGCCGCACGATCCGCACGTCGCCGTCACGTCGTTGCGTGATGGCGGCACAGTGGAGCAGGGGTCTGTGGTGGTATACCAGCCTTCCTGCTCCGCAACAGTTTGGGGATCGGAGTATACCACCGCCCTGGACGCCATAAAGTCAGTCTGCGGATGTGACCTGGCCTGGAGACCGCATGCGGTGTATCGACCGAGGGTGGTCCTGTCCCCGGAGCTCACGGCCTCCAGTGCGGCGTCCCTGGGAAAGGTGGTGCAGAGCCCCCACTCCGACGTGGCGTGGCTGGAGCCCCACCGGTACTGCTGGGTGCCGGTGGCGACTAAAGTCACATCGTCTGACGCGTCGCCCCAGGGAGAGGACGTCACAAATGTGGCGGTGGCCAGCCACGGAATCCCCACATGGACGGGTGCCATCTACGGCACGGTCCCGGAGGCAGAGATCATTGGCGCGGCGGCGTACTTGTTGCACACGCCCCCGTCAGCGTGCACGGTACACGTGGTGGATGCGTCCGTCATAGGAGCGCATCTCCGCAGGGCGCAGGAGGCCCTGTACCGTGGCATCAAGGGGCCGACATCACATCTGGTCAATCAGCACGCACTGAGCTGGATAGTGGAGGGGCTGCGGCGGCTGCCGCGCCGAGTTGGGGGGCCGCACCACTGGGTGGTGAGGCAGAGCTCGCACTTGGCGGCGGTCCCGCTCGAGGCACCGGACTCTGCCGCGGCCCGTGCAATGGCCCCGCCAGTCCATCTTGTCGTGCCAAAGGGGCACGCCATCCTCTTGGTGCCGGGGGATAATGGTGAGCTCGAGCCGCGTGTGCCATCCATGCAAGCCCTTCAGCAAGTCCGGGAGATGGAGTGGCGTTCGCTGGAGGCTCGCACCAGGGCGTACACGCCACTGGCTGGCGCCTGTGAGGCGATGCCCCTGGGAGCTGTGCACCACGGCCCAACGCACAGGAATATGCCGCGGGCACATGACGGTCCCTTGTCCACCATGCAGGTCATGCGACGGTGGAGACAGAAGCTCACGCGTATGGCAATACCAGCCCACCCCTGTATCTTCTGTGGGGGGCCGGAGGAGGACATTGGCCACATGCGCCTACTGTGTGCGCGGGACGAGGAGGTGGCTGGGCTCCTGTGCAGGCGTGTGGAGGAGTTCACGGCGGAGCTACCCCTGACGGACAGGGCGGTGGAGTTCGTGGCGTGGAGGGAGCACGGCTGCAGGTGGACTGAATCCCTGATGGCGGGTGTCGTCCCCGGGGACCTGAAGCGGCTGTTCGCTGCGGTGCGAGCGGCGTCGTCCCGGGGCCCTGCCAAGGCCAGGCTCTTTGTGGAGGACATGGTCCAGATTGGGGAAGATGTGTATGCCCGCAAGAACCATCGACTCACCCAGATCATGCAGCTGCCGATGCAAGATCGAAAGAGGGCGGTATACGCGTTCGTGCGCGGTGACACACCCTTCTGCCCGCCGGCAGGGAGAATCTTGCAGCGTCCGCCGTGGAACCCGTTTGCCGGCCTCCCCGGCGACCTGCGGGCAACCTTTCAGAGGGCACCGCTGCACGCCCTGCTGGTGTCGCGGTCGTGCATCGAGCATGACGAGGCCCTGTCCTTGTTCCCTCACTGGATGGCGGCGGTGGCGCAGGCCTTCGACCAGTGGATCGGTTCCTGGGTGGCGCGGGACATCACGACTTTCAGGGAGTGGTCCCGCGTGGTGTCGGCGCAGTCGTGGGCCCAGGTGCGTGGTACCAAGGTGAGAAGCCCTGACGGCCAGAGTGATCCCTGGCTTCAGGTATACGCCAACCATCCAGCTATGGGGAACGTCATGGGCTGGCCTCGCGAGGTGCTGCCGGTCCTTCAGCAACCTCTGTGCAGTCTCCCAATCCTGGCGGTGGCTGTCGTACTTGACGTGGGTACGTTGTGGCTGTATGACCGGCAGCTGCGACGAGCCGTACCAGCGGTCCCGGAGCAGCGGTCCATGGCAGTGTTAGTGGGCTCCAAGCAGCTGGCACGGGTACAGGGCGACGACGCGCAAGGCCACGTCACAGAGGCCATGTTCTCTCTGCCAGAGGGGGACGACCACGTGGCTGCCGATGCCCGTCACACCCTTGACACCCTGGGCCTCGAGGCGGTCATTGAGGCTCCGGCGGGAGGACAACCCTTGGTTCTGGCTTCCGCCAGGGGCCCGGAGCAGGACGGGGTTGATGTCATCGGGGAGGTCTTGCGGGACTACGGTTGGGAGCTCCTGGCGCATGGCACGCGCAGCCCCAAAGTGGCGCGGTGGCCCCGGCTGCTTGAGAGCCTGCCGGTGATGCCCGACGGGCGACCGATACTCCGCCCGGTGTCCACGTGGGAGGAAGCGAGGCGCAGCCTCCTCAGTTGTGCCATAGCACGCACGCTGGCGAGGGCTTTGCTCGGGCTCCAGGACGCGTGCTGCGATGTATGGCAGGACCTGTGGTCGCAGTGTTGTGATGGTAGCTGCGTTCCATCGCGGTCTGTGCTTCCGCAGCGATGCCACGGGTGCGGGGAAACGGTGTCAGTTTGGGTTCATCAGTGTGCCTCCGCCCCGCTGTGCGGGACATGTAAGGAGCGTGCCGATAGGGGGTGGCCTAAGGCGAGGTGGGCACTGCGGCACCCTGGACAGATGTCCTCAAGTGCCTGGAAGACTATCCAGGATGGCCTGAAGAGCGTCCGAGTGGAAGGGGTACGGTGCCCTGGAGCGCCGTCTGCGGCCCTGCCCCCGATGCTGTGGTGGGCGGCTCTGGAGGGCGACTCACGGATACTCTGGTTGTGGCATCGCGGAGGAAATGGTGACGGCGTGGTGGGGGCCGGGGGTGCAGGTTGATGGGGTTGGGAATTGTGGGTGCACCAGCTACCGTCCCTACGCTGGACGCAGCGGAGGGGGTAGCGCCTGAGAAGCAGTGCCTTTGCGGCCTGATTGTGCGGTACTGGCAGGCGGCGTATGACGGCCAACGCGATGTGACAGGTCGTGCCGGCCTGATGGTGAGCCGTACTGCCCCCGTGCATGAGGGTCGGACAGGGATGCTTCACCCGCCTGCCCCGGGTCGCCGCATGCAACAGTGAGGTGTCATGGGTCGTCCCGACCAGGGTAATAAGGCCCAAACCCCTGTAGGGTATTCCCATGGCACCGGGGTCTCTACTGGCGGCCCGGCTACGGCAGTATTGGGAGTGGTTGCTCGGGATACACCGGGGGTGCACGGAGTTGTCTGGGGGTTACAGCGTTGCGGCGCCCCCTGGGAGTGTTACACGGGGTTGCGGGGTCAGCCTGCAGGCCCCGGGAGCGGCGACGAGGCGAAGATGTGTGCGTGGAAGGATAAGACAGTGGGGTCGTCAGAGGGACAGTATGGCGGGCGTCGTGGAGACGGCGTGGCAGCCTGGGAGGAGCACTCACGGGGGGCACGTGGAGTTCCAGGTGGCGGGGTACTGGAGTCTTGGGGGTAAACGCGGCGGTACTGGGATCCGTACGGTGGGGGTACGCGGCGGTACCGGGGAACCGTACAATGGGGGAGCAGCGGGGAAGTTCCAGATGACGGTGTACTGGCATTGTGGGGGTATACGCGGCGGTACTGGGGACCGTATGGTGGGGGTACGCGGCGGTACAGGGGTCCGTACGGTGGGGGAACGCGGCGGTACTGGGGAACCGTACAGTGGGGGAGCACGGGGATGCATGGCGGTACTGGGGTGTCCCCCTGACCCCTCTAACAACTCAGGGGGAGCGCGGGGGCATCCCCTGGCCCCGTTAACAAACTAGAGGGACCGTGCCTGCGGGCATGTACATAGTCTAACCTCTGACCATGGCCTTGTGGTTGCGGTGGTGCGTGTCGTGGCGGCTAGCAGGTGGCGTCGGCGTGGCAACGGCGGTACTGCGCGGCGTCGTAGCGAAGAGTATGCAGTCGCCTCACCACTGTAACGGCTTACCCTTGGGGGGCGCCAGTCCGGTCGGCTAGAGGCGAGGAGGGCAGAGGAGCGGCATGCTGAGTGGTCCGGGGGGTGACGCGCGGGCCAATGCTATAAGTAGGCTCGCCACGTCGTCGGTGGGGGCCGAACCTGCGGCCTGGCCGCTGCTGTGGCGGAAGAGGCGCAACCACGGAAGCTGGCCAATCAGTGCAGGTAAGGGTCAAGGGTAGGCGCCAGGGCATTGTATGTGGGCCAGATGAGGTGCACCTGGTTACCACGGCCCGGGGCGAGCCTCTGGTGGGTACCCCTACAGGGGGTCGATAACCAAGCTACGGCACCCACCAGCCCGAATCCCAGCCAGCGATATTCACGGGTTGCGCCACTCCCGTCGCGTAGCGGCCGGCGTCCCCCCCTGTAGACCCTCAAGATATAGTATATGTGGGCAAGTGGATACCTCGAAGCAGATTGGGCGCTGGCCCCTGACATGGGGTGCCGGCATGGTATATATCTGGGGTGTGGGGGCAGCTCAGGGCCACGGGGACGTGGAATTGATACCGTGCTTCTGTACTATACTAGGGGACTGGTGCGGTGGGTCGGTGGCGTACATTGTGGAGACATGGGGGCGATGAAAGCTGAGGGCCAGGCTAGGCTGGAGCCTCCCAGAAATCCTGGCTATGCACATACGGGCTATTGCGTGCTGGCAGAGGGATACGTGGAATCAGGGGTGGTGGGCAATTTCGAGGACGCAGACGGCAATGGATTCCATGGGGTCATGAGTGATGGATGTCTCCACGGTGGCGGGGGTACGCGAACGACGGAGGGTCAGCTCTCGCTTCGCCGCATGCGTGCTGCTTTGTTCCTTGGTTGCCGCTTTGCGACGGACAGAGATGCCCTTGCTTTCTGCTTGTTGCGATGCTGCTGCGCTGCTTTGCCTTGCCCCCTTACCCCCAGCGAACAAACGGGCCAGCGTCCGTCGCCGTTGCTAATGCTAACGCTTTGCAGTTGCCACTGCCCCCAAAGCCTGGTTGACCGGTGTCCCCGGTCCTCTGGGTCCTCCGTCATGCTGTGGGCCACCTCAGGCAGCCCTGGGACCCACGGGATCGAGCGAGGCAAGAACCACCTGTCGGCGCGAGATGCCCGGTAACTCCAGTAGACGGCATGATAAGTGGTTATGACTATGACTATGACTATATATATATATATATATATATATATATATATATATATTGTTGTTGTTGTTGTTGTGAGGGCACCAAGCACGTGCCGGCGGGAGAAATTGCCAGACACGCTCTCCCTGGGCAGGGCGCAAGGGAGCAGTGACGCCGGCCGGGCGTGTGCCGACGACGACGGGGGGGGGGGGGGGGGCATGGAGTGGGCGGGGGTGCGTGTGGAGGAGGGTGGGGGCCACTTGTGGAAGTCACCCTGGAGCCCTCCCCCGTCTCGCGGGGGGAGAGTTACTCGTCCTGTGCGAAGCGGCTGTGGTGGGGGTGGAGGGTGGGGGGGTGACCTTGGGGTGGGGAAGGCAAGCCCGGGTCCACGGACAGTCCGCGCCTTGCCCGAACATCCCGCCGAGGTGGCCGTTCCTCGTGTGAGGCCGTGGCGTAGCCGGGGGCGCTGGCCCGTGCTTCTAGCCTTCTACGGGGGCGAGGGGAGGCCTGGGTGTTGCGGTCTGCCGGCGCCTAGTCACCTCTGCTGGAGTTGTGTTGTGGCCGCCTCGTCCCCGGTAGTGCGGGCGCGCGCGCGCGTCGGTCATGGGGGAGGGAGGGCACAAGGGCGGGAGCACAAGAGCACGAACATGGGTTCACTGTTGCCGGCGTGCTGTGTTGGGTTCAGGTGCTGTTCCCTGGTGCCTGTCCCTGTGCCCTGCGTACGGGAGGCCGCGCGGCCCGGGCCGGGCGCGTGGGTAGCGGCGGGCGGCCGGGCCGGACGCGGCGCCATGCGGGTGCGGGGCCCGTGGCGGTCGCGGGGGGTTGCGGGCGGTCCAGCCGGCGGTCGGCAGTGGCCCTGAGTGCCCCACACAGTAGGGTCGGTGGGCGTGCCGGGGGAGGGCGCGTCCTGCAGGCCATGCTCCGGAGGGCGCGCGCGCAAGGGCGTCGGCGTGCCCGGTGCGGGCCCCTCTGCGGGCCGAGGGACCTGCGGTGAGCAGGTTGCGTTGCCTGGGGGCTGAGGCCGGGGCCGGGCGCATGGGTAGCGGCGGGCGGCCGAGCGGGTGCGGGGGCCTTGGTGGTCGCTGGGAGGCGCGGGCGGCCCAGCCGGCGTTCGGCAGAGGCTCCAAGGGCCCCACACTGTGGGGTCCGAGGGCGTGCCGGGGGCGAGCGTGCCGTGCAGGCCAAGCTGCGGGGGGCGCACGCGCAAGGGTGTCGGCGTGCCTGTCGGGGGCCCCCTGAGGGCCGTGGGAACCGCGGCTGGCAGGGAGCGCTGCTCGGGGGACGAGGCCGGGGCCGGGCGCGTGGGTAGCGGCGTCCACGGGGACGAGTGCCCGAGGCGAGTGCGGGGTGGTGCGTGCGGGCCGGCTGGTGGCCGGTGGCCTCACTGAGAGTCCCACACGGAGGGGTCGACGGGCGTGCCGGGGGTGTACGCAGCGTGCAGGTCGGGCAGCAGGGGGCGCACGTGCAGGGCGTCGGCGTGCCCGATGAGGACCTCACTGAGGACCGAGGGGTTGGCGGCAAGCAGTATGCGATGCCCGGGGGGGTGGCGGCGAGGAGCGGGAGGATGTCCGCGGCCCGCGACGTGGGGGTGAACACGACGTGGGCCGGGTGCGGCCCCGGGAGCGGCGCCAGGGGGGGCGGGACCACAGGACGGCGGTCTACTGTGAGGCGCCAAGTGGCGCAATGGCGGAGGAGCCAGACTAGGGCGATGCTGTGGCGCAGTGTGTGGGGCTGGGTGCCGGGCGGCTTGGGGACGTGCGGCGGGAGGGGGGGGGGGCGGGGCGGTGACGTGGGAGGGGGCACGGCGGAGGAGTGACGCTAGCGACGTGTGCGTCGTGCTGAGGGTGGAGGGGAGCTCGCGGAGGAGTTCCTCCCGGCCGGCGCTGTCCAGCAGAGGGGGGGCGCCGTGGGGGGAGGAGGAGTGCCACATGCCAAGCAGACTGAACCCCAACTGCGTCGGGGGGCCGGGCCGCGGGGCGGCTGGGAGGCACTCGGAGAGGTACACTGCGGTGGTGGCGGTGCGGAGCTCTAACGGGGTGACGAGGCGGGGGGAGTGGCCGGCAGTGGCTGCCAGGATGGGCGGGTGCGTGAACAGGTGCCACGCGAGGAGTAACTGCAGGGCGTAGTGGGGGGGGCAGTGGTGCTGGAGGTGGGCGGCGGAGTCCGGGTAGGGGCGGTGACAGAAGGGGCACGTCACGCCTCCGTAGCCGGGGGGGTGGTCCTGGGAGTGCAGTAGCCGGAGGTGCATGATGCGGTGGAGGGCCAGCGCCGGGATCTCGGCGCGTTCATATGCGAGGCGGAGTAGGCGGGAGGACCAGCCTGGGGGCAGGGGCCGGAGGTGCAGCGCGTGAGTGCGGGCGGTGGTGGCCGCATACGCTGCCTCTGCGGCGCGCGCAGGGCTAAGGAATATTGCGCCCTCATGGTGCGCCACGATGCGGCCGTGGAAGAGTGCGGACCAGGGGAGGGTCCACGGGGAGGCGGCGCGGAGCCCGCGGCGGGCTAGGCTGTCGGCTTCGGCGTTGAGGGTGGCGAGGTGGCTGGCGGAGCCGGAGTCGTGTTGCGCGGGGAGCCAGGCCTCGTGCATGCGGAAGGAGGCGGAGAGGAGGGCCGCCCGGTATGGGATGGAGAGGGCGGAGGAGGGGGGCGGGCCGCGGGTGAGGTCGCAGAGCTGGGAGGCGGTGGAGTCTGAGGCGAAGAGGGCTGCGCCGGACCAGCCGCGGAGGGCGAACATGCCGGCTATTTTGGCGATCCACTCTGTGTCGGTGGAATGGCCGGCGAGGGCGTGGAGGCCGAGCCAGCCGCGGTAGAGAGTGCCGTGGCGGGGGTGCCATAGGAGGAAGCCGGCGCCGAGGCGGGTGCCCTCTTGGCTGACGTCGCATGCGACCACGACATAGGGGAGGGAGCGGAGGGGGGCCAGCGAGCCGGTGTGGTGCTGCGGGGCGGGGCGCACGTGGGGGGAGGGGAGAAGGTGGACGGTGATGTCGAGGGGAGCGAGTGCCTGCGCCAGGGCGGGACCTTCGGTGAGCCAGGGGGTGGGGCGGCGTGGGGAGACGAGGGACGCCGTGGCGGCTACTGCGAGGGTGTTGGGGCCCCAAGAGGCGCGGAGGTAAGTGCGGAGGAGGTTGAGGGGGGCCCTGTACGCCAGGAGGGGGGCGCCGGGACCGCCCTGCTGGAGGGGGAGGTGGAGGAAGGCCGAGTGAGCCCAGGGGGGCAGACGGAAGGCGTGGCGGTACGCATTGTTGATGGCGACTTGATGGGGGCGGAGGGAGGGGGGGGGGGATGAGGACGCCCGAGGTGACGTAGTCGAGGGGGGAGAGGCCGAAGGCGTGCAGGGAGCGGAGCTGGAGTATGGGGCAGGCCTCGCGGTTGCGGCTGGCCTTGCGCGCCCGGTCGAGGGACGCGCGGGACTTGTTGATGACGCGGAGGAGGGGGAGCTCGGGGAGGATGGGGATGCCGACGACTTCCGGGGGGGCGGTGGTGGTGGTGCCGGTGTGCTGCGGGACGTTGGCTGTGACGAGGGTGGGCCGGCCTGGGCGGGAGTCGATGAGGGAGAACTCCTGCTTGTCGGGGTGTATGATGCGGCCGGCGCGGCGAGAGCACTCGCGGCAGTCAGTGGCCATGGCTGCCACGTCTGTGAGGGTGGGGATGATGAAGCGGCGGTCGTCGCTGTACGAGAGGTGGGTGGCGGGGAGGGATGCCGAGTGGCCGGGGATGGTGAGGGGGAGGGTGATGGAAGTGTTGGGGCGCATGGCCCTGGTGATGACCAGGCTGGGGGCCTGGTAGTGGAGTTGGGCGAACCCGTCGCCTTGGTTGCCCCCCTCCTCGGTACTGAAGGGGTGGGCGAACCCTTCGCGGGTGGCCACGCGGATGACCAGGCGGCTGTAGAAGCCGTCTGCCCAGGGGCCAAAGTCCCACGTGGCGCGGAGGCGGGAGCAGAGGCGGGAGTTGTCCTGGCGCAGTACCCTGAGGTACGCGTCAGACTCGTCCCAGTCGCAGATGGCGCAGGTGCCGTGGGTGGAGAGGGCTGTGTAGGCGGCGGCGCGGGCTACGAGGGCGAGGCCGAGGGCGGAGTGGCCTGGGCGGTAGGCGAAGGAGGCGGGGGTGTAGGTGGAGGTGAGCTCCAGATCGGCGGCTAGGCGGGTCGTGGCGATGCCGGATGCTGCGCCGGAGACGCCCGACTCCGCGTCGACGGGGCGGAAGGAGCGTGTGAGGTGCCGGGGGAGTGGCTTGGTGGGCTTCCCCTTGTAGAGGCCGTAGCGGACGGTCTCGTTGGAGACGCCCGGGGTGCCGGTTTCGAGCTGGAGGAGGAGGTGCAGCAATCCGAGGTGGACGCCTCCGCCGCTGCGGAAGAGCGCTGCGCGTGCCACGTTTTCGGTGGACACGGCGAGGGAGCGCTTGCCCATGCGGCGGTGGGCGAGGGAGGCGGTGGTGATGAGGGGGGGGGGACTGGCGGGTGAGGGCGTACGCCCGGAGGGAGGCGGGGGATTCTGGTCGGGCGTTCGCGCGGAGGGCGTCGCGGAGTAGGGGGAGAGTGAGGTCGGTGGGCGGGTGCAGGAGGGGGAGCCAGGGGTCCGGGGTGCAGCGGGCGGCGAAGAAGGCGTGATCCACGGAGACGTGCCGGTTGGCCGTCTGGGATCGGGACTGTGCCGTGACCTCGGCGAGCCGTTCCTCGCGGGTCGTGAGGGTGGCCCCTGGGTGGGGGAGGATGCCGTGGAACGGTTTTAGGGGAGGGGAGGGCAGCCGGAGGACTGTGCGAGTGGCGGAGGTGATGGAGGGGGAGGAGAGGACGGCAGCGCGAGAGACGTAGCCGCGCGCGGCCGATGCCTCCCGGAGGGCAAAGGACTCGGCGGCGAGGTCTTGTGTGGAGAGGGGAAAGGTGAACCGGGCCAGGGATTGTAGAAGTGTGGGGGTGTCAGGGGGGTGCGGGAGCAGCTGGTGCGCGAGGGAGTGGTGGGCGGCGATGTAGTGGTCGGGGAGGGAGGGGGTAAGGAAGAGCCAGCCCCACGCAAGGTCCAGGGCGGCTGAGAGGGAGTCCATGTCCTCGATAGTCGCCAGGCGCCATCGGAACAGACGCCACGAGTGGGCGTCGCAGGAGCGGTGGTGCACGGTGACGTGCGCCAGCACCATGGCGTGTGAGGTGTGGCAGGGGAGGACGCGGTGAGTGTGGGACGCGATGGGACCGGTGGCGAAGATGTGGTCGATGGCGGTGGAACGGGGGGAGCCATGGCGGGTGGTGAAGTTGGTGGGAGTGGCTGGGGTGACCAGGCGGTGCCAGGCCGAGAGCGGGCCTAGGGCCTTGAGCGCGGAGGCCAGGGGGGTGCCTGGGGCTCCCGTGCTGTTGAGGTCGCCCAGGAGGACGCACAGGTCGGGCCGTACGCGGGAGCGGAGGTGGTTCATGAGGTTGACCTCGGAAACCCACTCGGAGTACGAGAGGCGTGGGGGGAGGTGGGCGTTGAACAGGAGGGCACGGCCCCCTAGCGAGAGGGGGACCGTGGAGGCAATCCAGTGCTGGCCGTCGTAGACGAGGTCAGCGGGTTGGGAGGGGGCGCGGAGGGACCGGAGCCAGACCGTGCGGAGGCCCGTGCCCTGGCCGGAAGCGGTGCTGTAGTGGGCCTCGTACCTGAGGGCGGGGTGGGCCGAGGCCAAGTCCCAGAGTTCCTGCTCGGCGACCACGTCGGGGGACAGGGCCTCGAGCCAGGTGCGGGCGAGGGAGACTTGGCCGGCGATGCCGCCCCAGTTGTGCGTGAGGAAGGTGAGGGCTGTGTCGCGGAGGGGGGTGGACGCCTGGTCACGGGGGTCGGGGAGGGAGAGGACGAAGGCGGGGGTCGGCTGGAGGAGGCGGTCGGGAGGGGGGGCGCAGGTGGCGGCCCAGGGAATGGCGGAGACGGGGACAGCCCCGGCAGTAGCATGCCTTGGAAGCCGACCACAAAGCGGGCGGCGGTGTCACGAGTGCACACAGGCGGGGCCTTGTGGGGGGAGGTGCAGAAGAAGTGAGGCCAGTGGTCGGTCGGCGATGTGGGGAGGTCGACGAAGGCGGTGTGAGGCGTGGGACGTCCACAGTCGGGGCAAGCGGAGGAGGTGACGAGTGGGGCGTCGGGGAGGGCGGGGTGTAGCGTCCACGCTGAGGTCGGGCCTGACGAGCGAGTGTACGCTGGGGACGGGGGGAGGGGGGTTGAAGGCAAGTGGGCGGTGTCCCAGAAGGCGGTCCACTTGGCGTCCACGTGCAGGGGAGGGGTGATCCAGAAGGAGGGGTCACTGCGCTGGCGGGGGAAGGAGGCGAGCCAACCGCACACTGCGGGGAGGGCGGAGGCGAGGAGCGAGGGGGGTAGCGACTCGGAGACCTGGGCGGCGTGCAGGAGGTCTCGGAGGGGGCCCGGGGGGAGGTTGGGGGCCGGGGGGAGGCCAAGGGGGAGAAGGTCAGCAGAGTGTGTGCACACGGGGCAGTGCGTGAGGGCCGGGCGCCGCAGCGTGCCGCAGTGAAGGCAAATAGGGGGGGCGGAGGCCGGTGGTGGAGCGGGTGCGCGGGGGGGGGTCCCACGGGCGTGGGATTGGGGACGGGGCTCCGGGTCGGAGAGGAGGTCAGCCCCGGCGCGGTGGGCGTCGAGTGGGCGGGGGAAGTGGGAGGCGAGGAAGGCCGCCGAGGCTAGGGTCGGGAGGTCGGGAGCGCTGGAGGCGGGGAGAGTGTCCGGCAGGGCGAGTCAGTTGTGTCTGCGGGCACTGGGGAACATGGCGCCGCGGACTGCCCTGCCTGACGAGGGGGCCGAGGGCGCTGTGCGGCCATGGTGCCGCGGGGAGCGTCGGGGGGAGGAACGGGGGGGGTGACTGCTGGCGGCTGCGTTTGGCGGGGCGGGGCTGAGGGTCGCCCGGGACGGGCGGGCGGTGGGAGGGGGGGGTGTTGAGAGTGGCGGTGGGGGCGTGCCAAGGTTGCCCATCGTCCCGTGTGCCCTGGACTGTAAGGGACCAGCCCTCGTTGTGCTGGATGACGCGCGTGGGCAGCGAGGCGAAGAGGGAGGTGTGCAGGGCGGGGGCGATGTAGGCGAACGCGTGTCCGCGGCGGGCGTCGGCGTCAGTGACGTACACGACGGTCTGCAGGTTGTGGGTGAGGGTGACTGCCATGGAGGGGTGTGGGCCTAGGCGGAGGCCTGAGACTCGGACGACGCCGGTGGTGGCTGGCGAGGAGCCGACGGGGGCGAAGGTGGGGACCGAGGAGGCGGGGGTGGCGCCGGTGGCGGAGGGCGTGGGGGCGCTTGGGAGGGGGGGCTGGCCGAGGAGGGGTGGGGCGAAGAGTGGCGCGGGCGGGGCGGCGGCGCCAGGGGCTTGCAGGGAGTGCGCTGGCGGTGCGGAGGAGCCAAGGCGGAACCAGTCCAGGTCCGCCGTGGAGCGGGGGGGGGAGGGCAGTTTTGGTGTAGGAGATGAGCTCCTGGAACTTGGCCGGGGTGGAGAGACGGCCACACAGCCGTGCGATGGCTGCGCGGAGGGTGTCGGCGGAGGAGACGTGTTGGAGGTCCTGGTAGGCCTCTATGGGGAAGGAGGGGGCGCTGGCGATGGTGAAGGCCGCCGTCAGCCAGGGAGTGTCGGCATGGGCCTGAGCGGCTGTGATGAGGGGCTGGATGGCCTGGAGGGCAGGCAGGGAGGCCGCGGAGGAGGCGGCGGCTCCGTACCGTTGGGAGACCAAGGTGAGGAGCTTGTTGAGGTGGAGGCGAAGGGTGGGCTTGTGGAGGTCGGGGCAGGAGTGCCAGGCACCTTTGGCGGCGAGCACCAGGCTGGCGGTGGACGTGGAGACCGAGAGGTGCTGCACGGTCCTGGGGGGCAGGTGGCAGTTCTTGCCCATAGCCACAATGCACATGGCCGTGTGGTGGGCGTCGGCCTCGGGGACGGAGGAGAGGCCGTCGAGTAAGGTCAGCGTGTCCTGGGAGCTCGGGGTGGGGCCAGTTTGGAAGAGTGTCTCCCAGTCCGACGGGGGTGGTGCGGCCGGCTGCGGGGGCTGGGGACGGGGGGGAAGCAGGGACAAGGGTTGCGAAGCGTCGGGGGGCGCGGGGGCGGCGGCGGGGGCGGGGGCTCCGGGCCCCGCAGGGGGGTCTTCCGCCCGCGGGTTAGCGCGGCGGGCGGCTACGGTGATGGCGGTGGAGATGTTGGGGGTGCGAATTGAACCATCATCCTTCCGATGGTTCAACTCGGTGTACCACCGTTGGGCGGACAGGGGGCATGGAGCGGGGACACGGACGTGGGGGCTGGCGGGGTCGAAGACGCAGCTGAGGGGGGGGCAGGCCAGCCGGGAGCCGGTCTGCTGGGCCGCCCAGGTTGCTAGCCAGTGGAGCAGGGCGACCCGGGCGACCTTGGGCTTGATGGCCTCCTCGAAGGCGAGGAGGTCCAGGAGGCGGCGGAAGGGGATGGAGGGGGGGAGGTCGGGGGAGAAGGGGGAAATGTGGGCGAGGGCGGCCGAGGCGAGAGTGGCCTGGTCGAGGGTGGAGGCACGAGCGCCCCAGTCGATGAGGGCGCTCATGCAGGAGGCGTAGGGGAGCCACGACGCGTCGTGGTTTGTGGTGAGGAGGGAGATCTCGTTCTCAGTGAGCTGCTCGGTGAAGGTGAACCACCAGAGGAGGGGGCTGGCTTCGATGGGGGAGCCGGCGAGGGGGATGGAGAGGACGTCCACATTCGCCGGCATGTGGCGCGCAGAGGCCAGCAGGCGTGGGGGTTGTTGGGAGTCTAGGGCGATGGACAGGAGGGGCCAGGCGTCGGCCGCCGTCAACTGTTCGCGCTGGAGGTCGGGGGATAGAGCTGAGAATGGGTGTGTTATGGTGCCTGTGGGGAGCGGAGCAAGGGAGGTTCCGACACACGGCGTGCCGGGGGGTGGGAGGTCCGTTGACGGCTTTGGGCGACAGTCGTGTTGCGTGGTGAGGGTGGGGGGGGGTTGGTCGGGGTGGGCGGTCCGAAGCTGGGCTCTGGGGGTCGGTGGCGTGTGGTGGTGGTGGGTGCGGCCTGCTACAGGTGTCCTACTACGAGGAAGTGATGAGGGTGAAGACTGCTCGAGGACTGAGGCCGGAGAGCCTGGGGCGGGGGAATGGGGCGCTGGCGGCGGGTTATCCCCGGCTGGGATGGCCGGGGTGCCGTGGGGCCCCGTTGGGGCGGAGGCTCCCCACGTCGGCTGGGTGCGAAACCACGGCCTGTTCTTCCGTCACCGAAGTTCTTAGGATTCGACCCCAGGAACTTACCCGCCGCGGGGACTGTGGGCCGGGACGGCCAAGGGGGATGATCATGAAGAGGAAGTGGGGGGCCAGGATGAGCCTGGCGGTCGGCACCTTTCTTCGGCCTGGGGGAGGCCGATGCCCGGGGCTATTACCTCTCCCTTGTGCCCGTGGTGTGGTGGTGGGTGGTGGTGTGGTACCCCCCAACCGGCGTCTGTGCCCGGTGCCGTGGGTACAGACCCCAGTTGGGGGCGGGTATGAAGCGCCCGGTCGCCTCGCCCCCCCTGCACAACAGCCCGCCAGGCGCTGCTAGGCCTCTAGCGCCAGCCGTTGTGGGGGGGGGGCGCTCGGGGCAGTGCGGGGCCCCTCCGCTTTCCTGGCGGCCCGCACTGTCCGTATAATGCAACAAGGGGCGGCGCGGGCTCGAACCGCACGCGCGGGCCGCGCCGCCCCAGCCGGGGTGGGGGACAGGGGGGGGACCGGGGGGGGTCAGGGGGTCGCGGCAAGTGGAAGGAGGGTGGCGGGGGCTCGAACCGCGCACCGGCGGGTCCCACCACCCTCCAGTCGGGCGTCGCTGCGCCAGGGTTTCTGGGGGCCCCACCAAGGGGCCGTTGGCCCCCCCCTTTCGGTTAGTGCGAGGAGGGAGAGGCAAAGGCCACTCGCGGCCATGACACATGGTGCATAGGGAGGGAGGTATGACTCACGCCACGCCATGATGCATGCAGCAGGGGGAAGGGGGGGCAAGGCCTGGACCCCCGCCGCGTATGGGGGGTCCTCTTGTCTGCCCGGCGGCCGCCCGTCGGCGGCTGCGGCAGCTCACCACGGTGGCGTCGTCCATCTGAGAGGTGGAGTGGCGGGCAGGGGTGGTGGGGGGACATCGAGCACGTGGGGGGGGGGGGGGGGGGGGGCTGAGGGTTGGTGGGTGGGCGCGCGTGTGAGGGGGAGGGGGTGAGGTGAGCTCAGCCGCACAGCGTCACCGGGCGGCTGACCGGGGCAGAGGAGCGGTCGGGGCTGGCCAAAGTCGGCCGGGGGGCCCAGGGCGCTCGTGGAGTCGGGGGGCCGCGGTCAGCGATGGGGCCCGCACCCCGCTGGGCGGGGACGAATCCCGCCGAGCATCATCCACGGGGGCGAATCCTGGTGGAGGCGGGGGGAGCGCCACGCCGTCCCCTCGCGGCCGAACCGGACCGGGACGGGCCCCGCCGGACGGAAACCGGGGGGGCGGCGGGGCTGGGCACCGGGGCTCCGGGGCCCGGGTCCCTGGTGGTTGTGGGCCGGCGCGGGGGAGACCGGGCGGGCTCCTGGGCTGCGGCTGGTGAGGGGGGGGCGTGGAAGGGCCGGGCGGGCTCGGGGGCGAACCCCGAGAGGCCCCCGGGGGCTGGGCGAGGGCTCCCGAGGGCGGCCGTTCCTTGAAGGGGGGGGGGGGGTTGCTCCCTGCCCGGGGGACGACGGGGGCCCCTCTTGAGCGAGGGGGGGGGGCAGGGCGTGTATCGCCTGGTGTAGGGCCATGTCGATTCATGGCGGCGCGGCATGGGACTATATCCCCAACCCTCCGCGCCGGAGTCCCTTTTTTGGGGGGGCTGAGGGGGGGCGGGGGGGGCTGGCGGTTATGGTGTGCACCCTCCCATGCGGGGGGGGGTTGCCGGTGGGAGCTCCGTCCGGCATGGCCGTGTAAACACGGTGGCGTCCCCTGGGCTCGTGGGCCCCTTCGAGGGAGAACCTCGGATTCGCCGGGGGGACTCCGCTATATATATATGTGTATATATATATATATATATATATATATATATATATATATATATATATACATATATATATATATATATATATATATATATATATATATATTATATATATATATATATATATATATATATATATATATATATATATATATATATATATATATATATATATATATATATATATATATATATATATATATAACATATATATATATATATTACTACACCCCTCTCCCCTTAAATCTAGCTAACAAGCAACAACAAGCAAGCAACAACAAGCAACACCAAGCAACAAGCACTTCTCCTCACCGTTTTGGCCATTGCTCCGCCTCATCGCTCCGGGCTCTACTCTACTCTAGCCATCTTGGAGCCCAGGTGGTGCCCTTGCCAAATCCAAGTTTTGAGCCAAAAACTCACCGGTGGCGGCCCGGGGCGGGGGCGCCAAGTCGGGAGGTGCCCTCCCAAATCTGCGCACTTTTGGGCCAAAAACAGCCATTTTTCGCCCAAAACAGCCCCAAAACCCGGGCGAAACGCCCAAACGAAGGGATACGGTGGCTACATCCCACGTGCGGCTTGACTTCACCGTGTCAAAGAGCTCTCTAGTGCCCTTTAATTCCACGATATGTCCGAGAAACGGCCCAAAAAGGCGCCAAAAAGCCCCAAAAACCTGCGCAACGCGCACCACCACCCCGAAACCAAGCACAGGGCGTATCTTGGGTTCCGTGGGCTCAATTCCGAATTCCGAGGGCACCTAG
>OZ038400.1:4487984-4623015 GCA_964036045.1 Eutreptiella sp. 'Long Island Sound 2002' | reverse complement strand
GCGCACTGCGCGCCCAGCCGACAGTATAAGCCGAGAGCGAGCGAAAGCGCGCCCTGCGCGCACCGTCGGCAAGAAACGCCACAGACTCACACAAGAAGAACCACAATCAGCACCGTCAGAGCGCCGAATGGTTGTATATAGCAGAAGAGCTGCCATTGTTGATGGCAGCTGTGACAGTTGTGCTGTCTTGCTCAAGTCTTAGGGAGTGCAGGCGCCGTGGGGTCTGTGGGGTCCAGTGTGTGGGGCAAGTGGCACTGACTTCCACCAGCCCCCGTGAGTGTGGGCGCGCAGGCCCCGAGCGTGTTCGACGGTCAGCCGGCATGCCTGTCACACACTGGGGAGGCTCTCCACTGCGGGGTTGAAGGGTGAGCAGAGTGGCCCGCCACAACATGTTGGGCGCCTCTGGGGTGCAGCCGGGCGTGTACCCAGGTGTGATGGGTGTCTGGCTGAGGTGAGCCTCCGCTCCGTGGGCCCGTGCCCCGTCCTGTTGGGGGTTTGTGAACGCCACTGTGGCTCTGTATGTCATTGTCGCAGTGCGCGAGTGCATGGCAACGCAGCGTAAGCTTGCAGGGCATGCAAACCAATGTATAGAAGGCGGTGGCGATGAGCCCCAGCCTCAAGGATACGCCGAGCAATTGGACAGTTGGGACATAGACTATGATGGGTGATGAGCCCGGTAGTCTGTAGAATATATAAAATATATACCCCCAGAGTCCAGGGAGTGATGAGCTCCAAGGACTCGACCTACGCCTCAAGGGCTCCCATCAGCCTACGGCACTGGGACATCAGATCATGGACTATAATGGGTGATGAGCCCTGTAGTCCTGGGAAGCAGCCCACGAAAAGGTGGTGAGCTCCACGGGCTCAGCCTGCACTGAGAAGGGGTGTCAACGCGATCACAAGGTGGTGCACACCGCCTACCCTGTGTGTGGTGATGAGCCCCATAGGTGCAATCGCGAGAGTTCAAAAGCCTATACCAGCCGAGGGATAAAAGGCAGCGAAATGCGCACGTTAATGGTTCGACGGGCATGGCAAGGTACCATCAAATTTCTCCAAAGAGGCGGTACGAACAAGTAAGAACAGTGGGTCGGGGGTGCTGCGGCCAAAGACTACACCCTGTTGTTGTTGCCTGTGGAAAACACACGGAAAATGAGCCTGTTCCCGGAAAAGAGAAAAAAGGGTGACACATGCGCGACAGAATAAGGGGGAGAGGAGCAGGGCACACCCCGGGTGAGCAGGACTCAGGGTGGATAGTGCTCATGCCCAGTTACCATGTCCTGCCTTACAGAAGTTATACCCATGCCAGAGGTGATCCCATCCTCTCCGAAGCAAATAGCTAAATCACTAACGCTGAACACATTTCAGCGATGGTGTGAGATCGAATTCAAACACGGCAAACCAGTTCTCCCGTGGGAATCAGTGGATGGGGATATCAAACGCATCGACCTCCAAGCCGCCATGACCGTGGACACCGTTGCAGCCAAACTGCTCTCCCTATATTCGCTAGCAGAACCAGGGCTCACCCAAAATGCCAGGGCGGCAATCTCAGCAATCGATGGGGACCTTGCGGTCCAATCCTACAACATCGCAATCGACCAGCTGGATGAGGACGTCCGGCTGGCCATCAAAAAAGGCCTACAAATAGAAGGGGTCAATATGGTAACCCTACAGGGACTCAACGCACATGAAAAACTCAAAGTGTGTCGAGCTGTGCAGCTGAAAGCCAAAGGTGGGAATGCCAAAGTAAGTGGAGAGAGACAGATCGCTGACTCGGCAGGGGGGGGGCACCCGGCCTGGCCCCGCCACTACACAGCGGTTCTGCAAGCTGCGATGCTGGAGTCACCGCAAAACGCCCAGCCGCAGTCCAACAAAGACGTCGCACGTGCACCGAGTTCAGACGCCGGAGGTGCCCCAGACGTGGCACGTTTGACACAGCAACTCATGGAGCTGCAACAGCAGGTCCAGGCAATGAAGTCGGCGGAACCAGCACAAAAGGGTCCACAACTACAGTCACCCACCAAGGAGGACCTCAAGCAACGGGTACGAGAGTTGGAGCGGCAGGCCAAAGAGGAGGAATACAAGCCCCCAGAGGACGCCCTCAAGTCCCAGCTACAGGAGTTTCTGCAGCAACAAGACGAAAACCGCAGGTTAGCGGGCACCGGCATGGCAAAAGAACTCCAGGAGTTAAAGAAACGAGTACGAGAGATAAGCGGCGGTGGGGTATCGCATGACCGAGACACCGTAGAAGATCAGGACGTATATGTGGATGTCACGCACGCCAACCAGTCCTTGCAGGTGGTGCAAATTTCGGGGGTCAGGGGAGCAAGCCCGGCCAAGCTAGCAGAGTTCCTGAACGACAATTTTGCACACAACAATAATGTCAGCCACGTATGGGAAGCGATATGCGCCGTGGCAGACGGTAGGTCGAACAAGCCGCTGCTCCTGGTTGTGGATGCTACTAGCGCAACAGCCTTCTTCAAGGGGGAGCAAGAGAGGAAAGTACGACTCAAGGCGTCCCAGATGATAGTCACAGTGGAGACATGTCGTGCGGCAAGAGTAGTGGCCACCCTGGCCCAGGCACTGCCCAACGCGCCCCAGGCGGGAGCCAAAGGAGACGCACCAAAGATCAATGCCACAGCAACAGGTCTAGTACAGCCTCCTCCACCCCTACTCACCGTGAGCACTTTTCCCCACTTTTCCCCCAGCAACCCGCTGTTTTCCCTTTGGGGGATGGGAACACAACACAGGGTACATGGTCCTGTGCATTTCTATCCGCCCGCATCCCCACGACACCGACATGAGGCCATGCGATACAAAGGCCTGTGGGTGCCAGCGGGCACCACACGCGCGTACAAGACTCACAGAGAGGGATCACAGAAACTGGCCAAGCAGGTGCTCCATGTGCAGGGTCACTTGCCACTTCAAGCATCGGCGCTAGGAAACGCAGAAGCCACTATGCTGTGGTCCTTCCAACACAAGGCGGCAGCGAACAAATCACAAAAGCAGGGTTTAAAAACCCCTCATGGACCCACTGTCTCTCAACAGTTCAGCCCACACATGATTAGCGAGCATCTGCACGGTGAGGCCAGGGATGCAATGCTGGTGGGAATCCAGGGATTAGATCTGCGGTGGCAACTATATCCACACCATCTGGCCCACCACGCAGAAGCATTGGCCAATATGGGTGAATTACAGCCCATATCTCTCCTCACCTCAGCTCACAACGAGCGAGGCGCACCAACACTACAATCAGGCACATACGAGTTTGGCGACCACAGGTTTACCCTGGCCTTGTCCCATGATTGGGCGACACGCTGGGGTGTGGTGAGACTCACAGCACCCTCCACAGATCAGTACACGCTAATGCAAATCTGCCCTCTGTTCGACCTGTTGGCCATGTTCCAATTTATAGAAGGGATGCGCACATGGTATCACCCATCAGGTTCCCGTTCCAAAGTCCGCAGGTGTATGAAAGACTGGCAGCTTCAGAGCACTCGGTCGATTATGGATAACTGGCTCCTCCACATGGGTTTCTCCTCTGCCCAGTGTGAGGGCCGAGGCCCGGATTTCATGTGTAAGGTCACAGCGGATGGCTCCAGAGTCACCGCAGCCCTTTACCCAGTCTGGGGAACCAACATCCCCAGGCCACCTCCCATTCACACGGAAGGGATATGGGAGGGCATTCCGCATGTACTCTCACTGGAACATGGAATCGCCCACGCTGTGGATGGCTGTTTTGTTAACGTCAGGAGCGTCCCGCGTCCATGCGAACGGGACCAGGAGATCGAAGTACTCGAATTCCCCATCGCTTTGAAAGGATCTCGCCTCCTCTCCCACGAATATCTCGTAGTTGTGGCGCTCCAGTCCTACTGGCCTGACTCGACCCACCACCACTATCACCGGCTCCAGGTCTCGACTAGTCTGCAGTCTCGGGCTATCGATCACTGGCAGACCCCATTGCCACATCCTCCAATTTCCACATCCTCTGGCCAGCCAGGATGCCGTGATTGACTCCACCAGTGAGCTATGTCTGGCCCCTCCCGTCAGCACCAGTGAGGACCTCTCATGCTCCCACGTTCTGCGCTCCCGGACGAGACTCATCTGCAGTTCGTGCAAGCTCACCTGAGAAGCCTCACTCCAACAGAGGAACAGATCCTGCAGTGCAATAGGACTCCCATTCCACGCATTGGCCCATGGACCGGAGGAGTAGTACCTTCCTGACCAGCTGAATGCCATAACGTCGTCGGGCGCCTTCCGCTGCAGAACCCCGTTCAGATCGCCGTCCGCCATCACGCTCATCCACAATTTCTTACCCTGTCTTGAGAACACGACCTCCAGGTCTGACACCAGAGTGAGAGACCAGACCCCCAGTCGGTGAAGCGTCCCTGCCAGCTTGTGAGTCACCTGGACCCACTTCAAATATTCTCTCTCTCTCTCTCTCTCTCTCTGTCTCTCTCTCTCTCTCTCTCTCTCTCTCTCTCTCTCTCCCTCCCTCCCTCCCTCCTTGCCTCTCTTTTGCTCCTTCTCCTCACCCTCCCCGGGGGTTTTTCTTGTGCCTCTGCTGCTTCTTACACCCCCCTGCTTGCTGTCCCCTGTCACGCATATCGCCGTTCACACGGCGGTGTGCTCGGCAGCTTGTAGAGGAACCACACGGCGTCTCCGGATACCGGGGTTGTTTGCCTGAAGAGCGTTCTTTGGAACAGCCTTAAGCGGTCAGCTCGCCCCGTCAGCCACACATGCATGCGTTCTTGCTGGGGCTTGGCCTTCTTTGGAGCTGGTTGAATTTGTGTGTAGGGGCCATGTCGTTGCTGGTGTGGCCCCTGCTTCATCCATGGCCTTCCTGGCGGCATCACGCCAGGGAGCTCTTCCGCGACAGGACGCGGGTTTTGTGCCTGTGCTCTGCCTTTGCCGTTGCCAAGCCTTTGTGCCGCTGTACTTCGCGACAGAACGTGGGGCTCGTGTCAAAACTCCCCTGCGTCAGGACGCAGATTTCGGGCGCTCTGACATTTGCGGGTTTGAAACCTGTGGAAATTCCGCAGTCACGATGCGGGGATCACGGGCTCAGTTGCTAACGACCTTGTCCAGGGTTTTTCCTGAACTTTCGCCTCTTACGCTGTCGCCTTGTGTCACTCACATCCGTGCTAAAGGACAGTGTTTCCGCTGCAGACATTTCTTCCACCCATCCTCCCACGCGCATGTACCCTGCCTCCATTTCCTCACTGCCCGAACTGCACGAGTTGCATGATTCTGTTCCACGCGGTGCCGGCTCCCCGGAGGGTTCCCCTGTCAGTTCATCACTATCCATGGGTACCATGCCCAGGGACGGCCAGAGTGCCTTGGTGTCCTCTGACTCGGACCCTGACCCTCCTCTCAACCCCACCGTGGATTCTGACCCGGATGATGATTGTTGTGTGACTTGTTGGGACCACAGCGGGCTCGAGCACATGCCTTCCATCGCCAATCCGTTCGCCACCTCATTCCCCTGCACGTTGACATGTGCTGGGACGTGCTCCCACCTAACTTCTCTTCCTGGCTTTGCCATTTCCTGGAGCAGCATTTCCCGGACTGGCACCTCGACCTGCAGTTTGCCTGATGTTGTCGTCCACCCTTTTGACTTCCAGTGTTGTGCCCTGCCGGTCGCTCCCAGCTGCAGGTACTGTGAGTCGGTGAGGATTGCCAATTTCGGCACCCAGAACCCCTGTAGGGCTTCCAGTTCTGCCCAGAGTTCCGCTCCGTTGTTTGTTTGCCTGTGGCGCGTCAGTACATAGCCGCAAAAGCGCACTTGTGGCCCTTGCTCATCTTCCGTTGCGAAAACGCCAAAGCCACCTGCCCTGTGTGTGTCTTTGTGGCTCAATCTTTTTGATGACCCGTCTGTGTACACAATCCTGTACCCTTCCGCAACCAGCTCTGCAATCAAGTCTTGTACTCCTTGAAGCACTCCCGGGCCTGCCTGCCTCAGGCGCTTGGGGCGTGATTCCGATTCCCCGTGCCAGTTGCATGTTCCGGCGCTCCGTTCTTGCGTGAAACACTCCGTGTGTGTTTGCCACCACACACTTAACCCCCCGTTTACACGTACTTCCCCTTGTCGTGGCTGCACTCCCGTATCTCGGAGTTGCTCCGGCGACTGGTTGAAACCTCTCCACTGTTCCCTGCGTTCTCCTGAGTAAAACCCAATCCATTCACACAGCTTCCGGAGCCAGGTTGTCAGATATGATGTGAACACTGGTGACGCTCCTGCCTTGACTTCACATCGATACCGCCAGTGGGCACTTCTTGCCGACCACATTGCCCAGCCTTGGTCCGTACTCAGCAACCAGTCCTGTTGGTTGGATTCCATCATGTCCCGGACTGGAGACTTCCCGTCCCCGGTTTCAACTGGGCCATAATAGTGCTGTATCACCGCCGCCGCCACTTTGAACATGGAGCACTCGACCATAGCGTGCTTGACCGAATCCTTCTACGAACATATCGTATTGTACATATTGTAGACCCTTTCATGGACCGTTAGTTTGTGCCACAGCACTCTTTGTGCAAAGTCCTTCACCCGTGGCGGTAGCTGTGCGCTTGTCCACTGCTCCCACACTTCAGGTGTTTGTGGATCGCGTACCCTCGGCTGTGAGGCGTAGAATTGAAGCAGCCATGCCCTGATCCAGTTTTGGACATGGATTGTGGGGGTATCAAACCCCCCTTGCGATGGGATTTTGCTCAAGAGCCTTCCGCCATGGTTGTATACCCCCTTCCATGTTCGAGGCAGTGCATTCAATAGCCTCACATCTTCCAGGGATTGAAATTGACCCCACGTCAGTACGCCCCGCCGGATCATTTTCACGTTGTAGTAGGAGCAGTTGAACTCATTGCGGAAGTAGACAGAGTGCCAGAGTGGCAACTGGTCCCTGTTTTTCGGGCGGGCCACCTGCGGGGCCACCCGCTGGATATATGAGTGTGCCTTCGCCGACCATCGTAGGAACGTTAGTCCCACTGTTGGAACCATGCCCAGCGGGATATATGGAAGATTGTCTTTGGACGGTGTAAGCCCAATTGACGCCGCCCATGCATAGAATGTCTCCACTGCCTTGTTGGGATATTTGTGAGGCTCTCCCAATAGGCTGACGAACGGAGCCGCTGCCTGGTGCATGAGGAACAGCTCGGGCTCTGGCAGCGCCAGTCCCCCTTGCAACCGTGGTCGCGAGAGGATTGGCAGGGTGATTCCCCAACTGTTGGTGCCCATGGT
The DNA here is from genome assembly GCA_964036045.1 of Eutreptiella sp. 'Long Island Sound 2002'. NCBI lineage: Eukaryota > Euglenozoa > Euglenophyceae > Eutreptiales > Eutreptiaceae > Eutreptiella > Eutreptiella sp. 'Long Island Sound 2002'. The sequence goes on along the minus strand of OZ038400.1, from coordinate 4,615,784 downwards.
CACGTGGTAGACTAACTTCAGTTGTCTGATCACCGGGGTTGGGGCATAGTATGCCTTGGATACCCAGGCCACCACTGGTAGAATCCATGATGTCAGCATGAAGGCGCGCTCGTCCATCGACAATTGCAGCGTGGACACCACCCTTGCACGCCGAAAGGCCTCTTGTAGCGCCGGTGCAAAGGCCTGTTCTATTGCCAACCCCCATCCCTGGTCATCTTGGTGGTGTCGTATGTTCCCCAAACGTGCCCCAAGATACTTGACGAAGTTTTTGACGTCCACCCCGATCTCTCCGAAGCATTTCACCCACACCGGTCCCCCACAATTTCGAACTATCGCCGCCGTTTTGTTCAGGTTGACCTTTAATCCAGAAAACTGTCCAAAGCAGGACACCACTGTCCATATTTTCCCCAGCAACTGTGGGTTGGCCTGTCCGTCAAGAAAAATGATGAGGTCATCCGCATACATCATGACAGCTAGTCGTGGGTCCAGGTCTTGTAGTGGAAAAATTACAAGGGACGCCACCAGGGAGAACAGCGCCGGGGAGAGTGGGTCCCCCGGGCGCGTACCCGCGCGCGGGTGGTGGTAGACCCCCGGGACGTATCCTTTGCTCACGGAATACAGATATGGTGCACGCAGAAGATGCAATATCAGTCGGATGTACAGGAACGGTATGCACATTAGACCCAGTGCCGCCGCCACCATCTCGTGTGACATCGTGAAGAATGCATTTTAGAAGTCCACTGACAACGCCGCTCCTTCCTGCAAGCCATCCTAGAGAGCCAGCGAGCCATAGACATGTTGGAGGATACTTCTGTGACGAAGGAAGCCCGTTTGCCGTGCCAGGATGCAGTGGAGAAGCACATCCTCCAGCCGAATCAGGAGAATGTTGGTGAGCCACTTTTGTCGTGTTGTTTGCAATGCGATTGGTCGGAGAGAGTCTAGAGTTTGCATTGCCTTCGTCTTGGGGATCATTGTCACCACTCCCGACGTCCATGTCTCCAGCATGGTACCCGCGTTGCTAAAGCGTTGCAGTGACTCCTGCATTTCTGGCTCAAAAATTTCTGAGAATCTCTTGAAGAACTTTGCCGAGAGGCCGTCCAGTCCCGGGGCACTGTTGCTGTTCAATCTCTTGGGGCCCTCATGCACTATGTCAGGGGAGAGTTGCTTGAACAGCAGTCGACCTGCTTTGCGCAGCCGCAGTTCCACTCCTAACGCCTTAAGGTAAGCCACACAGTCTTCCTCCGTTGCTCCGGTTGAGGTGGATACTGGGTCCCAGTGTGCAACCAGCTCTTGGGCCACTGTCTTTGCCCCGCGTATTGCAGTGCCTGCCCGAGACACCAGCTGCTGGAGTTTCTTTCTTTCCTGGACTTCTCTCGTCAGCCGGTACAATTCGTTTCGTCGCATTCTCAAATCCCCAGATGTTTCCCCTGATGCGATCAACGCTTTGAGTTTGGAGAGCGTTTCCATGCCCGTTCTGTCACGCTGTGCCTTTTCATACACCCCAACCAAGAGGGTGTAGGCTTTCGTTGCCTCCGTTGCTGCTATACCCAATGAAGAGAGGAATTGGTACATCGCCGGTGTGACTGAGTCGCTCGATGAGACACGTAAGAGACACAGCGCGTGTAGTTCGACCGACTGCTTCTTGTTTTTGTGCTCCCGTTGATAATTGTCCGCCTTTTTGTGGATGCAGCCCAGCGCATCTTCCCATCACTGGTCTCCAGTCCAGGTAATAGATTTGAGGGACATCTCCAGCTCTTCCATTGCCGCAGGGTCCTGGAGGATAGCTTCTGGACAGTAGAATTTGGGGGTTGTGCCCTCTGTTTCGAAGGAGGGGGGCGTGAACTCAGCCACGATCGCTTTGTGGTCTGAGTTGGCAGCAAACATGGGGTATACGCTAGTCGCCAGGCTTAACAATTCCGACGTCGTATGGATTCGGTCGATGCGGCGCAATCTCTGTGGATGGAGTCGCTCTCCTTCCCGAGGGTAGCCGTACGTGAAGCCCGTTGGACATAATGACTCTTTGTCCTTGATATCCGTCAGAGTTGGACAATGGATGTCCACCCAAACATCATGCAGGCCCGCTTTCGCCCAGGCTGCGACCTCTTGTTCTCTGGCACGTAAAGACGTGTCATGTTCGAACTCTGGGGGCGCAAAGGTGTCCCTATGTTTCACTACCAAGCTATTGTGATCAGCACATAAGATTAGGTTGGGTCCATGCAACTCCTTGGCAATTTCTTTCCACTGCGACTGTCGCCGCGTGTGCTTGTGGTGGAAGTGCACCACCACTAGAGTGATCTCCAGAGGACCACTCGACAATGAGGCTTTCAGCGCCCTGGGGGACGGGAACTGCCTAGTCTATAAGGTCCATTTGGATGTTTTCCACGCCTGTGCCACTCCTCCCCTTCCTTCTTCATCGACTGGTCCATCCAGGTTGTACCCGTACTTCGACAGGCACCGCGCGCCAGCCTGACGATCCTCCGCCGTGACGAAATGAGGGTCTTGGGTGGCGAAGAAATCCACCTCCAGGGACCGAAGTAGCGACCCTAAGGCCACTATTCGAGTTTGTTTTCGCTTTCTCAAGGTTACTTTCGTTTGAAATCCATTGACATTTTGGGATAAGACTCTGAGCGTGCTGCTCAGAGGGATGCTTGATGCGGACATCATCGTGCCACTCCATTGGACGACAAAGCCTCATCCTTGGAGTGGGGGGGTCCCATGCTCATGGAGAGGATGCGCTCCCGCACTTGGCTTTCCAGAGGGGGAAGGTGGGGTAGGAGTCTCAGGAGCGCGTTGGTCTCATTCGAGGTTTTCAAACGCTCCCCTCAGCCCCTCAAAGCTGGGATCGTAGCCACTACAGCGTTCCGTGGGTTCATGGAATTAAGTATGTACAGTCAGAGATGCATAGTCGCTAGCTCTATGGTGGCCTGCTCTGCCTGTGACCTGATCCGTTTTGCTGCTTCCCCCTACTTGTCCCCCTGTACCCTTGCTAAGCCTAAGATCAACCATCGGGCAGGGCCCTCGAAAGCAGGGCCCTGAACAGCTGATGTCCCATCATGTTCTCATCTGCTTGATTAATAGGTATACTCACCCTGGGTGTCAGGACACCCTAGGTTGCGCCCAAGGGGAGCACGTGGCTCATGTCAGTAGGGCTGACTGGCTGAGGGGAGTGCCAGTAACTGCATGTGGGGGAAGTGCCGCATCCCCGAAACGGGGTCACATGCTTGGTACTGTGTCCGCCATGAGAAACAAAATTCCCAAAATTACACTTTGCATGTCTGACAAGACATAACCTGGGCGCCAGGACACCCTGGGCTGCGCCTGTGACACGGCACGAGGCTCTGCAAAAGTATTGCCTGTTCTGGAGAGTGCGTCTGCAACAATGTGGTCAATTGCGTCTGGAAAGCAATGCTCTGGGCGTCAGGACAACCCGAGATGCGCCCGTGACAAGACACGTGGCACTCCATTAGTACTGCTTGACTGAAGGGAGCGTCAGCAACAACGTGTAAAGAAAGCGCGTTGCGCCGCCCGAAGTGGGATCAGCAACCTGAAATAGTGCCTGCTGAAAGTGTTTCAGCGCCTCCGGCATCCTGGCCAACCACATGTGATAATATTCCCCTGACCTGCCGGCTGACGTGCATACTGGCCGGCGCCCTGCCGCAGTGGGGATCATCAGTGTGGCCTCCCAGTTGAACGTGTGTAGTTGGTCCTCTCTCTTACAAGTCCAACTGATGCGCATGTTGTCACACACGTGTTGTTTAAGCATCCAACAAACACCGACCATCAACGAAAACAGCTCCTGATGCGTCATGGGCTCTGGTGTACCGAATGTTGTGACGATTTCAAGCATCATGCGGAATGGTCCCTGGACCAACAGCCTGATCCACACTTGTTGGTTTCGCCGCCACTGTATGGCATCACGGGTGGTGTCGAGGAAGCCCTGGGCCTCGTCCTCCACCTCCTGCAGTGATCTGAGTGCTAGCACTTTCAGGTGCTGACGTGCTTCTTGGGGCGTGGGCGGCCTCGGCCGTCCAGGATGCTCTTCGCCCGCTCGCTTCGTGCGGTGTCCGCCCCGCGTCATGACGCTGGGGTGTGCTCCCGAAACAGGACACGGGCCAAAGTGTTTGCAAAGGTCTGCACGCAAAGGAACAACGAAGACTACAAGGGGCCATAATGTGATGGGTTTGTTGAACATTACTGCAAGGGCCGTCGGCCCTTCAGCTTTGCTCTCTTTTTCCTAGCTTTGCACGTTTCACTGGCATCAGTGCTGCACTCATCTGAGTCGGCAAAGAGGCACCGTTCTACTGGGTCTGTGGGCTCACGATCCGGTAGGGCCGATGCCCTCACGTACATTGGCGGGGATGTTGGCGACGGTGCCTCTTTGTTCGCGGAGGGAAGGCGTGTGTCAGACATTGGTTTGAGTCCCAGCGCCCTCCAAACCGCCTGGGGCCATGAGGCAACGGAAACTGGGCTCGCATACGCCCCCGTGTCACAGGCGCATGGTCATAACCACATTGTTCAGTGTTTTGCTTGCTGCACTGCAGCGTAGACCAGCTCTGTACCGCCTGGGGGGAGGGGGTCACAAAAGGGAGGGGTTCACCCAACATCGATCCCACAACAGAGTGTGGCGTTGGGAAGTCATCTGTTTCTTGGTCATCTGAGCTGGCCTGGGAGGGTGTGTTGAAAAGTGTCATGGCCGCTGTGGCTTCCAAATCGGAGTCAGAGTCCAACAGTGTTTGTGCACGCCCATGGATCGGGGCTGCTGGGCTGGGTGTGTGTGAAATGTCCTGCTTGTCAGGGGAAGGATACCTGAGGAGAGGGTGGTCTTGTCTCCCTTTCTCGGCCAGGGCATCTGCCCTTTCATTGCCTGGTATGCCTTGGTGCCATGGGGACCATTCCCACCGGTTTATGTGTTGTGCCATGTCGATTGCGAGCAGTAAGGCTTCCCACGGGTCCGAGTTGGGCACCGGGCCTGTGGGGGGGCACCAATGCAGTCGCCGCCATGTGTAGGCCTTGCCGGCGACCCCATCCAGCACATAGGTGGAATCTCCAAAGATGACTGTGTACAACTGCCGAAATGGCTGCTTTTAATTCCACTAGGTTGTTAGCCTGTTTTTCAAGTGTGTCCAGTGGGGAGGAGAACTCCGAGTGCCCCTGATGGCAACCGCAAAAGGCCCCCACCCATCCGGCCTTGGGGTAGTGTTTGGCCGATCCATCGAAGTGAAAAATGTGCCATCCCTCAGCAAGATAGACTTGTTGGATGGCTATGACTTGTAGCGCCACAGTTGCCTTACATTCATTGCGCTTTTGTTGTTTGGGGTTGTTATGCAGGGATAGTCGCGCATCATGCACTCGACAGGTGCGCCCATTGATGTGTACCGACTTGAATGTACCCTCCTGTATAAAATGCGCGTTGGCAGTGTCAATGGTGATGGGGCCCCGCAAAAATTTGTGTGCCTTGGTTGCCGGGTTCTGACTTGCCCGTTTCGCCCCCGGTGCATGTTTGTCTCGTCGTTTTGGTGTGTAGTTGACCTGCGTGCGAAGGCTGTCGTCTATAGGGTATCGCTGGATTGCCTTACGCCGCAGCGATATATACCATACAGGTGTACTAGCAATGGCAGTTCTGCGTGCACCTGGCCCGGTAGGTGGCATGGTGAGGGGTTGGCGCAGTAGAGTGGTGGCGTGAACGAATGTGGTATTGATGCCATGCCACTTGGTACCGCTAATCCGGTTTCAGGGGGGGCGGGAGGGGGGGGTTGTCCACTCGGGATTGTGGGATGCGTAGTTTGGGGATATGGTTCATGTCCTCAGGAGATGCTGTAGTGAGCCACCGCTGGGCGAGGTCTACCCATGGTCCCCACGTCCGCACCCACTCTTGAAGAAAGATCGGGCGCCAGGCAGCACAGTGTACCAACCGGGCATGTGGGGTGCCCCGGTGTGTGTCATGGCAAAGCTCACAGTTCAACTTTGTCTTCTCCCGGGGGGGGGGGGGACCCTTGCTTGCAGATGTTGCCCCAAAGCCATTGTAGCCACACTTGGCGGCGGCGTGCCCGTAGAGGTAGCCATGTGACCCAAAGAACTCCCGGATGGGTCGCGTACGGGCGCAGTGCTCCGATCCACTTCTTGGCTGGGGTAGGCGCCTCAGTGCCTCCGAGGGGGAACGGGGTGGGGAAGGTCGGGGTGAACCGTGGCAGGGTGCGGTGGTGGACAGTTTGGCCAGCCGGTTGGCTCATTGTTTCGTAGGATGTCCGCACGTTGTTGCGCATTGCGTGCGTCGGATAGCGGTCGTGTGCCCGGTATGCTTGGCCTAGTGCGGCAGTCGCGCTTGGGGGGAGGTGATTCCAACATGTGGTCGCGCGTTCGGACGCCCACAACTAGCGCATCACGAAAATGAACTCAACCCGTTGGCGATGTCGCCGGTAGTGTCAGGCAGTGGAGGCTGCCCACGCCGCCGCCCGGCACAAGAGGTAGTGCCAATCATGGGATGCTGCGCAAAGGTGTCCAGGCCTTCGAGGTAGGCACTCATGAGCGAGGCGCTAAGAGCAGTCTTTTGACACACGAACAAGGCCTTGGCCAAATACCGCATTGCCAAGGACATGTGGGGTTGCTTGGAGTCCGTGGTGGTGGGGCACAGGCATTGGTCGAGGTGTTGCCGCCCACACTCTAGTATGGTACGATTGTCGCAGCTCCCATGTGCGTGCCGCTCTACGGTGGGAAGCTTCTTGAGAGGTGCGAGCGTTCCGCCGCGAAGCCCTCTCTCGGGCCCGTATACCCCACTTGCTTCCGGAGGATGGCGTCCGTGGGGTTGGGCCGTACTGCTCGCGGGCGTAGCTTTGTGCACCAAGCTGGCACGCCTGTCGATGATGTGGGCGGCGCCTATGGATCGTGGGGCCATAAAGCAATGGATAAAGAGCACACATATACCCCCGCGTCACAGGGATAAGGTCATCGACACAAACCCCTGTTCATTGTTTGACTTGCTGCAGTGCATCACACCTTAGACGAGGGCCGAATGTTACCTTGAGCCCACCGCTGTTGGCGGCTATTGAGTAATCCTTGGCCCGTTGGGGTAAAAACTCTCACCCCCATTGAGCCGGTTAGGCCTGCTTCCTAGAAGACAAAGTGCTCGGTAACAAGACGTTCAAGCCATCCCAGCCATCCTTGGGGTTCAAACCCCCGACTTGAGGACTGGCGTTGGGTGTTGTACAAATGAACTATCTCTGAATATCGGCGAGGGCTGGAGGGGGGCGGTTCTCACCTGTTCTTGTTCCTATAGTCACTGACATCACTATTGGTACTTGTGGATCGCGCCCAGGTGAAGCGCGCGGATAGGAAGCTTGGGCCAGGCTAGAATGTCACCACTTCCCTAGAAAGACCATGAGGCAACGGAAACTGGGCTCGCATACGCCCCCGTGTCACAGGCGCATGGTCATAACCACATTGTTCAGTGTTTTGCTTGCTGCACTGCAGCGTAGACCAGTTCTGTACCTTCCCTAGAAAGGGGGGGGGGGGTTGGCGCGCCTCCTTTTGTTGCTCTCACTGACATTCGTGCTCGGTTTGGGGACAAGCGTCGCCGTAAGACTATGTTTCATGGTATGATATGACAAATGGAGCACGTGTTTGTGTCTTAGCAACCCTCGTAATGTGCCGCCAATGATGACCATATTGTGTGCCTGTGAAGACCCGTTGCATGGTGTACCCTGGAACAACAAAGAACAACACGTGTGACAAAGGAGGGTGCAAACAAGCATTTTCGACAGGCTGGGCTGTGCAGCCCAAAACAAGGAAATTCACTAAAACCTAGTGTATTATTCTATTACAGGGATGTATCCTAACACAACAATATACAGGCAAACGGGTAGTAACAGGGCCTAAAGTAGGAAATTCCAACTAGTTGGGGTCTACAGAGGCCAAATCTTTTTTTTTTAACTCGTGACGGAAGTTCCACCAAGTGTCCATTGAGAGTACACATAGCAGGTCATGGGTCAGTGACAGGGCCAACTTTGGGTATGGGTTCGGTATGACCTACCCTTACCAAGATGGCTGCGGCGGAGTGGCGGGAGGAACGAGTCGTGCGCCTTGCCCCACCCCTGTCGCCCCGTTTGCACGGGTATGCGCGTCCTCCCGGACCTCTCGGGGTGTTACAATCCAGTCAAGACAATGACGTTGCCCATGTCCTCCAGCAGGATTTCCATATCCTGGAGATCACTAGGAACCTCTAGCGTCTCTGTCCTCCGTTTCCTGTGTGTCTCGGGTGGGTTCTCGTCCCGCAAGCGCTTCATGCGCTGTGCGGTGGCCCCTCGGATGTCCCATCGGGGGTCCAACCAAGTCGTCTGCCGTAAGGCCGTAAGGGTCACTGCGTGCACTTGGGACATATGCCGCCATTCAGATGCTTCTTCCGCTTGGATGCTGGTGGACAGTGAAACAGGTGCCTGCTCCCAACACGAGGATGCCGCGGCGAGCTTGCGCGACACCGTGGACCGCGCCTCGGGGGGAACAGCCGTACGCCACTGGCGGAAGCGTAGTCGGCGGGAATCCGCCATCTAGGACAAATGGTAGACCGCCCGTTGCGCTGCTACGTACCACCGCGCCGTGTGTTCCTTGTAGAGGAAATACGCTTGCCGGCACAGGTGGTCGTGGTGGTGTGCCAAGAAGAGGGACTTCTGTGTGCCGGCTTGATGGGCGAGTGCCTGTGCCACCTCTTCCAGGCAGAGTCGTGCGGCTTGCATTTGGGCGTGTAGCATGACCCGCCTGGCCTGTTCCAAGAAAGGTCCGGCATGAATTTCACGAGACTCGCGCGGCGGTGAGGCCGGAGTCTGTGCCGGTGGCGGCTACAAGTCTTCGGGCTGTTTGCGCGGCGGTGCTACATGGTGGTGCGGGCCATGGCCTCCAAAACCCATGTGCGATAAGTGGTGGCGATTGCTTGTGTCAATTGCGCGGTATCTATGAAACGTGGCTCTGATCGCGGCGGGATCGACAGAACACCTCTCACGTGGTTCCAAATGATGCGGGCCGTAGGTTTAGCTACCTGCGGCAAGGCCCCAGCAACAGGTGGGTCGATGTGCGTGGGCTGCTTATTGCTGACGAAAGGTGGGGCGTGCTGCAGCTTGTCAACGACCCATGCCTGCAATCGCTTGAATACGTAGAAGTGCCATGTGGCAACTACCACCCTCCAGTGCGCCTGGACTGGAAGGAAGGATCGTTGAAGGGAGTGTGGGAACTGCAAGCGGGTGCACATGTGCAGTTCATCTGCGGACGCAGTTTGTCGCCACTTGGTTGCCTCCGGTTTCCACGTCTCCCATGCGTCGGTCCAAATGTCCCAAAACCGGGATTCGGAGGGTCATGACAAGAGGCACTCCTACACTGCGAGGCCATGGCGCTGTCCACACCGTGGGCACAACACCGGCCCGGTCCCCCATGGTGCCCCATACCCTGGCCATCGCAGCGTCCCCCACAGCCATGGACCCCACTTATCTCGGTTGACCGCGCGCAAAGGCCGCCATGATGTCCAATGCGCCTGGGGTACCAGCTTCTGGTGGCGTGATTTGATGATCCACTTACGGGCAGGGGACGGCATTACGTGGTTGTTCAAGAGGACATCCGCGGGTGATGTGCTGCCTAGACCACGGCAATGGTGCATAGTACCGCCTGCTCGGGCTGCGAGGTCCGCCAATTCGTTGCCAATCCTGTCGTGATAATCTTGCAAACTATGCGCCTTTTTAGGGTCCCGATGCCCACGCGCCCAACGTACTTGGAGTGCCTTGGTGGACATAAGCTGACGCTGCGTCGTGCAAATCATAGTCGAACGATTGTGGGCTAGGTGGCCTGGAGACGCATCGGGCCGCAGCCCGGTTGTGAAGCACGATAGACTCCCCCGGTTGGGCTAGGCACGCCGCGACCCATACGCCGTACATTTCAGCCCTATAAATTGTCCGCGGGCCCGGTACTCTCGCCTGGATGCGCATAGGTCCGTTGACCAGCCCTGTGCCGGCACGCCCTTCCAACAGGCTGCCGTCACTGTACCACGTCGACCCCGTGGGTTGCCCCTGTTGGTGCAAGGCACGGCCTGATTGCTCAACGTTGGGTTGCACGGGACTACTGCCGCTTGGGACACAGAGATTGGAGGTACTGGTGGGGTACAAGCGACTCAAACCTGTAATCATCGGAGTCCTCATCATCGAAGAGTAACTGGAGGTCATCGTGGGCCCTTTTGGGTGCCTTTCGACCTGCCGATTGGCCGGCGCGAGGGAGGCGCCCCATTTCCATACCAAAGGACAGCAAGATTTTGCGGCACTTCTCCACCATGTGTGGGAGATGACCTGAGTTGGTATGCCTCGTCATAGGCCTGTGTGGAACTCGCAAGGCCCGTTGGACTAGCTGGATAAGGGCGCATAAACCGGCCCGAGATGCGCTGTGGAGGCCCAGTCCCCCTTCCGTGACGTCCGTGTAGAGGCAGTACTGCAGGTACTTTTCCACGCGGGGAGCCTGCACGACAAACTCTTCAAAGGCGGTCTCCATGCGGTTGCCCCAACACACATCCCACATAAAGAGACTCTTATACACCCACCTGAGGATGAGTACCGAATTGACGATTTGTGCCCGCTCAAACCTTGTCAACAGGAGGATGGTGTATGCGGCTACCTGAGCTTGTAGGGCGGCGAAGAGCGCATCCCTAGCCCCTATACCCTACAAGAGCGATGGTGTGGCCCAAGTAAGTGAACATGGGATCCTTGAAGTCGAGGCGATGTTGTCCCCACCAGATGTGCTTTGCCTGCTGAGCACCCCCTAAGGAAGCGCCCGAGGACCGTGGTCTGTGGAAGTGATACACTTGTGTCTTGTTAGTATTGAACTGGATCCCAATCTGGGACCCCCAAGCGGAGAGGTCCGTGAGGAGTCGTTCCAATTCACAATAATCTTTGACAATGATGGCAACATCATCAACATAAACGAATGTGTCCGGGTACTTGGCGATCAAACACTTGATCAACAACTCATATACAATAGCGAACAAGAGCGGGGAGCAGGGGCATCCTTCTGTGACGCCCCGCGTCGGCTTGAAATAAATCTGTTCTCCTTGTATGTCCGTGTATGTGTCAGTATGTGCATAGATCGTGCGGAAGGCGTTCACATAGTTCGGCGGGAGCCCGGCATGGTTCACGATGGACAAAATGACCTCATGGATTGTGGACGGAAGGGTCGGGCAACATCCAACAAAACAACAAAGGGCTCCCGGCCCTCCATTTCGTGCTCATGGAGGAAGTTGACTAAGTTTGCAGTTTGCTCACTTGGGGTGTGCAAAGGCCTTGACCCATAATGCTCGGGGCTAGCAACCCGGTCCATGAGGCGCTGCAGACGGGGTTTGTACAGCTTCATGATAACACGATATATACTGTTGGTCACGGCAATGGGTCAATAATTCTCGGGGCGGCCAGGATCCCCTTTCTTGCACATCAACACCACCTCAGACGGCATCCAATGCTGCGGGATATCTCCTGTTCTCCATACTTCCAGCACCCCTTCATACAATGTGTGTAGCGTATCGTCTGGCAGCATACCCAGCAAGCGGTGCGGAACCGCATCACGGCCCACGGCTTTCTTGCGCTTGCCCACACATGCCCTTTTGAACTCAGCGAAGCTTGGTGGGACATCAGTCATGTGCCCCTGTGAGATGAGCTGTGGGATGAGTGAGCCCAAAACAAAGAAATTCACTAAAACGTAGGGTACTACTACAGGGATGTATCCTAACACAACAATATACGGGCAAACGGGTAGTAACAGGGCGTAAAGTAAGAAATCCCAACGAGTTGGGCTCTACAGAGCCCAAATCAATAGAAACAACAGAAAGCACCTATGAGTTACGATAACGATGAACACAGCCGGACCACCGGTCGGATGTGGTAATGGATACCATCAGCGGCGCATCGTATGGTCACCCCCCCCCCCCCCCCCGCAGTCCCTACATGTACCAAAGACTGCCAGTCATAGACAAAGCATGGTAGCATCATACATACTAGTCAACCAATGTGAAGCGCATACACATAGAAAACAAAGCATACAAATTGTAAACACCTTCACATGTGCTGTAGGAGGTCCGTCATAGCTCCGGAATTGCTGTTATACTGACTACAGACTGATGTGTCCCCACATTTGGTTCACAAGTACCTACTAACTCCTATACACACAATGCTTGTTCCCCCTTCTAAATCTTGAGCGAATGAGGAAATATGGTGAACCTCTTGTCCACACCAACAAAACCGGTCATAAATGGCAGCAAAAGATGTATCATGGCACAGTGAGCAGTGGTGAAGCAGTGCCCAACATACACACTCTCAACGACTAAAGAAATATTAAAAAAAAACTCACCGGACAGAGCAATGAAATTGGGTCATACAAGACAGCGCAAAATGTACTGTGGCCCAGCGAATAGTGGCAAAGCTGTGCCCAGCATACACACTGGAGGCCAGACTCTCGGTACACTAGGCAAATTCAAATTGACAGACACATTCACCTGAGCTCTGCAAGGCCCAGGAACAGGTAACAAACCATGTCCAAATGAGGGTACATGTTAAATCTGGGGTGTGCAGTATATAGGCCGTTGAAGAATTAGCACATAAGCAAAGCATCCGGGATTCACAGACATAAACCTGGCACCGTAGATCCAACTGAATCATGGTGAAAACACTGCAGTCCATACACTCTGTCAACGAGGGACATGCGAAAAGAAATGCTAAAGCAGAATGTGGCGATCTTGCAACCAAACTCACCGAGACATCACTACACGAGCAGGATGAGGGCAACACTGCAACCCTCTAAACACCCCTTTTTTCGCTAAAATGATAGGGGGCACTATGGGCCTCCTAAGTATTCTCCGGTGGCCGTGTCGGAAATTTGATGTCCTCCGGAACGGGGTTGCACGCGGCTTTCTTCCCACTATTCCACTCAGCACGCACCATGCGGTTTGTCCTGATTGCCAACAAGAATCTACGCCCCGTTGCGGGCATAATTGCGACCAACCCACTGCGAACTTGCCCTCGTGTCTTCTTCGCTCCACGCCTTGGCGGTGGCATGCTCACGAAAAGGTCCAAGGGCTGGTTGGAGGTCTTCATCTGTGGGTATGCCCGGCACCCAAATCCAAGACGACTGAACATTGCCTCCACTGCCTCCTCAGCATAAAATCAACCATACCGGGGTCATTACCGTCATTCCGGGGTAGCCACAATAAAAGGGCAACACAATGTGCGTACGTAGGCGACGATGCAATCGGTGTCCATGGTCAATGCCACAATCAATACCAAGCTCAACTCCAATACTTTGCGTGCTGCACGGCGTGTACCAACGGGGCGACCGTCCCAATTGCAGTCACGGACTAGGTTACTCAGGAGGAACGCAGCCGGAATGTAGCAGTGCAGAAGGTCCTTCAGTCCCGTCAACCAGGCCAGGGGTAACTTGCAGGCTGCCTCCGGGAAAGCCATAATTGATGCCTCCTTGTGTGCAATACGGTCCGCAACATTGGGTGTTGTGAGCATCAAGGCACAAAACTGCTTCTCAATGTGTACTAACTTTGGGTGGCACATGATTGCTTCATCGACTATGGGAAATTGCTGTCCAAGGTAACCCAATATGGCGAAAAACTTACGGTGTAACATGGTGCACACATACTTATACGGGTGCCAACAGCCGTACAGCATTGGTACAGTAGCATAATGCTCGAACACCTTGAATAGGTTGTATGTCCGAGTGTACAAGAACTTGGCAAGTTTGTACAATATATTTTCATCCACCAAGAGGGGCATTACGCGGCAGGTGTGAACTTGCATGGCCATGCACCGTTCCATGATGTGAAGCAAATCCTCGTTTGAGCTCGAGACCAAATCACCCCGCGTAAGCGGATACCAGTGCAGCGAACGAATGTTGTCCCGGTGCACATCTAGGGGGACCTGTAAGTATTGTGCCTCTGGTGGATCTCGCCGCAAAGTGCCCACTGCTCGTGGGAATTCCTGATAAGTGGATGCTATTGCCTGTGTTGCCTCCGGGATGCGTTGGAGAAGATCATTAAGTGTGGGAAATCTTGGGTACATGGCAATCTCAGTTGTATGGAAGACTGACATGGCAGTGACATTCACACGGCAATAAGGTCGTACGGGATCACTGCACTATCTTCAATACCAGTTGTCATATGCCACCACCGCCTACTTCCCTTCCATTGATCTCCAGGTAGCATTTTTTCTGGCATGGAGCTGTTGCGCCAAAGGCGGTGTGCGGTCTGTAGCAAGACTCGCGTGTGACAACAACCTCCTCATCCCCTTTGATGTTGCCATCTGGGGACCAACAGCCTTCTCCTGTGGCAGAGCGTTTCCTACACCATTGCCACATTGTATACACCTGGAGTGCAAACACTCCATACCACCTTGGCCAGGGTGAATGTCGATGAGCTGTAGCCAATGTGGTCATACTACGTCTTGTTCGTCGGTTGACCCTCATTTGTGCACACAACTCCACAAGCAGTGCTGCCCCTGTCTCCTCACCCCACAACGCGGCATCCATCAAGTCCATCGGTGTATCATACTTAGCGCCTCGCAAGAAATCACGTAGGAGACCAAAGGGATCTGCTGCAGTACCTAGTGCCTGGCTCATCAGCGGGGGAACAGAACAAGACTAAACAAAACAATCAACGGTAACAGAACACCCCTGCTCAATGACCACAGAATTGGTGGAGAGTGTCTGGAACCAGGCACCATCCAGTAGAATGTGTGTTGAAAATGGTTAAATTAGACTAAAGTGTCTAGAACCACACACCTATGCAATATTAAGGGGGTGGAAAGATGATTTTTGACACCGGAGATGGACAACCCATGAGATCTTACTTGAAATGGTGCAAATTGCTTAGTTTGTCTGGAACCAAACACAAACCCCTCACGAAATGGGTTTGACAAGGGTGAACTTTCAAAAAGTGTTTGGTTCCAAAAACTTTTTGAAATTCCAGATGATAGGCACACATGGGAACTAAGTATGCACAACACAAAGGAAAATGTGTGTTCTGCAACGGAAAAAATAACCCCACCCAAACAGCTGGTTTTGTATGGACAGGCACTGTACTGCAGTGCATGATGTTCTCAAGTGGTCAAAATGAGGTACACCTCATAAAACCCTAAAAAAGGGGCTTTGATATTTCACACTAGCCAAAATGGCCAGTTTTGGGTGATGTACGCTGATTTACCTAGGGGGGCAACTTGCGCCCCCTAAGCAAATAGTTCCACTGCCCGCACATTGCACGCGCATTGCGCCTAAGGCGCCCCTTCTAGTTGTTCGTGGAGTCGGCAGGCTCCTTCTAGCAACTCGTCAAAGCCGGCCGGTTGTGGCTCCATTCCACGTGTTGGGGCCAACATGCTCTCACCCAGATGTGGGTGGCAAGTTTGTTCGGTGCCCGAATTTTCACAGTTCAGCACTGACTCGTCACGCTGGTAAAGGCTGCTACCATGAGTCGGACATGACTCGGCGCACAGCCACGCAGACGGCCTCCAACATCGGCGCAGGGCAGAGCCACCTCTAAAGACAATTGCCCAGAGGGCCCCCGCCTGCTCATACTGGATCTGCCATCGCAGAGAGAAAACGTCCCACGCACGACAATAACAACACCGGCGCGGCCATGGAACCAAAACCGCCGGCAAAAGCGTAAGCACCGCCCGGGCGCAAAGCAGCCCGGCCACCCAAGGGCAGCACTCAGAGACCCGCAACAGACCCAAAATCAATGGGCCAGCGCTCACCACCACACCAGCTCCCGAAGTTAGGCTTATCCCAAAAAAACTACACCAACGGTCTGAAGGGGCCTGTTATTCTCACCACCAAGGGGTAAGACCCCTGCACCCACAGATACGGCACGGGGGTGCGACGACCCCCGTTCCAGTCCGTCAGAGACACAACCACCCTCTGCCCCCCCCCTTTCCCGGCCACTACATCCCACATCCCCCCGCAAGTGTGTCTGCCCCCGGGCTTCACCCTGGGGTCCCCGACCGTGGTGGTGCGTCTTTTCGCCCGCCCCCAGAACCCTCTTGGCGAGATCCATGGCCGCGCAACCCAGAAAGTCTTCCCTCTCCCCGGGATCGTCAGGCACGCCATACTCGACGTACAGCCGCACCCCATTCCGGAGGAGCACCCGATGACAGGCCCTGCGACCCACCAAACCACCCGACTTCTCCCGCAACGCGGCGCGTCGTCGCGCCGCGCGCCGCTGAACGGCCTCCTCCGAACGCTTGCGCGAGCGGCTCGTGCCTCGCCTCCTCTTGCCGCCGCGCGCATGGCGATTACGGCGGCGCCGGGTCATGATCACATGGACCAGGAAAACGAGTGCTACAAGCAGGCGCCGACACCATACAACATCAAGGCATCGCACCCACCGACTCCTCCAAGCGGTACTGCAAAAAGACCTCGTGGAACTCTGCCCCCCCCTCACCACCCCCCGGGGACCACAGGCCCGCTCTCCACGACTGCGGCAGCACAAAGGGTCCCATAGGCACCCCCAGGGTCCACAAAAAACCTGTTCGCCTATCGGGGAAGGCCCACAGATCCCCAACCCTGCGCGTCGCCATCTCGCACGCCCAACCCAGATCCCCATTGAAGTTGTCACACAATCTACTGATAGGATCAGCGGGATTATGGGAACCACGTACCCAGTGCATGTAAATCGTGAAGCCCGGGCACGAAGCCCACAGGTAGCGGAAACGCTTCAAAACCGATTGTTGGAACTAACGCCCCACCTTAGCTTTACACCTAAGGAACTGCACCAGCGCTGCCGCATTATCCCCAAACAAATGGGCCTCACGGACGCCTACATTGAGTATGAGCTTCAAGCCCCATAGCAGCGCCGCGGCCTCCGCACACTGCTGGTTGGGCGGCTGCTCCGCGGGCACAACCGACAGAGAACCCACATCCATGGAAAACAGGCCCAACCGGTACTTACCTGCGGCCATCGCCGCGTCGACGTAAATAACCAACGGCGACCGCTTTACCACTCTGGGGAGGGACACCACCGACCATTGCCGCTTGGCCATCACGCACGCCACGCATATAGACTTAAGCAAACGCACAGGGGTAAATGGCAGCCGGGGGGGCGCCCAGAGCACATGAGCCCACACCCCAAACAGATGCGGACTGTGCCCAAAACCCGGGCGACAGATCCACTGCCGCCGCCCCAAGAACTGCTGCAGCCGCTTTACCCTACAGGGCCCCACAGACCACCTCAACCAATGCGCAAACAGAGCCTCCGATGCGTTGCCAGCAGTCCGCACCTCCCCCCCCTTTGAATCAATGTCCTTCGCCAGCCACACCAGCCGCTGCACAGGCTCTAACGTACTCTTCGGGCTGACCACAGCTCCTGCACGGCGCAATGCCTCCGTCACCCTCGCCGTCTGTTTGCGCACACGCGCTCGGCCGCGCCCCACAACCAGAACATCATCCAAGTAAATTAAAACCAGCACCCCCGATACGCGTCGGCCACCAGTCTCTCTAACACGCGCTAGCACAAGAGGGGGCTGTACTTCCATCCGAAGGGCAACCACCGGAAAGCCAACACCCCCCCCTCTCCATCCGAGACGCGAAAGGCCCCCCAGAACTCGCGTGGCAGCTGAAGAGACCAAAAACAATTGCTCAGGTCAATGTGGCACATACAAAGATCATCTTCCCCCTCCCCCCCCCCCGGCAGGGACAGAACGTCCCACACCGGCCTCAAGCAACGTGCCCGGGCATAAAAAGAGGGGAGGAAGAAAGAGGACCCTTGCTGCGCCACCTACGCCAAAAGGGCCAACAGCTCCACAGAGGGGAGGGAGAACTTCTCCGGCCGAGACCGCATCTCTTCATTAAGGGGCACAAGATTGACAATCAAACTGCATTTTTCCTCCGTCTTGGGAATAGCAAAAACTTCCCCATTGGGCCCAGGCGACCCCGGCGGCAGGGGGAAAAGCAAACCCTGGCCCCGCAACGCCCGCATCATGACCACTGCCTCGTCCGACGGGGGTACTATCCCAGAAAACTGCCTGCCCGCCAAGTCCGCGAAGCAGCCCGGCACACAACTATCCCAGATTGCAGGGGGAAGCCGAAACGCGTACTGTTGGGGACGCCGCTTATCCAGGATTCTGTGATCGCATTGCATTGCTTCTTGTGGGCTTGTATTGCTACCTGTGGGTGTGAATTGAGGTCTTGAGGCTTCTTCCTCAACCATAGAGGGTATTTCAGCCAAAGGCATTTATTTTTCAAAAGCACACAACTATCCCAGATTGCAGGGGGGATATCCACGCGCCCCACCACCCCCAGGCCCCGCTCCAAGACCTCCTCCCTGATACGCTGCATAAGCAATTTTGGCGACGTAGAATCATGCAAGAGAGACTCCCTTACGTCAGGGCTAAACGAGGACAAAGCCACAGCCAAGACTCGCAGAAAATCCTGTTGCCTGAGATCCCGGGCAGCTTCACGGCCCCACTCAAGAAACTGTAGGAGGCGACGCTCCAACAAACCAGGCGGCGCGCGGGGCAGACAAGCCCGCAGGGAACACAACCAGTCGTCCCACTCACCGGTCCGAAGGCGCTCCCGCACCCACTGACCCAGCTCCGACGCGGCAGGAAATTGCCGCTCGGGCAGCCGCACCCACAACCTTGGCCGGGCCTGCGGCCTTCCGCTTGCCCAAGACGGACGCGACCTCACCCGTTCTGCGGGCCGCGATGCGCAGCCGCCTGGTGGAGGAGCCGGCTGCAGAGGCAGGCGGGGGTTCCGCATCCACGTCAATGACTCCCCCCCCCCGTCTCCCCGCGGCCGGCGCCCGCGACCTGAGGACCCCTCAATAGCCGTAAGGGCCGGAGGGGCCCCCGGGTCTCGAGCGCCAGCCCGGTCCTCCCCCCCAGCAGTCCCCTCAGTGGCAGAGCCCGCAGATTCCCCTGGGTACGATCCACCCCGACCCCCCGCCGACCCATTTCCATCATCTCCCCATTTGGGAGGCTCATCGGCGTCAGGGACACAGAGCTCCAGGAGTTCCCGCGGGGAAAACGTCCCGGTGGGATACGGTGCGCCATACGAACTCTCCTGTCGGGTCGTCAGTGGGCCAGGGGAGGACAGCCTCGGACGTGACGACGAAGTTGTGGGGTGCGTCGGCGTAGTGGACTGCCACCGTCTCCGACAACCACCGCCCCCACCAAGCCAGCCACTTGATGGGTAGCCCCATCCATCGCAGGGCCGCGGATCCCCCCCGCCTCCATGCGTGCCACCTGGCGTGGGGGTTGTCGCTGCCCCCGGACGCGGTAGCCATGACCGACTGCATGTACGCTGGGCCCTGCGCACAGAACTGCGTTCCAACGACAGCGGACGTGGCCCCTTTGGCATCCAGCCAGCCCAGCCATGCTTGGGCATATTTCCCCAGCTGCCTGCGTACGATGCGTGGTGCCACCTTGACCGTGCGGAATGCCAAGCCCCGACACCGGGAGCCCCCCCGACGGAGGGGCGCGGCCTCACCCACCCGCAGTAGGCAGGTGAACGCCAGGACCGCCACCCCATAGACGGTCCACTGCGGTCGCTCCGTGCAAGCCAGCGCGAAGTTGCGGAGGTCGTCCAAGCCAGCGTAGGGCCGTAGGGCTGGTTCCGTGGGCGCCCATTTGGCACAGCGCCAGACCCGGCGACCGACGAACGCGGGCAGCCATCCCATGTCCTCCAGCGCTCAGAATGCTGATACTGCGATCTTGAGGGAGCTCCCCGAGTACCCCAGTCCCCACAACTGGAAAACGTAGCGGCACGCGGCTTGTTCGAGTTCGGATGTGGGCGTGTAGCCCACCCATAGGGCCATTTTGCGGAAATGGGTACAATACGTACCCATTGTGCTTTTTGCCCAGGAGGATGCCTGCAGCGCGTCCACGGAGGTGATTTCATCCTCCTTCCATATCCTTCTCCACGCTGCCCACACCAGGCGCCAGACCACGTCCTCGCCATCCCGGAAGTCCGACGGTCCGAGGACCACCAAGGCCCCCCGGGGCTCTGTAGGGATGGGCCGGATGGGGCAGCTCCCCCATCAGTCAAAGCCGGGGCACTCGTGAAACCAATGTCGTTTCACTCCCCTCCCGGCGTTCTTGCATGCCCTACACGCTGTCACCGGAGCATTGGTAACGTCCATCGGCTCGGCTCCCGGCTTGGCGGTGTACAGTCGGCGGCCCCCCTCAACGCGGAACTTACCCTTCATGGCTTGCAGCCGTCGTCCCACCACCTCCTCATCCGCCGCCCCCGTACAACCTGCGGACAGCACAGGCACATCGGATGCATCCTCGGCCGCGTCCCAGCCCTCATCGACTGGCCTGGGGTCCAAGCCCTTCTTGCGCCTGTACGCCGACAGGCTAGTCACCGTGAACGTCCAGACCGCTTGGACAAAACCCCGAAGGCGCGTGATTTCATCATCATCCATGGACTCCGGCTGCCATACTTCCGTGTCCGCGTAAAGTGGACAGCGCGAGGAGGCTGGCGAAGACCCACTGGGGTTTAGAATCCAACTCCCTCACCTTCACGACCTCCGCTTTACACAGTGGCGGGACCTTCGCCATCTTCCTCTTGGACTTCGCCTCGGCCTTGGCACTGACCGCCTCCAGCTGCTTGCGCAGCCCTTCCATCACGACGGCTTGCCCCTCAACCAACTGCTTCAGCTCCAAAAGTTCCGGCGACATCGCCTGCGGTTGTTGGGGCGGTGTTGCCATCTTCACAAAGCCCAGCGATGCCACGTCCAGGTCGCACTGGGCCATGACGCAGAACGAGGCGATCATCTTCACAAGCCCCACTTCCCCCAATTCGATACCGTACTTGGCGACGAAGTTAGCCTCCCACTCTGACCTGCGTTCCAGCAGCAGTGACAGCTTCATCTCCACCTGCGAAGCAGCTCCCGCTATCTCCAGCATGGGTACGCTATCAATGAACTGGGAACAAATTGTTCCCTTTGAGAAAACGGCAAAGTCGTCAACAGACATATCCACAGACCGGGTCGTTCCAAAGTGTCACGGAGCAAGCTCTACGTGTGACCACCTATGGCCTGCTGGCAACAAGCAAAAATGCTCTACAAGTACAAAGGCTCACGGCACACACGCACGCACACACACACACCACCCGACGAGCTAAACCAGAGCTCAGGCACGGCTGAGCTAAGACTCATCACGCTGGTAAAGGCTGCTCCCATGAGTCGTTGTGATTGGATCTTGTGATACGCCTTTGGTGAATCACCGGTGCACACTTCCACGGCTCCAGCATCGCCTGCGGACCATTGGGATGTCCGCATATGAAGCGTACAGCACCGGATCCGGCTGTGGCACATGTTTCGTGTCTTCCCGGCACACCTGGCAATCCGCAGAGCCTTGGAAGGGCACATGCACCGACTGCGGCTTAGCCGTCTCGTGCTGCGCGGTTGGGGGTCCATCCTGAGCGGATTGCATGTCTCTCGTTGGGCACTCCTCGTCGAGGTCAATGGGGTAATTTGTAGGGGACTGTGGCATACAGGATGGGCGGGGCAGCCACTAGGTTTGCAAACGATATATTCTGACATTAGGAGTCAGGGTCGGGATGGAGCGGGGGTTTGTTTGTGCATTGGCAAGCTCTTGCGTGATTTCAGAAATTCGTTGCTGGAATTCCGATGAGTATGGCGCCGGTGGGGAGAATTTCAGCCATCGGTCCACGTAAGCGCTTGGGGTGAGCGGTCGCCGCCGGTAAAGGACCGCGTCAATGTCACAAAATCCGGGGAGAGATTGATCGCGTTGTCGGGCTTGATTGGTTTCGTGTTGGTCGTAAATGGTGGATCTCGGGGATAGTGATTGTGCTGGCGGTGGTGCGCAGCGGGTGTGGTCTGTGTGGCCACCGATTGTGTGGCCTAGGCTGTGGCCGGCGCCGTGTTTGTTGCTCGCAAGGCATGCCGAGGGTTGCGGTCCGAGACGCAGAGTCCCGGTCCGACAGGCAGCACTCCTTGCTAGCCCAGAGGGCTCCGGGGAGCCGGCACGTACCCGCCCAAAGGTGAGATACCACAATAGCCATCAGTACCATTCGTGTCAAGAAGATAAGTCAAGAGCGACAATACACTCACCCAGTGTGCAGGGCTAGCGGCTGGCACCCGAATGCACCGCCTGTGGGTGAGCTCGACCAGCTACAGCCAGTTCGTTCATGGCCGTGGTAACATCACTAGAGGAAGGCATGGATTGCAAACACAAGGTCCAACACACGGTTTCACGGCTCTTGTGGGTGTCACCGACAAGGCCATCAGTTTCGTTGATGTGACATGCAAATCAGTGTTGTATGCAGATAGTAAGGGGGAATCTTTGCATTGTGCGCGCACTTCGCGCTACTTTTAGGCTATGCTTCCCCCGAAGAGCCCCCAAGCACACCCCTTGGAAACACCCTTAGAATTAGGTGACCCAAACCGCCCCAGTTCAAGAAAGTTGCAAACTACCTTCCCTTCGCATAACACACATCATGCACAACTGGAAAAGCCATGAACAGGGCATTGGTTGCCACCCTCAACAACACACAACGGTCTTTCTATTCCATTGTCGTTTATCTCTTGAAAATTGTCTCGTTATCCCAACACTCAACAACCTCTCGCAAGATCTTTCGGCGGGACACCAATTCGAAACCAGTTCCACTATCCAAAGATAAACCCTGTTCAAAAGACATCGAAATATCTTACATAACTCGTTTCAATAGTTCCTTCACATGACACTGTTTCATATTAACAAGTGCAGACTCGCGCGTGCTCGATGCGAGATCGCGGAAGATCAAGGAAGGTGGGGGCCCAAAAGAGGGGGGAAATGCTACGTCACCCCTGCATTCTCGGGGATCCCCAAAAAAAGGGGGACAAAGTCAGGAGTCAAAACCTCCGCTAGGGGTCACCATGATGCCCCTAGGGGCCCCTAGTATCTCAAAGTATGGGTCTCTAGTACGGTCAGACACCCAAATAGTTGCACTGTGCGCGCACTGCGCTCAAGGCTCCTCTAAGCCTATTGGCAATGATCACTTCTATGTGCTGCGCGATTTGAGAGTCTGCTGGCATGAAGAGAGGTGGCATGGATGCGGTATCAATACTAAGGGGCTGCCATGATGAGACCTTGTGATGAATATCATGGGCGGCATGGCCAACACGAGGGGCACTGGGCTGGAACGCACAGGGGTCTGAGAGTACAGGCTGCCCAGGAAAGTCAAGGCATTCCTTGGCAGCGTGGATTGTGTCCTTGTCTTTAGCATCACGGGTGTCTACTTAGGCCTATGTCCCATGCGCAATGCCCATGCGCAGGGTCCTTTCGGAGCACCCGGCCCGGAAGGAGCGTCCACACCTCGCAGCGCCGGGTCGCTAGAGGGAATCCATCGATGGTCATCTAAGGGCATCGAAAAAGAATAGACACTCAAAAACCGATAGGTTGTGCTTTTTCCTGGGTCAAGACCCCTGTGACGGTGAGCTCCGATCCCCATTGCCTTGCCGTTCCTTGGTCTTTTGCTCATACTTCGTGGAGTACACCTCGTTGCTCAAAAATTAAATCGGCGTCATACCTCCAAGGCCCTCAGGATTCTTGAAGAGCTGCACTAGTGCGGGTCCCAATTTCTCCACCCACTTCGGCACTCCCTCCTGTGAGGGCAGAGCTTCTACTGCCTCTTTGGATAATTTCGGCCGCACCTTTTCTTTTCCCAGCTCTCCCGGTTTGGCTTCCAATTCTTTTACTCTCCTGCTCAACTCTTCGACCATCGGGTCTTCTTCTTTGTCCCCTTCAGCGGGTTTGGCATTGCACATAAATGCCACGCTTGCTGTGAACCCAATTACTTTGATTTTAAATGTCATTTCCGTGTGCAGTGCATAAGCCGTCAGGACCCGCAAGACATCTTGATCATTGAACCCCGGGTCCTCCGACATGGTCAAGATCATGTCCCTAACAATAAACTGCTCAACACAAGTATTCACCATCCTCAGGCCCAATTCTGCCACTGTTTTGGCAAGCAAGAGACCATCTACCGCTGACAAGAACACCTCAAAAGCTACAGCGACGAACTTCAACGGTTCCTTAATTTATTCTGATCCAGGCTAACCGACATCACCTCTCTTCTCGGGAAACCTCCAGCATCCAAAGCAGCCCTGAAGTCCCCGGATTGGATACTGATTTTTCGTGCATGCGCTGCCTCATAAGCCGAGATTACCTTTAGCGAATATGAGTCATCTCTGCCAAAGCAGCTGCCTCAACCACTCCTCTTTTGTCCACACTTGGCTCGTTAATTCCGATGAGCACCTCAACTGCTACCCTGACCACCCAGTCCACACCTTTATTATCGATGAAGGTCTGTAGCTCTTGTGCGAGCACGAATTGTATATGTTGGGATTTTCCATGATGTGGACAGCAAGGGGAGGGACGGGCAGTGATCGCCCAAATACAAAAATATTCTAAGATACAAAATGAAGAAATGAACGGGAAATCTGGCAATTCCCTGCCATGAATCCCTGAGTATAGCACCCTGTCTTGCTAATCTGGCGCTCAAAGCATGGAGGGTTTGATGAAAGGGAAGCATGCACAAAAAAATTAAGCATCATTGGTGCCATGCCCCCTGACCCACTATCTCTGAAAACCCATGGGGAACGAAGCAACGGATACTCAGCTACCATATGACCCCCGTGTCACAGACCATAGGTAACAGCTCAAACCAGTGCTGAATGTTGCCTTGTTCTCAAGCCCGGCCGCCCCCGCCCCGGGGCACATCAACAATCAAATTCAAATATCCACTATTCTAACAATCAAAAGGTGCAAGAGCAAAAGTGAATGGGCCCCTTTATCTGCTTTGGGGCACATCAGCATCCAGAGTAAAATATCTAATATTGTGACAATCCCACATGCCCTAATACCTAGTCCCTCATTCATCATTCTCTGAAAGCCAAACAAGGTGCAGAATGGGGCGTGAGACACAGCACAGGGGGGGGGGGGGGGGGATCAAGCAGTGGGGCAAACACAGCATCCCTCCTGGGATTCTGAGATTCTTGCACAAGGGGGGCCAGGGGTAAAAAAACAATCCATTTTTGCGAATTTTTTGGCGGGACCCTTTTTCTTTTGCATAGGGCATGGCGCCAAAAATATTTTTGGCGTTTGTTTTTTGCAGATAACAACACCTTGTGCTGAGAACTAAATATTTCGCAAATCTTTAGGATTCGGACGGTAGTGTGAGGGGGAAAGACTTTGTAAATTTTGCACATAATATGAATGCAAACACCTCAAATGTGCAGCTTTGTTTCGAAGATGATACAGTTTGGGGAAATCCTCGCACTGCGCGCTACTTTTGAACTATGTTCCGCCCGAAGAGCCCCTAGGCACACCCCTTGGAAACGCCCTTAGGGGGAATGTTTGCCGAGCGCCCGCCCGGTGCATGCTCGGCGCACTACCTTTGAATTCAGTATCTTATCTCTAGCTCCAAGTTTATCCTCACCTTGGGAAGTCCCCCAAGTAGACCGCACTAGACCGCAAACCTTCTCTGCAAGGCACCTTGGAAAAGCCGAAATATGAGAATGTCACACCCACCACTTCAAACCAACACCCTTGCCATCGTCATAAACTGGGTGCAAAGGATGGGCCAAATTCTTAGACACGGCGAGAAGGTACTCCAAACTGCTTGGGGAGGTGGGGGCAAAAACAGGCACGCGTGGGGAATGGTAAAAAAAAAAAAGATGCCCCGCGCGTGCCCGGCGCGCTAAAGCTCCCCCTTAGAATCAGGTGACCCAAACTGCCCAAGCTCAAGAAAGTTGCAAACTACCATCCCTTCACATAACACACATCATGCACAGCTGGTTTGTTCATTTTTGCCACCTCCTCCTCGCTGAATGTTCGAGGTTCATCGGGTTGCTTCCTTTGCTTAGTTTTCTTGGTCAGTGGTTTCAGTTGTTAGGAAGGGGCTCTCTGCTTTCCCTTGCGGTTAAAATCGGAAAGGAGTTGAGATCGTCAAGCCACAAGCCGTTGGAGGACTGAGAGGGTTGAGGGACACTAGCTAGACGAAGCCACGTCAGTCCGAGGGGGCGCGGTAACGCAAAGGAAGGTTAATGTAATTGGCCCAGTTTCCTCAATAGCACCGGAAAGTTGAAAGCCCAAAATTGGGTCGGCTGCCTACATCACCCGTGCCTTCTCGGGGTCTCCATGGTGGGGAGAAACCGACATAGAAAAAAACTGAATGTGGTGAAAATGGGGGGGGGGGGGGGTGCAAAAAGGTAGAAATGGGTGAAACGGGGTGAAAATCCAAAAATGGCATATCCCCAATACATCAAAACCTACTACCAAGCAACATGCTCAAGGTACCACGAAGTATGGGTTTCTGCTACGGCCAGAGGCCGAAATGGTTGCACTACGCGCACACTGCACTTAAGGCGCCCCCTTTGTCCGGCACAACCCAATCTTCACACAGAGGGGATGAGGCTTGCAATCTCAGAAGTCCAGTCACAACAAAAGATGGACCATACCCCAAAATGCAGAGAAAACCTGTTGGAGCACTCACACTGAAGTAAGTCTGCAGTCTGGAAAGTGTTCTAAAGCTGAAGGCCAAAGCCATTGAATGCCACGTGTCTTCGGTTGCCATCAATCCTCAGGCACTGTAGCACAGCAACCCGGTGGGCCAGGGAGGCCGGCATTGGCATGCACAGTCACAGATCGTACACGACCACAATGGTGCAGCGACTCATGGCTCTGGGTGGTCAGGGGGGGAGAGGTGGCGACCAGGCGATGCAAAGTGTGGCACACCAAACACCGGATGGCTTGCAGACCAGGGGGTGCCGTAATGAAGCAAAAAAAAACTCAGAGTGTCCAATACGCCCTACCATGGCGGTTGGTGGGTAACCGATGGCGGTTGGTGGGTAACCGATGGCGGTAGGTGGGTAACCGAGGTGGGGGGTGGGTAACCGATGGCAGTTGGAGGGTAACCGCTGGGGGTAACATGCAGACACAGACCAGACCAAAAAAAAAAAGAAGCCAAACACAATCCTGGGGGTAACATGGACACAAAAAAGACAAAAAAAGCGAAGCCCAAAATATTGCACAAACTGGCAATTGGGCCTGGGACCTTCAGGATCAGCGCCTAGTACAACTACCAACTGAGGTACCTCAGAATCTGACATCCCTCAATCATCAGAGAGTGCATGCCATAGTAAAAAAAAGGGGGGGGGTGAGTGTCCTTATGGCACCCCCTGTTGCAGACCGAGCTTTCTGCCGTGACAGAAAGCAGGGTGGCGACGGAGAGGAGGGGGAAAATCTCGTGTCCATCAAACCCAGCTCAGTGATTGCAGGGTACCTGACGGCAGTTGGAGGGTAACTGACGACAGTTGGAGGGTAGCCGGCGGCAGTAGAGGGTAATCGACGGCGGCTGGGGGGTAACCAACGGCAGTTGAGGGTAACTGACGGCGTTTTGACAGACCCCCCCCCCCCCTGTCCAGTAAGCGAATGGGGGGAACCGTTCCCACACACCCCCAAGGGAACCCCTGTAGCATGGATATTGTTTCTCCCTGTGCAGACACCCCCAAAACCCATCTCAGCTCCCACAATGGCCAACCGGGCGGAGAGCAAGCAAACTGGAAAAAGGTGCAATTGAAGTTGGACACTTTTTTGCGCCCCTCATCCCCCCCTCCCAGAGAAAGTGGCACACTGAGCCTGTTGCTCAGTAGACCTGACATGCATCCCTGCAGGCAGTTTCCTGGCCATGTTGTGGTTCGCATGCCCTCGTGTTCGCTCTCTTGTTTTGTGTCGCACGTCTCCGGTCTAGTAATCGGGGGGCAAGGGAACCGTCACTTGGGGCAGGTCACCGTACCGCAGCGCTCATATGTCATGGACCGGTAGTCAGCACCACGCTCCGAGGAGCCCAGAATCTTGGCAGACAAACCTGCCGTCTGAACGTTAGAAATTGACAACAGCACCAGGAGAGTACGTGTCAATATCACTGACATTTAAGGCTGAAATTGTGAAAAACTGAGTGTTCTGCATGATACAGGGTGCAGTGCAGTGCCTTTCATGCAAGAAAGTTGAACTACACAGCAATGCACCAACAACAATGCCTTATCCAACCAACAAGCACACAGAAGAACCTGAATATCCCACGTTCCAAGAACATTTGGAAAATGGAAAATGAGGGTCCTCTCCTCCCCCCGCTTACTAGACAAGAGCGCTTACTAGACAAATGGGGGGGGGGGGTAAATGTGGCGGTCCTTGGAGGCATTCTCTAATGAAAAAAAAAAATTGTGGACGTCCTTGAGGACCAACCTGACAGAAAAGAGAGGCAAGGCCTGGAATGTAGCAGCCGCAGCTGCGGCTGCTTCTACCATGCCTTGTGCTTATACCTGGCGCTTACACAGAGCACATGCAGCGGAGGTGTACCCCCCCCCCTTTGTAATAGCTACGCAAAAGTACCAAATTAACGGTCCCTACGTCTACTGTAGCTTGGACACGGGCGTAGCTTGCGCGCAACACATACAACCACCAACACACACGTGGGTGAGTGCATGGCATCAATGCACCTTAACCTCCGCCCACGTTCCCAAAGGCATGTAAACACAAGAACCCCCCCCCCCCCCCCCCCCGTGTCCAACGAATAATTATGTCCCAAAAAAATACGGTCCGAACGGGTAGTGTTCGTTGGACACAGTGTTCGGTGCACGCGCCAATATTGTGAGACGGCGGTAACACATCCCCAGGCACGAGATACCCAGCCCATTCAAAGCACACTGAGAGGGGCGGATGGGTTTTCATAGTCGCGCCAAGTTCGGCTATACTTCAGCCGTACAAAGTCATCTCTATCATCGGAAGGCCCAAGAATTGTGGCTGGTACAAGCTCGCCAGTGTGGTACCGCTTGTACACCACCTCACGGCCAGGTGCCAGTAGAGCATCAGTCATGGTGGACAAGAGGTCCTATAGTTGAGGGATACCACTCCCTCACACCCCGCTTTGCAGTTTTGCACACCACTTCTGCAACACACAGCACAACAGCCCCGCATTTCTGCGCACCTTGAGCCTGAAACTTCGGTTCTGAAGTCCGGTACCTAATTTAGTACCGAATGAATTAGGTTCCAAAAAAATACGGTCCGAACAGGAAGTGTTCGTTGGACACAGTGTTCGTTGGGGGGGGGATCAATGGTCGGTTCTGATAGACTGAATGTCCCCGCCATAGACAATTCCAGCCATTAGTCCAGCAGTACTGCGAAGTCCAATCAATGCACTTGTCCCCTTCTTGGTTGGGGTGCTCCACTATGTAAAGTACAGCGAGGCGTTGCGGTTAGCTCTGTGGGTCACTTGTGTGCCTGTCCTTTTCTGCCGACTCTAGCGAACAACCTGGATCAATATAAAAAGCAGTCGTCCATAAGTGTGGACTGCATTCACTGTGTTACGTGCGAACTGACTGGGCTGCATAGCATGGCACTCACTCGGCCTTACCCCGTCTGTCGCTGTTTAGTTTCAAAAAGTGCAGGGAGTAACATACAAACAGACTCAGAAAACCAAAGGGTGTAGCAAAATGCATGTGTGCCATGCGGCTGTGTGTTTGTGGAGCCATAGTGTGGGTGTGGTGCCCCGTGCTTCAGTGGAAGCACCCTGGACTCCAGCGTCGCTGGTCCCAGGTTCGAACCCCGCTGCCCGAGCCGCCAGAACCGGATCGTTGGACACAGGGGGGGGGGAGTGTCTGAAACATGATACTGTAGGTTCACACCCATGTTCCTACAAGCAATGAGGCATGAGAAGCCTACAAATGCTCAGCTTGGAAACCCTTCTTGCGATCATACACCATGCAGAACAACTGCACATACCCACCACTTGAAGATGCCTTTGAAGATGCCTTTGCCCGAGGTTCAGGGGCTGGTTTGGGCTCAGGAAACCTCAAAATCTTGGGAATGAAATTGCCTTGCATGTGGTCTCTTGTAACGCACACTCACAACCCTATAAAACTGGCGAATTTGTCACCAAACCCATGTCTTATGTTGCTCCACTACATTTGGTACCGGATTAAAATTAGGTACCAAATTAATACGGTCCCTACGCCTACAGTAGCTTGGACAAGGGCGTGGCTATTACAAAGGGGGGGGGGGGGGGGAAGCAAGCCAACCTGAAGCTCAGGGGCAAAGTGACATAGCAGACTGAACATCAATTCACAGAATGGAAGGAGGGTAAATGTTTGGGAGGGCCAAATGAGTACCCTCCCCCCCCCTTGTCCTGCCCCACCCCAGGGAAGACGGTCCCCCACCATTACCTGGGGGACGGTTGCCCAGTGACAGCCCCCCCCCCCCCCCCCCCGGGGAACCGTACTACCACCGTACACACATATTTTCAGGCACAGAAATTGCAGCACAAAATGAAAGAATTCAGCATAAGAAACGTTCAAAGGGCTGCCAATGTACTACTCCTACTCCTACTCCTTGACCGCCTTGGTGTAAAATTTGTTGTTCCTGCTCCACTTGACCTCCAACTCCTGCACATGCTCACCACTTTCCACTGGAATGCTTTGGGCAGCACAGTTGGGTGGTGGTTTGGCCCTTTTGGTAGGAGGCTTGGCAGGTGCCAGAGTGCCAAAAGTAGAAGGGATACAAATGGCAGTGCCTCTTTCCCCCTCACCCACACAACAACACAGTGAGCCGTAATAAAATCTTTTGTGTTGACAAAGTGACGGCCCCCCAGCCCCCACCGAGGAAGGACAAGGGGTGGAGCAGGACAAGAGGGGGGGGGGGGGGTATTTGAAGAAGCACAGAACATGGTACAACTGTGTGTGAGGATGCCCTTGGAGTCTGGCAGCTGAATGCGGGCTACAGTTGACCCTCGAGGAAGATTTATGTGCTCTTCCTTTGCACGTAGGCTGTGTAATCTTGGAAATATTGTAACATGAAATTTTGTAAATTTTGCAAATAATCTGAATGCCAATGTCTCAAATGTGCAGTTTTGTACAGAAGATGAGGCAGTTTGTCCACCAACACCAAAATATTCACACAGAGGGGATGAGGCTTGCAATCTCAGAAGTCCAGTCACAACAAAAGATGGACCATACCCCAAAATGCAGAGAAAACCTGTTGGAGCACTCACACTGAAGTAAGTCTGCAGTCTGGAAAGTGTTCTAAAGCTGAAGGCCAAAGCCATTGAATGCCACGTGTCTTCGGTTGCCATCAATCCTCAGGCACTGTAGCACGGCAACCCGGTGGGCCAGGGAGGCCGGCATTGGCATGCACAGTCACGGATCGTATATGAGCACAATGGTGCAGCGACTCATGGCTCTGGGTGGTCAGGGAGAAAGAGGTGGCGACCAGGCGATGCAAAGTGTGGCACACCAAACACCGGATGGCTTGCAGACCGAGCTTTCTACCGTGACAGAAAGCAAGGTGGCGACGAAGAGGAGGGGGAAAATCCTGTGTCCGTCAAACGGAGCTCGGTGGTTGCAGGGGACCTGACGGCGGTTGGAGGGTAAACGACGGCGGTTGGAGGGTAACCGACGGCGGTTGGAGGGTAACCGACGGCGGTTCGATGGTAACCGACGGCGGTTTGACACTAAATATGGCGGTCCTTGGAGGCATTGGGGGAATCCTTGCGCTGCGCGCACACTGCACGCTACTTTTAGACTATGTTCCCCCCGAAGAGCCCCCAGGCACACCCATTGGAAACGGACGTGGTTCCACTCCGACAATCTTTCCGCCCATCGAATTTCAGCGACAACACCATTCAAGTAAGAACAAACACGATGCACACTTGCCCACCAAGCCTCCTCAGAGCACCCCGTTGCTCCAGAGAGGAGATGAGCACACCTATGAGGTGGAGTGTGCTTAAGGAAGAAAAAGAAGCGGAACAAATGTTCGCGTGGAAGTATCTCATCATGCCCATACTTACGCTCCCTCCTCGGCCAAGTTGTTGCACTGCGTGCATACTGCGCACGCAGAGGCCGGGATACTCACCCAAGAATACCTGTCACCTGACTGGTTGCACAGCGAAGTAGCAAAGCCCACATGAGAACGACGAAACTGCCTTCAACTTGGTACTCCACTGCCCCTATGAACAAACCACGCAGCCTTGTAAAGTCTGCTTCCTTCGAGTGTTTTGGTGCCCGTGGCTTCGCTCTTGGAGGCGGCGATGAGGTGTCCCTTGACTTGGAGCGCGGAGAATGCGTTGTCCGTGGTCTGTTGGGTGATGGGGACCGCGAATAGGGTGAAGGGGAGGGCGGTGGTGATTCTGAGCGTGGACGCGACACACTTGTTGATGGCGAGCGAGATCAGTGATGTGGTGGGAATGAAGGCCGTACCACAAACTCCTCAAGGTCTGCGGGCTATGTATGGCTACAGCACCTGTGCCTTCTCGGGGTCCCCATAGTGGGGAGAGTTCAATGTGGGGGATGGAAAATGGGTAAAAATGGTTGACATTGGGCAACAAAGGGTGACAATTCAAATGTGCCACATCCCAAATGCACAGGAAGCTAAAAAAACCCCAGTATGGAACCAAAAACTTGTCAAAAGGGGCCAAAAGTAGGGTCTAAGTATTGGCCGACATTCAGAACTTCGCACTGCATGCGCACTGCGTGCATGGCATTCCCCTAGAAAAGAGTGGATGTGGTGGAGATGAGCAAGAAGGTGTGAAAAAGGGTGGAAATGGGTGAAAATGGGTGAAAATCCAAAAATGCCATATCCCCAATGTGGAAAAAGCATCAAAACCTACGCCACAGGGCAACAATGATGCCCCTAGTAACTCAAAGCATGGGTCTCCAGTACGGCCAGACACCCAAATAGTTGCACTGCGCGCGCACTGCGCTTAAGGCGCCCCCATTCTCTCATGAAAAAAAAAATGTGCACGTCCTTGAGGACCAACCTGACAGACAAGAGAGGCACGGCCTGGAATGTAGCAGCCGCACCCGCGGCTGCTTCTACCGTGCCTCGTGCTTATACCTGGCGCTTACACAGAGCACATGCAGCGGAGGTGTAAAGCAAGCCAACCTGAAGCTCAGGGGCAAAGTGACATGGCAGACTGAAAATCAGTTCATAAAATGGAAAGAGGGTAAATGCTTACGAGGGCCGAAAGAGTGTTTGAAGAAGCACGGAAGTTGGTACAACTGTATGTGAGGATGCCCTTGGAATCTGGCCGCTGATGGCGGGCTACAGTTGACCCTCGAGGAAGATTTATGTGCACTTCCTTAGCACGTAGGCTGTGTAATTTTGGAAATGTTGTTGTGACATGAAATTTTGTAAATTTTGCACATAATCTGAATGCCAACGTCTCAAGTGTGCAGTTTTGTGTAGAAGATGATGCAGATGGTTTAAAAACACCCAATCGCCACACAGAGGGGCCAAGGCTTGCAATCTCAGAAATCTATTCACAAGAAAAGATGGGACACACCCTTGCGCCCCCTTGTCCTGCCCACCCCAGGGAAGACGGTCCCCCACCATTACCTGGGGGATGGTTGCCAAGTGATAGGTGCTGCAATTTCTGTGCCTGAAAATGTGCGTGTACGCTGGTATTACCTGGGGGACGGTTGCCCAGTGACAGTACCCCACCCCCCCCCCTGGGGAACCGTACTACCACCATACACACACATTTTCAGGCACAGAAATTGCAGCACAAAATCAAAGAATTCAGCATAAGAAGCGTTCAAAGGGCTGCCAATGTACTGAGACCTACTCCTTGACCGCCAGGGGGAGAGGTGGCGACCAGGCGATGCAAAGTGTGGCACACCAAACACCGGATGGCTTGCAGACCCAGCTTTCTACCGTGACAGAAAGTAAGGTGGCGACGAACAGGAGGGGGAAAATCCTGTGTCCGTCAAACCCAGCTCGGTGGTTGCAGGGTACCTGACGGCGGTTGGAGGGTAAACGACGGCAGTTGGAGGGTAACCGGCGGCAGTTGGAGGCTAACCGACGGCAGTTTGACAGTAAATATGGCGGTCCTTGGAGGTATTCTCTAATGAAAAAAACAGTGCACGTCCTTGAGGACCAACCTGACAGACAAGAGAGGCAAGGCCTGGAATGTAGCAGCCGCACCCGCGGCTGCTTCTACTATGCTTTGTGCTTATACCTGGTGCTTACACAGAGCACATGCAGCGAAGGTGTAAAGCAACCCAACCTGAAGCTCAGGGGCAAAGTGAATGGCAGACTGAAAATCAGTTCACAGAATGGAAAGAGGGTAAATGTTTGGGAGGGCCTACAGTTGACCCTCGAGGAAGATTTATGCGCGCTTCCTTTGCACGTAGGCTGTGTAATTTTGCAAATATTGTGACATGAAATTTCGTCCCCCCCCCCCCCCCTTGTATAAACTACGCAATAGTCCCAAATTAATACGGTCCCTATGCCTACTGTAGCTTGGACAAGGCGGTAGACGCCCGGGTTCAAAAAGAGAAGTTTGCATGGTGCGCTGGTGCAAGAAAGGGGAATAGAATGCATAAATATCCCAAAAATCAGGGCTATGTGGGTTCAAGTGGGCAAACACTGACAAGAAACATGTCCATGACCCTGGGTGACTGGCAAATTTGTCACCAAACCCATGTCTTATGTGGCCACACTACATTTGTACTGAATCAAATTCGGTTCCAAATTACCCTCCCTCCCCCCCCTTGTCGTTCCCCACCCCAGGGAAGACGGTCCCCCACCCCCTGGGGGACCGCACCACCACCGTACACGCACATTTGCAGGCACAGAAATTGCAGCATAAAACGAAAGAATTCAGCATAGGATGTGTTCAAAGGGCTGCCAATGTACGGAGACCTACTCCCTGACCGGCTCGGTGTAAAACATCACACTTGTCCCAGGGGGAAACATGGTTGTGCTATCAAGTTCCATTTCAGCGAAAGTGAGCAAAATGTCCTGCCATGAGTGCAAGGGATACAAGTGGCAGTGCCCCACAACATAGTCACCTACACAACAACACAATGAGCCGCAACGAAAATTTTTGGGTTGACCAAGTGACAGTCCCCCCCCCCCCCCTGGGGAACGACAAGGGGTGGGGAACAACAAGGGGGGGGAAGGGTAATACGGTCCCTATGCCTACTGTAGCTTGGACAAGGCGGTAGACGCCCGGGTTCAAAAAGAGAAGTTTGCATGGTGCGCTGGTGCAAGAAAGGGGAATAGAATGCATAAATATCCCAAAAATCAGGGCTATGTGGGTTCAAGTGGGCAAACACTCACAAGAAACATGTCCATGACCCTGGGTGACTGGCAATTTGTCACCAAACCCCTGTCTTATGTGGCCACACTACATTTGTACTGAATCAAATTAGGTTCCAAATTAATATGGTCCCTACATCAGCTGTAGCTTGCACAAGGGCGTAGCTTATACAGGGGGGGGGGGGGTTTGCACATAATCTGAATGCCAATGTCTCAAATGTGCAGTTTCGTAAAGAAGATGATGCAGTTTGTCCACCAACACCCAATCTTCACACAGAGGGGGTGAGGCTTGCAATCTCAGACCTCCATTCAGAAGAAAAGGTGGGCCATACCCCGAAATGCAGAGAAAACTTGTTGGAGCACTCACACCGAAGGCGATGCAAAGTGTGGCACACCAAACACCGGATGGCTTGCAGACCGAGCTTTCCACCGTGACAGGGAGCAGGGCGGCGACGAAAAGCAGAAAAAAAATGTTGCACCCGTCAAACCCAGCTCGGTGGTTGCAGGATACCTGACGGCGGCGGTTGGATGGTAACCGACGGCGGTTGGAGGGTGACCAACGGCAGTTGGAGGGTAACCGACGGCAGTTGGAGGGTAACAGACGGCAGTTTGACCATAAAAATGACGGTCCTTGAAAGCATTCGCTAACAAAAAAAAAATTGTGGAACGTATAAAAAGTGTAAGACGAAGATTCAAAATATGAATTTTGTGTTTTTGGAATGTAAATTTTGTAAAGAAATTGCAATCGTAAAAATTTCCCCTCAATTCTGTTGGGAACAAATACTATGATAGGTAAGTGGTCCAGCCATACATCCACGGCTCACAATCTCTAACGTCCACGACAGAGAAGGTGACACACATTCAGATGCTTCTGCAATGGTACTTAATAGTTGTACGCTGGATACCTGCAGTGCCGCGTGCGTGTCGTCCAGGCCTGCTGGCATGTGCACTACGCAGCATAAAGGAGTAACGGAGTCCTGGAAATCAGACGACTTGCAGAATGACGAGGCGCAATGTCAATGCCGGGCTTGGAACGCCGCAAAGCTGTTGCATCAATGCCAACTGCGCTCATTCACTGGAACTCGTTTTCTGGCTGACGGGGCCCGACCCATCATCCTTCTTGCCCTTTGGCTTAGCTTGCGGCGTGGGGGGCCTTGGCTTGCACCAGCTGACGCCACACTGCTGGCAGGTATAGTAGACATAGCCCCGCTTGACGCGCAGGTGCTTCCAACGTGACTTGTGGCTACATCTGCCCTGTGGACATACCGGGAAGCGCTTGGCGGGCTGTTCGGGTGCCTGTGGCAAGGACCAAGCGGTGGCGTCAGGTGAGGTGCCAGCCGGAGCCGTTTCCGGGAGTGAAGGGTCAAAAACCAAACTGGGCGACAGGGGGCTCCAAGAGTTGGCTGAATCCATACTCGAGCGGGATGGAGGATTGGAGCCGTTGGAGGACCCCGAGGTCTCCGATGGAGTCATGGTATTGCTGGTGATGCTACCGGTTGATTCCGACAGGCTTCTGGAGGAGGTTGCCTGGTTTGGTACACAAGGAAAACTGCTCATGCTGCTGGCACTGTTCCCTGGTGTTATGGGCAGCTCTGTACCCAGAATATCGAGGTTGAAGGGTCCCACATTGGACTCAGTGGTGATGATCGTTTGCCAAGAGAACATATCGCAGATTGCAGAGAATTTCGACGGCTGCGGTGTGGAAGACATCCTGGTGATCACTGCAGAAAGAGTGCAGGCACGTGGTGACACAGCACTGATGCAGTTATGTTCTGCATGGGAAAGCCTTCGCAAGAATGATCCAACTCAACCCCTTGCCCCGCCCCACTACAGTCTTGAGGTGTACATCACAAAACGCGTCCAAGCTGAACACCAGCAATTCAGCAAATTCTTTATGACTCCTTGCCACCAGCAGCCTGAATCCTACCCACAACCAGACCAGGAAGTGTTCGAAAGTGCAAGTCACAAACTCAAGGCAATATTTGGTACTGGAGCAGAGTAGCTCAACTATTGAGGTTGAAGTGGCTGCCGCACAGTGAGTCCGTCACCATGCTCTTCAGTACCAGTGGTCCCACAGGGGGAATGTTTGCCCAGCGCGCGCCCGGCGCGCTACTTTTCTACCAACTACCCCGACTTCAGCCCCAGATTTACCCTCTCATAGCCCCTTCAGTAGACCACGTTGCACTGCACACCTTCCCTATAAAGCACTTGCATAATAAAGCAATAGCTGTGAATTCAACAACTCCAACTGTCATTTGTATTGTACTTAACAAACAACATTGGTCCCACAAGTGTGGGTTTCAATACATTCAGTACAATAGTGCTCCTTGCACTCATCTCAAACTATGACGGTGGAGCGCTTTTGAGAACACAACACACACACTTCTGCCTCATCCTCTGCCTCTTTTTTGGCTGACTCCAGTAATTCGAAGAGTTCTCAAGACAGTTCTTGGTAAGTGGGCCGCACTTCAGCGTATGATACATTGGATCCCTACAATGCAGGGCAGGAGGCGCTGACCCAAGGCTCATAAGCGTATACAAGAGGGCTCTCTAGTGCGGTAGGCAACGCCGTCTGGCGAAACTTCTGCCTCATCCTCTGCCTCATCTTGCGTGGCGGCCGAGTTGCTTTGGTCAGTCCAAACATGAGGCGGGACATGATCCCATGGTCCATAGGGGGGCTGACGGACTTGCCTGCGAATGCAAAATTGCGTAAAATGCAACTTAATACGGACTTACTGGTGCAACTCATCAACCCAATGCCACAATCCAGCAAACAGCTGCTCAATGTGTGCCCTATACCACCCGTGCATCATTTTTTTTATCAAATAGGCCAAATCAAGTGTGCCAAAGGCCCGGAGGGCAAGTGCAGTAAGTACAGATTTCGGCGGAGCTTGGGTCAGCATACGGCATACAGCTCATGACTGGTCCCCCATGTGTTCCCTGTTGGAGTTGTAGGGGTCGGGACAGTTGCACTGTCATGCTTGTGGATCGTCACACATCACTGTGCGTGGGTTTCATCGTTGCAAGGGACCTCCCACCTCAATGGGACCCAGTGTGTCTTGTGCTTTTTTGGTAGTGGTAGTAAGGGGATTTCCCACAAGGTGGGGTCCCAGATTTCCTGTGGCCTCTTCCTAAGCACGTACAGTTGTCGTCGGAGGTGCAGAGTTTCTATGCTACACAAGTCGTCCTTTGTCCTTTCTGCGCGGTCCTGCATATCCACGCGTTGGGTCCATTGGAGCGCGTGGTTGTATATCTGTTGTGTATACCTCAACCATCTGTTTTCGTAAGTTTGTAGACGGTGCAGGTGGTGTAGGTATCTTGTGTACAGCCCCACCGTTGTTGCGCTATCCAAGTATGAGGTAAGGGCGTCTTGTTTGGCAACGTGGTAGGTCTCCTGTGAGTGGGCAACGTATTGTTGCCATCTCTGGTGGGTGCGCGCGAGGTTGATTGCGTCCCTCGGTCGCGCATCCACCACTTCATAATAGTCCCGTTTGGCTCTGATAGCGCTGTCGTACATCGACCGGAGGTCACGCAAGTGTTTCATGGCGTGCGCGCAAGTTGAGGCAGTAAAGTACGCGTGTGTTGTGACGTGCAGGTGTTTGCGGGCCAGGTCCTCCATACGTCTCAGTGTGGCGGTCCAGCAGTTGTGCGGCGCATTGAGTGTCCGGGGCCGCTTTCGTTATTGTGTCGTGGTTGTTTCCTAGGGGAGGATAGTGCGTGTAAACCATTGCACGGCCTCATGGTCGTTAACTTGACGTGCCTCATGCAGCCATGTGTCCACGTCAATCAACGGTTGGTCGTGTGAAGTGCTTCGTTTGCGC
Organism: Eutreptiella sp. 'Long Island Sound 2002'; assembly: GCA_964036045.1. Classification (NCBI taxonomy): domain Eukaryota; phylum Euglenozoa; class Euglenophyceae; order Eutreptiales; family Eutreptiaceae; genus Eutreptiella; species Eutreptiella sp. 'Long Island Sound 2002'. Next base: position 4,576,858 of record OZ038400.1, on the reverse strand, counting down.
TTCCGGGTCTGTCCGGTGGGTGCCCGGTGGGTGCCCCAACCGTGTTCCGTAGGTTCTGTGGTGTTTCGCGTGGTATGTAGTGTTGTGCAGTGAAGCGTGTGATCCACACGGGGGTTGGCGGCAGGTTGGGTGTAGGGGCAGCCAACTGCCGTCGCAGTCCTTGTACGCCAAACATGGCCCGGAACTGAAATAGTCCGGCCACCTAGCGGAGCCGATGACGTTGGTGCTGGGGCATCGTGTCTAGTAGGTAGTTGGGGATGAGTAGGCGTGCGCACATCACATGTCGTGTTCCGGGGCAGTGAGCAACCAGTTCAAACCGGCTGTCAGTCGCAGGGCAGTCAAAAGCAGCACACATGCAAGCAAAGGACGTATCAGGCATTCCACATGCAGACCAAGCTGCCAACGTCAAAGATCCCAGACTGCCTGGGTGCGACGCTCAGTGCCAGTGTACGCACGGAAAAGACGAAATCTCCGGGTGGGCGGGTGGGCCCGTCTGCTCATGTAAAAATGAAAAACAGACTACACAGGGAAAAGGAAGCAACTTGCAGCCCAGAACTACAGCTGCTGTGACTGCTGCTGTCCCTGCTACCGACAGCCTCCATCAGAACTTCAATACAGCGTACAGGGGTTCAAACCGGCTGTCGGTCGCAGGGCAGTCAAAAGCAGCACACATGCAAGCAAAGGACGTATCAGGCATTCCACATGCAGACCAAGCTGCCAACCCTTATACGAGCGAATGCGAGGATCATCGCAGACGCCATGCAAACCTCGGGAGAAAATCAAGACAAACAAAACGATTCGGCTCACCTTTTCAAGCTGCCTACCGGCGCTTAACACTGTCAGTGACATCACTGTGCGTGTGAAAGGATCCCAGCCTACTAGGCGGGTCTGCAGGATTCAAATCCGTGCTCACCCTGAAAACGCCCATAGGGCGATCATTCCAGCTCCTGAGCCAGAACAGCTGGCGAAGTAGTCTCTGCTGGTGGCGCAAAAGAATACCCCCACGCATGCCTAAAATCTGTGCCCTACCGACGTCACTGTCTGTGGCTACTACAACATAAGGCAAGCGCATATAGCAACCCAAGCGCAGCGCATAAACTGCAGCATACAGCTCTACCTGCTTCAAAGTAGTGATCCACTTGGGTGCCTTACGGCTGAGCCATCGCCTGCCCTCCCTCACAATCCCAATCCTGTACCTGCCCCTTGTACTCCTCTCAGCGGCATCAGTGAAGAAAACACACTCTGCCGCAGGCAGCTGAGGCAACCAGGGCCAAGGTGCAAAGCACTGCGGGGTCAGGGCAAAGGCAATGGCAGTCATCAGCGCCCTACGCATGCCTTTTCTAAAATCACGAAATTCGTTCAACTTCCAACAGTGTCCCCCTGCAACAAATGGGGCCAGTCGAGCATTGGTCCTCACAGCCCACTCAAGCTTGCCCAACAGCCGTGCGGCCAACCGTGCGCTCAGCCTATTTTGGACAATGCCCAAAAGCCAGAGTGCAAAAACTCCACCAATAACCCCGGGCTTATTCTCTACAGTCATGGCAGCAGCAGAAAACTGCTTCCCGATAAAATCCAAGGTCCGGACAGGTTCAATTACACTCTTAGGGCTAATCAGGAATCCTGCCCGGCCCAAAACACGGCTCACCCGGCGCGCAGCAACGCGCAGACGGTGTCTACCCACAGTAGACACCAGGACATTGTCCAGGTATGTGACTCCCCTCGCCCGCAAGTCACGCAGGGCCCTCCTAACTAGCGCGGAAACAAGCTTCTGGCAAAGCACTGGCGAGTACTTCCACCCAAAGGGCAGAGTAAGCCAGCGGAAACAGCCCTGGGGCGTGTTCACACGGAAAACCCGACACCACCGGTACGGCATGCGAATAGACCCAAAACAATTGCTCGGGTCCATTTTCCCCAGAAACGCCTTATGTCCCGCATCCGCCATCAGGCGAGTCACTTGTTCTACCTAGGGCAAACGGAATTTGGGCGGTTTACGCCAGTCAGCGTCGTTCAAACCAACACACGCAAAAATGGGAGCACACTTCTGCGAGTTCTTAGGAATGACCTTTGCCTTGCTGGTACCTCTGGCCTCGCTGCACCTCTTCAAAGGTCCCGCTTCGCGAATACAGCTCAACATGTCACCCACGGCTGGGCTGTCCACCATTGGTATACCACTGGCATACTTCTTGTCCCATGCTTGGTACGTACGCAACAGGTCCCCCGGCACGCAACGCCGCCAAATGGTATCCGCCATCTTAAACTTTCCCACTTCTCCGATCCCCCGCCTTGCAAGCTGCAGGCTCACCGGCTCCAGCTCCTCATCATCATAGTATGACTCTTCCGACGCTTGACTGAGGCCCTCCTCTGAGATGGTCTCCAGGGCCCGCGTTAGTCTTCCCAACCCCCTGCGCGTGTCAATAGTAGCCGCCAGCCTTCCCAGCGCCAGCAGCCCTCCTGCCACAAGGCCTTCTTGCCTATGCGGGACATCCGGCATTCGCATCAGTCTTTCCACTTGCCTGCCGAAGCCCTCAAATTCGTCACCTGTTACACTCCATGAACCGGTACTCTCCTTCGCTGCTGGACTCCCTGTCGTGCTCTGTGCGCGTGGCACTCTAGGGCTCCAGGGATTTGCTTCTTTTCCGTCTCTTTGTGCCGACCGCACTCGCCTGAGTCCCAGGGCATCGCTGAGGTGCAGCATCTCGCAGATCCGCTCGGATCCATCGCGCCCATAGACTGTCCACAGGTCTTTCTTCTGACTTGTACTGGAACGCGCCGCCTGCCCCCCCCCCCCCCCAACCAGTCCACCGGAACCGGGAGCTGCATTCTTCTCTCGCAAGACCACGCGTGCGTTGGGTGGCAGTAATCCTTGCCGACACTGGGGGTGACCCATCCTCCCGCGAGCATGGCCGTCTGGATGCGGGCACCCAAGAACCACAGGACCGCGGCTCCACACCTGCGCAGGGCATGCCACCTGTACCCTTCGAAATCCGACCCCCCAACAATCTTTTTCCATCCCGCCTGTAATTCTGCCGCGTCCTGGAAGGAAAAGAGCAAGTCGGCACGCCCGTGCTTGAGCCGTCGGATTTCCCAGAGGAACAGCACCCACCACTTCGTCCACGGACCCACCTGCACATCCCAGATGCCCGGCCGTCCTTTTTTGCCGTTGAACCGGGCATATCCAGGTGCACCGGTGCGCACTGTGGCCGCCTCCCCCACTCGCAGCAGGCATGCCACGCTGATGCAGGCCAACGCCACGACTTCGGCGCTTGCCAGGTCCACAATCTGCTGCGCCAGCCAGACGAACAATTCCATCGGCGCCCAGCATACCAGGGTTGACTTGCCACGTACCCGTCTCTTGGCCAACCACTTGACCACCTGCCAGTCACCCGTCTCCACAATCTTGGGATGAAGCCGTAACTTGTCCAACTGCCTGCAGGCGGACAATAACTTTTTGAGGTTTCCCTCCGCGTTCTCACTTGCCATCATTTCCTTGATCTCCAACTCCAGAATTTGGCGTGGGCTCGCCCCAAACTGTTCCCGACTTCGTTTCCGCAGCCGCCGGAGTGCTGCTGCGTATGCCCTCCTGGTGCTCTCCTCCAGGGCATGTGCCGCTGCCGACGGCCACGAGTGCCCAGGCTCTGACTCGATGGCATCCAGGTACTGCCGCACGGCCTCACGGAGTCCCCGACCCCCTCTGTCCACCTCATCCAACGCGCCCCCCCCCCCCCCTGCTTCTGTAGTCAGGCCCCACAGCCAAAGGCCTCGGCCTCGTGGTACCAGTGCCGTTGCCCACACTTGGGGCATGGCACCTCTGGCGGGTTGGTACAGTCGATCCACCGCTGGCTCCCCCTGGACCAAAACTCCCGTCGCCCGTCCACGACCCGGATTTCCACCTTTCCTTTGCGTCCGGCGCTCGCTGGCTGTGTGGCCTTTTGGCGTCCACTTTTGCCACTAGACTGGGAGGATGACGAACTGTCCGAGCTGTCACTAGACTCGTTGGTACTTCCAGTGGAGGAGTCAGTATCCCTCGACTTGCGCCTCTTACCCTTCTTGTTCTTGTGACCCGCCTTTTTCGCCTTCTTGCGTTCCTTGCGGCGCTTCTTCTTTTCTTTCTTGTGCTTCTTCTTCCATTCCTCCCTCAAGTAAGCATTCCCTTGGCGATCCATCTTGCGCATGACGTCCCATATGGCATTTGCCAGGCTATGCTCGTCCGCTCTCTCCGGCTGCTGTAGGTAGTCACGAAGGGCCTTGCTGAGTCTTACCGTCCATTTGGGTGCACCCGGCCGCTTCCGGATTTTGCGCACGTTCTCCAGGTTCAGGACGTCGTACGGGCTCTCTTCCTCGTCGCTACTGTCAAGTTCTCGTAGGTGCTCATCGCGTTCTTTTCTGTTCGCTCCTTCCAACCTGACCTTATGCTCGACCTCGTCGTACTCTCTGCGGGCCTCCTGCAACGCATCCCAGTCATCAGGATCGTGGTACTCCTCGCGGCGAACCTGCACGTACCGCATCACGGAGAAGTCCAACAGGGCGCCTGCGTACGTCTCAAAACATCCTAGCAACGCCCACATATGCTCTGGCTCCAGCCCCGGGCAGTTGACGCTGACGTTTGTCAACAGAGAGGGCAAGTTGCCTGCAAACCTGCCTATAATCTTTTCTATGGCACGTGTCAATGCCCCGGCTGTCGTCGGCGAACCTGCCAAATACTCCCTTCAGGTTTCGTACTTCTGCACACGGAAGACGGCTAGCGCCGCCAGCGGGTGTGAGTCCCCAGCTCCCCCCGTTAGACGGGCCCTCATCTCCTACAGCATCCCAGGTATGACACCGAGGTCTTGTAGGCTCACGTTCCTCACCAACACCGTAGCCCCCGCGATGAAGATGACGTTCTCAAGCTGTTCAGGACACCATGCCGCAAATTGCCTGTAGTCCTCGTCCAGCTGCACTGGCACCTGGTGCACGGCTCCTCGCAGGTCGCGCAGTAGAACGTGGCGATCCCAAACCGGCAATTGCCCTTCCGGGTCCAATGGCCGCTCGTCTACACCCTCCGGGAAGAACACCGTCTTGTGTACCTCAACGAAGCCGTCACCAGTCCGTACACTGTCCCACTCGCGCACCGTGTCCGAGTCCCAACCCTCTTCTTGATCTTGCCACCATTCTACGAGCTCCTCCTCAGCCGCACAGTCCACACCCCCAAAATCATCTTCCCCTGCTACAGGGGGGCTACCAGGCACCTCCATGCCCAGCTCCACCTCGCTCCTGCCGCTGCTGCACTCCCGGGGCTGGCAGACCCCGCCCAGATGGGCACGCATCGCGCTTGGCGAGCAAGGGCGTAGGCCATTCCCCTGGCAAGTGTGCACAATTGCCCCCTGTGCGTGTGCCACCGCCGTGGGGCCATCAGTCACCTCCGTACCCAACTCTGCAGCGGTCCTGCCGCCGCTGCACCCCCGCCCTTGCCAACAGCCGTCGCCACTGGACCGGGACCGAGGGAGGCCAGACCTAGTGAGCCTCGCACCGTCGTCACAGTGGATTCCATTAGCCGGTCGGCCTGCTTCGCGGGAAACACCGACGTGTGTCGCCGTTGTGGGGTCACCACAAACCTCCATACCCAGCTCCACTGTTCTCCTGCCGCCGCTGCACTCCCGCCCTTGCCAGCAGCCGTCGCCACTGGACCGGGACCGAGGGAGGCCAGACCTAGTGAGCCTCGCACCGTCGTCACAGTGGAGTCCATTACCCGGTCGGCCTGCTTCGCGGGAAACACCGACGTGTGTCGCCGTTGTGGGGTCACCACACACCTCCATACCCAGCTCCACTGTTCTCCTGCCGCCGTTGCACTCCCGCCCTTGCCAGCAGCCGTCGCCACTGGACCGGGACCGACGGAGGCCAGACCCGGCGAGCCTCTCACCGTCGTCACAGTGGATTCCATCGCCAGGCTGGCCTGCTTCGCGAGAACCGCTGGCGTTTGCCGCCGCGGGGGGTCACCGGGCACCTCTGTACCCAGTTCTCTTGTGCTCCTGCCCGCGCTGCATCGCCGCCGTCGCCAGCAGTCGCCATGACTGGACTTGGTTGGGGCGGGGTTGTCGTCTGATCCAGCGAGTCCCTCACTGTCATCACCGTAGGGTCCATCTCCAGGCCGGCCTTCCACGCAGGCCTCACCGGCTTGCGTCGTTGCGGGGGGGTTACAGGGCACACCTGCACCGTGCTCCCCCTGGTTCTTTCCGCCTCCGCATCCCCGCTCGCGCCCCCAATTGCCCCCACCGGGCTTTGCTTGAGGCAGGCCGCTATCGATGTCGCCCACGATCACTTCACTGCCGTCGTCACGAGGCCCACCGCGGGGCTGCCCGGCTTCTCCCGCGTCCTGATATCCCAATCGGCCAGACTGGTCAGTGTCGTCCCTGACCACTTCTCCACATTGGCGAGCTGTCAACGCTCCCACGGCATGAGAAAGGCACACGTAGTCGCGGGGTGCTTCCGACTGGGCCTGTCTGCTCATGTAAAAATGAAAAACAGACTGCAAAGGGAAAAGGAAGCAACCTGCAGCTCAGAGCTATAGCTGCTGTGACTGCTGCTGTCCCTGCTACCGACAGCCTCCATCAGAACTTCAATACAGCGTACAGGGGTTCTTAGCGTAGGTCGCCCAATCGTTCCACCATTTCTCCCACTCCGTCCAGAAAATTGCCCAAGAAGGGCAGTGCGCCAGCCGCGTTTGCACCGAACTCCCATGCCTAAGGCCGCAGGACCCGCACACGGTTGGGATGCGCTCCGGGGGTGCTCCCTGTCCCCACCAGCGGACCTGGCCCCAGAGCCAAGGGAGCCATGTCGACCGGCGGTAGTGTTTCAACGGGATCCAACAGATCCATTGTACGTCCCTCGTTTAAATTTCTCGCCGTAATTGCATAATCCATGACTTGGCCGGAGTTCGCATGATGTGTCCGTGAAATACTATGTCGTGTGGCTGGGGCGGTGGCATGTCCATGGATAGGTTGTCGCCCATGTTTGCGAGGGTATCCAATTCATTCTCCTCGCATGTCGATGTAGTCTTGGTATGTGGTTGCGGTGCTCAAGTCGCGGTGCCCAGGTCTCCATCGAACCGTCAAGTTTTTGGCGGTTGCATTGCGGTAGCCCGGGTCTCGGTAGTCTTCGTCCTTCACTACACCCCTGCGGGGGACTGTGGTGGCCTTCACCCACCCCTGTTGTCGAGAAGGATCGTGTTCCTTGGCTGTGCTAAGTCCGAAGCCACAGCGCACGCCATGGTTTCTGCCCTGTACACCTGTTGAGGGCCGTGCACATGGAAAGCGGCGCGGAAATCTCCGTAGCTGATGCCTCCCTTAGCTCTACCGTGGCGTTTCCAGCCATCAGTGTACCACCGTCGTGCCGTGGGTTGCCCCGTGAAGTGTATGGTGACCCCCAGTACACTCCGTGTGCAAGAGGGTCCGCGTGACGTCTCCTGTTTCCTCGAGTGTTGGTTCGTCTGGCTAAGTCAGGCAGTGGGTTGCGACCTGTAGTCTACCGGCCTGCAGCTCGGGGTCCTCCTCCAAGCTTTCCGAGTCAAAAAGACCGTCCACAAGTGGACGGTGTATCCTGGGGCGCGAGATGCGCTGCCATGCTGTTCTTCTTAACGCACACACGGCGTCCAAGTACCTATACTGGGTGGCAGACAGTTGGCGGTCAATGGGTCCTGGTTGTCGGACTTCGTTCTTGCCCAGGGTAACCTATCGCGTTATAAAGGTCCACCATGCTTGGCGGAGGCCCATTCCACCGTCCCTTAAGTGGGTAGTTATACGGTGTCGGTTCATTGGCGGTTCTACTCCGGGAGTTTCCCGGAAGACTGTAATAGTATGTCGTCCCATTGAGCCATTCGTTGTATGTTGCCCAGGAACAGGCCGCGATGGGTCCAGCGGGGTATGAGGACGGCGATTTTAATGGCAACGTTCTCGAAGCCATTTAGGGGTAGGGTTTTATACGCGGCCAGGTCGTGCCACCTCTTGTTGGTTACCATGTCCCACGTGTGGTCCTCATATGAGGTGTGCGCCAGTATGTGACCCAGGTAGGTCAGTATGGGTGGTCGTATCGTCAACTGTTGTCCTTGGCACATTACAGTTCCGCGGTTGTAGTTACGCGCCCATTGGTAGGTTTCGGTTTTGTCCGCGTTGAAACGGAAGCCCATGCGGTGAGCCACATGGTGGAGATGGTTGAGTGTATTGAGTAGTGCCGCCTGCTTGGTAGCGCGGACGGCAATGTCATCAACGAACACATACACTTGTGCGTCTGGTTGTCGGGACATAGTTTCCCGCGGCAACACATCGTAATACAGGAGGAATAGTGTTGGCGAGAGGAGGCATCCCTCTTTCATGCCTTGTTTGGGGTGTATGGGTTGGTCTCGGCCGTGTAAGCGCAGCACCGCCGGGCTGTGGCTGTATATTTCGGTTAATAACCGGGTGATTGGCTCTGTGGCTCCGGCCTCCTTAATGATATCGGTAATCATCATTCGTGGGACTGAGGGGAACGCTTTGGCCACGTCATAGAGGGCTAGAGGACCGTTGGTTTTTTGTAGATCGTTCATTAGTCTTGCAGTCAGTGTCGTTGTATTTCTTCCGCTCAGGGCGCCATGCTGCATAGTGAGTAAGCCCGGTGTCATGGCCTTGGTTATGTGTTTCAGCAGTAGTCGGGTGAGGATGCCGTATATGGCCGTTGAGTAAGTAAGTAAGTAAGGGCGGCCGCGTCCGCAGCCTCATCTGACATGTCCTTGTTTGTTTTACATGGTGGCCGCCTCTGGCGGGAAGGAGAGCTCTCCACCATCAGTTCCCCTGGCGACCCCTTTCTCACCTCACGGCCGAGAACTTCAACCAGGTTCCCTTGGGGCATGACCGGCGGTAGGTTCCCATCAGTCGCTGCCCTCACGGTTTCAGCTCCTTCCGGTCACCCATCGAAGGATCCTCCGGCCTTCCCCCCCTAGCACAGCCTTTGGGGTGCCTGCAGGCGGGTTTCCTGTGGATAGCCGTCGCCGACAGCGCAGCATTTCTCTCTCTCAACCACATTCCACCACTCCCCATCCCTCACGGGTTGGAGTACCCACTCGGCTCCCGGATGCACTTGGGTGTCGTCCATCCGCGGCTGGAGAACAGGGGGCGACCCTTTCCACGTTCCCCCAGGTCCCGCTCACGCGTGAACCCACGTGTACTCAGGCCATTGACCCGGGGACCTCAGGGTCAACCCTCACCCCTACGGACACCTCACGGCCGTCCCGGAGTTCAGGGCTTTTCCCGACTTCCCGTGGCCAGGCTCCCCATGGTTGGGCCATGGTTCACCACTCCATGGCGACGGGTTCCCCAATCCCACGGGGTTGTTGCTCTGTTTTCTCCGCCACCCCTCCTACCCCGCTTCGCTCCCCTGCGTCGTCCCTCTCTCCTGTGCCTCGTCCCGTCACCCATCTCTGCCTATTCCCCGCTCCCCTCTTCTTCCCATTCCCCTGGGGCTGTTGTGTGGTCCTAGCCACCGGCCCTTCTCTGTGCCGTCGCCTTCTCCCGTTCTCCCGTGTTTTTACCCCACCGGGCCGCCTGCAACCCTGTGGCGCGGGCCCACTGGATCCTCATCCATCCGGGGACCGTTTCGTGCGCCTAGCACGGGTCGCTCCCTTCCCGCTCCCGCTATCCCCTGCACCACGTCCCTTCACCCCTCACAGCCTATTCTCCGCGCCCCGCGCCTTCCTGTGCCCCCGGGGCTGTTGTGCGGCCCTAGCCACACGCCCTTCGCTGTCCCGTCCCCTATTCCCATCTTCCCGTGTTTATACCCCACCGGGCCGCCGGCAACCCTGCAGCGCGGGCCCACTGAATCTTCATCCATCCGGGGACCGTTTCATGCGCCTAGCACCGGTCGCTTTTCCCTCCCCCTTTCGTGTGGGCGGCGTGCGCCTTTCCTGACTTGTTGGGGGCTCTTCCTCCTGGCCCCGCCCCCCGACACCCGTGCCCATTCCCCGCCTGTTCACCTGCGTCGCCGTTTTTTTTTACCCGTGTCCCCTTGTCTGCTTCGCTTGCTCCGTCCCGTTCCCCCGCCGCCTTCTCGCTTTGTGTTGTTCGCTCTCCCGTTGTGCTTGTGGGTGTGTTTTTTTTTCCGCTATGCTTCCTGCCTTGTGGTACTCTCCTCCCTGCACGCACGCACGACAGCACTGCACATGTGTTCGGGTCTCGTTTCCTCTCTGTGCTCGCGTCCTGTCCCTTCGCCCTCTTGCGGCTTGCCCCTCGGCGGTCCCCGGCCATGCCAGGTGGGCGCCCCTCCCTCGCGCCCATCTCCTCTCTTCCCTCTCTTCTCCCTGTCTCCCGCCCGCCCCCTTACTGTTGCTCTCCTGCTCCGTGTGCTCTCCGCTGGTCTTCCCCACGCCAGTGCTGTATCTCGCGCGCTCTCACGCGCCTCTGGGCCTCCGCCCTGTCCTCCGTCTTGTAGGCCGACTTGGGCGGCCTCCCCAGATACCCCTTCGGGGGGATTCCCCCGTCGTCCGCCCCCGCCGGCCTCCCCTCCATTAGCTCCCTGATGGTGGGGCGGGGCGGCCGGTACGGCTCAATGCGGGTCAACGGCATGGCGGTTCTCTGCGCGAGACGTGGTGTTTCTTGGTGCCGGTGTTGGCCCCCTGCGCCCCCCTCCTCCCGCGCGGCACTGTCCCTCCGCTTCTGCTGCTCTTTCTCCCCTGGTTGCCTCTCTTGTCGTGCGCATCGCTGTTCACGCGTGCCCTGCGTGTGCCCTCTGCTCCTCTCTGTGTTTCCCCTGCCCCGCCTCCTTGTGCCCTCACCTCGTGGCACGCCATTGCCCCCCTCCTCACCTCCCACGCACTTGACTCTGACGGCCCTTCTCTGCCGTTGCGGTGCTTTCACCCTTGTGTGCCACCCGTGGGTTCTACCCATGCCCATCTCCGTTGTCCCTACCCTTTTCCCTGGTGTCGTGCCGTACCCTCACCCTGCCCACTCTGATGTGCTACTGTCCCCTATCCTTGTGCTTTGCCTTCGCTCCCCGACTCTCTCCCCTTCCGGGACGCCACGGATTCATGGCGAGGGGGGGGGTTCTCTTTGCGGACTGGACTGTGGCCCTGCTCGTGGACGGGTTAGATGACGGATTGTTGAAATTTGACGACCGAGATTTCCCTCACGCAGCAGGCACGAGTGAACCGCCCTTGAGGTCCACAGTAGCCAATGCGCTCCTCGTTGGCCTAGCACTTCGAGCGGGCAACGTTGGTGCTCCATGTCACCTCTGGCCGTTCGCGACCGTCACGACCCCACGCTGAGTGTCCCCGCCATCGCATCTGGCATCGCTGCCCGGTTCCTTACCACCGCTTGCCGTACTCCACCAGGACACCAGTACAGTCCTCCTCCAAGCTTTTCGAGTCAAAAAGACCGTCCACAAGTGGACGGTGTATCCTAGGGCGCGAGATGCGCTGCCCTGCCGTTCTTCTTAACGCACACACGGCGTCCAAGTACCTATACTGGGTGGCAGACAGTTGGCGGTCAGTGGGTCCTGGTTGCCGGACTTCGTTCTTCTGGCCTCGAGAGTGGTCCTCATCTACGAGAAAAAGGACCCCCTAGACCCCAAACACTATCGACCCATATACGTCTCGATTGTCAACGGCCATATACGGCATCCTCACCCGACTACTGCTGAAACACATAACCAAGGCCATGACACCGGGCTTACTCACTATGCAGCATGGCGCCCTGAGCGGAAGAAATACAACGACACTAACTGCAGGACTAATGAACGATCTACACAAAACCGACGGTCCTCTAGCCCTCTATGACGTGGCCAAAGTGTTCCCCTCAGTCCCACGAATGATGATTACCGATATCATTAAGGAGGCCGGAGCCCCAGAGCCAATCACCCGGTTATTAACCGAAATATACAGCCACAGCCCGGCGGTGCTGCGCTTACACGGCCGAGACCAACCCATACACCCCAAACAGGGCATGAAAGAGGGATGCCTCCTCTTGCCAACACTATTCCTCCTGTATTATGATGTGTTGCCGCGGGAAACTATGTCCCGACAACCAGACGCACAAGTGTATGTGTTCGTTGATGACATTGCCGTCCGCGCTACCAAGCAGGCGGCACTACTCAATACACTCAACCATCTCCACCATGTGGCTCACCGCATGGGCTTCCGTTTCAACGCGGACAAAACTGAAACCTACCACTGGGCGCGTAACTACAACCGCGGAACTGTAATGTGCCAAGGACAACAGTTGACGATACGACCACCCATACGGACCTACCTGGGTCACATACTGGCGCACACCTCATACGAGGACCACACGTGGGACATGGTAACCAACAAGCTGTGGCACGACCTGGCCGCTTATAAAACCCTACCCCTAAATGGCTTCGAGAACGTTGCCATTAAAATTGCCGTCCTCATACCCCGCTGGAACCACCGCGGCCTGTTCCTGGGCAACATACAACGAATGGCTCAATGGGACGACATACTATTACAGTCTTCCGGGAAACTCCCAGAGTAGAACCGCCAATGAACCGACACCGTATAACTACCCACTTAAGGGACGGTGGAATGGGCCTCCGCCAAGCATGGTGGACCTTTATAACGCGATAGGTTACACTGGGCAGCCAGGTATGTGGTATTTTGTTTCCTCTCCATATATCCAATATGACCTAGTACAGATGCTGCTGCATGTGGTTGGGCAAATGGCGAAGCAGATATGGGGGGGCACCATCAGGTCCCACGGACTTGTTCTTGGGGTTTGGGTATTTTTATAAGACTTTTATGCGGTGGCGCACCGCCCTAATCTCCCAGTAGGCACCACAACCACCCATCGGGGGCACACAACGGGTGCGGAACCACTTCGCTGGGGACCCTGACTACGACCCTACCTACTGCGAGGAGCTCATAAAGAAACACGTCCGAAAGCGGATGTGAGAGAATAGGGAACCAACATGGAGTGAGTTCCTGTGTGTAGCTGGATCCCAAACTAGCCATTTGAGTGGGGGGCGTACCAACGTGCTACAGAGGGCAAGGGCGGTGGTGGCTTGTTGACGTGGCCTCCCATACGCCAGCGGAGGCCACGCAGGACGAAGGCATGGTCCGACGTGGGCATGCGGATAACGTCATAGTAAGTCCATGGTACATTTGGTATTTGCGGGCGCACGAGTATAGCGTCCAGTCTTGGTAGTTTACCGTGGCGCGGGAGCGGGTGTAGTATTGACCTACATCGGGGTGGTACGTTGTGGCCAAAAGTGGGTCAAGGAGGCTGGCATCGTCCAGTCCTTCCTTCCAAGGGCGAGTGGGGGCGGCAGCCCAGCTGTCATCGTTGAGGTCCCCCATGACAATGCCATAGGGATCCATGGAATGGATGAAGTGTTCCACTTACGCTTTGTCCCGGGAAGTGAACTTAGAGTCGATGCACACGATTGTGCGCCGCGGGCCATAGGGGAGTTGGAATCCGAGGGCAGCCGCCAGCCCGCGTGGCAAGTATATGACCTCTAGTATGTGGGGTGCAACCATATTTGTGGCTAGGTAAGCCACCCTCGGGCCCGTACCGGGTGCAACGTAACATTTATAATTGTTGTGCAGTGCGGTGGTAGCCGCCTCCGGGAGAAAGAAACCAGGGTCGCACTCCTATATACCGCATATATCGACTGCACTCGCTAACTCGGTGGATGATGTTAGACCACCGTTGTAGGCTCAGGGATCCCTGTGCACCCTACACATTCCACATCGCAAGTTTCGTGTCTGTGTCTTTGTGCTAGGCCGCCCGTTGTAAGGACTGTAGACCTCGCTGTGTGTTCGTCACCAGCTACCTGGCATACGCATCTATGTCTTGTACTTAGGCGGCTCTATACGCACGTAGCAAAATTGCCACAGTTCCCAAATGGGTACCACCCCAAAACGGGGGCTGAAAAACCACTTTGAAAAATTGCACAATTGTGCTTTGCAGAGAACACCCCCAAAAACCTGTGAATTATCCAAAATGACTGTGTGTAGGGGGTACAACATGTGCCAGTCAAAAGTCATGTATCCCCTTCAAATTTGGGCACTGCAGTGTCCATCCAAAGAAAAATCCAATTCTTCCAAATCATCCGCTGCTGCATTTCAAACCATGCCGTAAAATGCAACCTAAAAAATGAAGCAAGGAGGACGACAGGCAAACACATGCAAAAGTCTGGTTTGCTTTTTGTTACCGCGTCTGCTGACCCAGTCACTGTGATTGTATGCGAAGCGTCAAGAATGATGCACCACCAGTGGTGCCGACCAACAACGGAGGCGCCGCCAGTGCAGGCCATCCAATAATAAATGACAACAACAATGCCTGCAAAAGAAATGGCCCAGCAGGGGTAAAAAAAGGGCGAGTGCTATAAACGAGTGTGAGTAGTGATGCTGTAAACGAGCTTAAAGACACGGTAGTGAATATTTTCGTCGACCAACAATGGAAGACGGTGCTGTGTGTGCTGCTGCACCTCCTGGAGCCCGTGAATAATAGAGACAAGGTCGGGGGTAGCGGACACAGTTAGGTCTGTGAGAAAAAAGGGGGTCCAAGCTGGGCTGGTAACATTATCCCGTCGTATGTCCAAGGGACAACGAACATGTTGAAGGCGGATGGGGTCGTCCATCAACCCTTGCAAGCCATCAATGAAGTTTTTATGGCTCTGCACCAACAAGTCTGCAGTGTACCCAATCCTCTGCCGCAAGACCGAGAGGCTAGGAAAAGACGGCATAATGTCGACACGTCGTTTCAAGAGTATGATAGCACCAGCTGTACAATTAAGGGACCGGTTCTCATTACCAGGCACAGGCCGGAAGTTACGTCTATAAAAATTATCAAACCATAGAACAGCGGGTTTACCTTCCAAGGTCTGCCAAAGACTGGTGCACGCAGTTGCTCCTTGAACTACAAAGGAGGGTACATTGTAAGAACATTGACCCATGTGAGCCAAACACCTACGTTGCACACGACTCTTGGGTTGAACACCTACAGCCCTCTTGGCACGTGGACGACACCTCTTGTGTAGAACAGACCATATATCAAAAATCTCTTGCTCAGCAACACGGAACCATTGGTCCGGCAGACAATTAACGGTCCGTCTGTCCCTTTGTTGGATGTATTCACCAACAGACCGCCTACTTCTCCACTCCAACCGGAGATCTAACACCCACGTATAAAACGCATCGGCACCCTTATCCACACCCACAGCCTCAGATAGATCCTCCTTTGAAGCATATAAGTTCGAACTAAGGAACTGCCGGAAGGGAGCCGCATCCATGGACAAAAGTCCTGTTCGCAGGCAGCAAAGGTAAGGGGACAAAGAAAACAGAGGCACCATCACAAAACAAACCTGATGCGGCATAGACCAAAAGCAGCTAGCGAAGATCCAAACAATGTATCCCCCAATGGACGTGGGACGTTCCAAAGCCTGGGTACACTCCAAGGTGGCAGTCAGACAACCGGCAATATATTTCCAATGATCAGAGGATGAGTACCAACGTCCGATGATTCATACGTCCTTTGTCAGGTGTTACGCAATGGGAACCAATAGGAGTGAAATACGGAGTTTTCAATTTTTTGGACACTGCAGTGCCCAAAAGTACTGGAAGTCCATTTTCAAGTGCACATTTGGACATGAATGGTATTGATTGGGCAAGGTACATTGTACGTGGCCTTCCGAGTATAACACCGCGGTGCGATGACCCATGGATAACGGGTATGCCAAGGTTTGATGCATGCTGCTGCAGTATGACATCACCCGTGGAGATGACTACAGAGGTGTACTCGAGAACCCACTGAAGAAAGCCATTTCAAATTTTTGGGCACTGCAGTGCGCAAAAATTTTAAATGATACAATTTTGGGCCCGGAATAGGGGGTGTATACGTACACCTCTGGAAGCAACAAAAGGCAAGGTTGTTGTATCCCACGATGAAAATCCACGTGGGGTTGGCGGAAAAAATGATATGCTTTTTTTAGGTGCAAAAAACGGATGTTGAAATCGCCATGAATCGTGCCTTTTAGCAACGAAGTCTACGTGCGTATAGAGCCGCCTAAGTTGTAGGGGGACCGGGGGGCCACGCAGGGCTCGCGTGTGGTCGTTCAGTCGGTGGATCTTGCGCTGTCCAGGATTTGGGTGTACGTCCCCGCAGACAAGGATCCAGGTGGCGTTGTGGCGTTGATTGCAACGACTGGTGGGCTGGATACATGGGTGTGTCATCCTAGGATACCAGCGGCAACTATGCATTGCCGGCCAAGGTAACGTGGTATGTGTGGCTCCAAGCCACAGTAGCATCAGGTAGAGCCACAGCCACACCGATGCCGTGGGTGACGGGAGTGTGAGGATTTGTGGAGGGCGCCGCTTCCCCTGGGGGCTGTGGCGGCGCACGTGTCGTCGCTAGGTAGGCCTGTTTTGAGGGGTTAGCAGGTGCCACCCTTCAGTGTACTCATATGTGGGCGTCAATATGAGAAGGAGGAACATCGTCAGTAGGAGGGTGAGTGTCGGTAGGCGACCTAGCGCTTCCCCTGTCGTTGGGAGTTTTTTGGCGGTTTGCTGCGGTCTTTGCCTTTTGCTTCTCCTACGGCAAAGGCTGCCTTGTCGGCCGGCGGTTTCGGCTTGTCTCGTGACCGGGAGTCGGGTTTCTTTTTCTTATTGGGCGGGGAGACCTTCCCCGGCGTTTTTGTGGTGTGCAGCTGTGTCCCTTTGCTTTGGTCTTGTGCGGCGTCCGTGTTGTGACGTCGGGTTCTGTGGGTCCGGTGGGTTGTTTGCCAAAGGCTTGCCTGGCTCGGATACTGACCAACAGATGCGCCCGGCTCACAGGCAGTTCTGGTCTGGGTCCTCACTGTCCAATAATTGTGAACGATGTACATTGCGGCACCGCCGCTTGCGCTTTGGGGACAATGGTCCGGCGTCCACTGGCCACTTCTGAGGCGAGTCCGGCCCCATGATGTCTCCCAGAAACCGTTCGTATGGGTCAATGTCCGACTCCCCTTGTTCACTGGGCGACCCTCCCTCCTCTTCCTCTAGCACAAATGATGCTTCCGAGAGCAACCACGACGTGACTGGTGCTAAAGGCGTCAGCTCTCTCCCCCCCCTCCCCGACTCGTCTTGTTCTGGCAAGTCTGTGGGATTCGGGCGCTGGCGCTTCTGCAGCGGCTGCATATTGTACTCATGCAGGAGCCTCCCCGCCTCCGCCTGTTTGTCTGCTGCCTCATTGCCCTCAATCGATACGTGCGACGGCACCCAGAAAAATTTATACTGCTTGGAGGGGTCTCTTGCCAACTCCAGTATTCGCACCCACTGGTCTGCATGAGACACCCCCAGCCAATCGTCTCTCCCACAGCAGCAGATGCTTGGTCAGTCGATTAAAACAAAATTCAGAATCGGTAACAACCGCCATGGGCGTCAGGCCCGTACACAGGCGCATGGCAAACGGGATGGCGCGCACCTCTACCAGGCCATTCGTCTGCAATTCCAGGGGTCCAGGGGGTGAGCAAAGTTCCTCGCGTCCCCTTCCCCATAAAATCCCCCAAATCCTGCGTGCTCCCAGCCCCGCACGCTCTTAGAGGAACCATATGTGACCACCACATCCCAACCCAACTCTTGTAGTCCCCCAAGCACAGTAATGGTCTGCTCTATGTGTCACGTGTATTTCTGCTTTTTCCAATCGGTTCTCATTTCTGCCGTCAAGGACAAGACAGGCGTCGGTCCCTTGGGGGACTTCCACTTTGTGCCCAGTTTCCGAGTGCGCTGCCACTCCAGTAAATTGTCCAGGAATGGGCGTAGCTCCGACCGCGGCAGCGTGCGGTCTTGCAAATGCAGCCAGAGCCTCAGCTTGCACACCAGCACTGGAACAAATTCGAAAATTGAAAACAGAGACCCGACAAATAGTCGTTGACACCGCAAGGACCACGCTGTGGCCAGTCCCACCCAATACAGGAGGCCCTGGGTTGTGGTTAGGCTCAACACAGGGTGGTGAAAGGGCAGATGCTTCACCGCCACCCACCCCCCGCCCTCCAGCTCGGCTTGACCATATGTATGCTCAATTGACGACCCCAGAAATTCTGTAAACTTGCAGCCCTCAAAGAAATGCTGGTGTGTCTCCACCACCGGTTCAAAAGGACAGGGGTCCTGCCGCGTCATGGCACACAGCCGCTGCGCCACCGTGAGTTTGCGCCACAACACCCGGTGCATAAAATCTTTGTCAAACGCTGGGACTCTGAGCCGTGCAAAAATCTTCCAGGCCCGATCGCTGGTTGCTCGAAACGGCGTCCTATCTCGGGAGGGCGCTAGCAGCATTGACCGTGACTTCCAAGGGTCTGCCCGTTTACCCATGTCACAGGGAGCCTCCGCACGCCAGTGTGCATCCCCCGGCTGCACCGCAAGGACAACTTGTACCACTGAGGGGTACTTTGAACGAAACGGGGGCGCCATTGCCTGCACAGTGGGTGGCGGCAATGCTCCAGATTGCACCAGTTGATCCCACATAACAGCGCCCTAGCGCACAGACGGCATGTGGGCGTAAGTCTGTTGCTGTTGCTTCCGGAACAGGGCATTGTGCTACAACCCCATGAAACGAGTCCGCATCGGCGGCGGAGGTGGAGGGACCAGCATTCCTTTTCGCACTTCCGAATATGACTGCAGAGATCCCCCGAGGTACCCTGGTGGGCGCTTCACCACTGGTGACAGCTGCAAGTAGGGCATTGTCGCCCCATTGCATCCCAGCCCCACTGCCCAAGTCCATTCCTCAAATGGCTGTGTCAGACTCCGAGAAAGCTGTAGTACCCCTTGAGTGAACGTGACGAATGAGTGTGAGTGCACCCATTGTACATAACTCGCCAAGCTGGCCATGTCGATGCCCCCACGAGTCGTGGGCTCCGCCAAGATGCCTCTGGTCAAGCCCCAACAGCTCATGCTTAGAGCCGTCCCTTGTATGACTTGCATCTGCCGCTCCACATGCACATTAGGCCGATGAACCCTCGCTGTCAAGCAACAACATGGGGAGATCCACATTTGCAGCAGTACAGACTTCTCTTCCAGAGACAATGGCAGTGTCGACAGATGCCGCGCCCGCAGCAGCATTTTTGATATGACAGGGCCGTAAGCTTCTGATGGCGAGACATGACCCGGCAGTACGCCCAAGTACTTTAGTTTCTGCTGCACTTGCAGCCCGAGCTCTCGAGACCCCGCTTTGACTAAAGCGTATGACTTGCCCCTGTTGATCGTCAGCCTGGAGAAATGGCCAAAGATGCTGATGACATACAGGACTGCTTCCACATTGCCCACAGTGCGCCGCCCACTACCTAGAAAGAGCAGCAGCATGTCATCCGCATAGAGTAGAACCTCGACGTCCGCGTGGAGCCGAGCGACATCGTACACTAAAGCAAGAGTGAGCGCTGAGAACAAGGCCGGAGAGAGAGGATCCCCTTGCCGCACTCCACTGCGGGGCCACACCACCGCCGTTGGCACTACTTCCCCACACACCTCGATGACTAACTCTGCCTTGAGGAGCTGCATCAACAGCTCAATGTAGTTGTGCCCTACAGACAAGTAGTCCAGCATGGCCCTCACGTAGGAGTGCTGCACACTGTCATCCGCCTTCTGAAAGTCGATTACCACAACCACACAGCGGCGATGGCGCCCCCAAAAATACACTGCCTCAATGGCGTGCTCCACCATTTGCCTCCCGCGGAAAACCCCTTTTGAGAGGGCGGGGTGATAGCCTGCAGCACGTCGTGAATCTGTAGCAGCATGACGGCACTCACCCACTTCCCCTTGGTATTCTGTAAGGCTAGCGGTCGCTTTTTGTGTGACGTCTCCGCTGAGATGCTTTTGGGAATGCATTTAAGGATCGTGGCTGTCCAGTCCTCTGGAATGGGCGCGCCCGCCAGAAGCTGCTCCATAATGGTCACCATCTTTTCACTGAACACACTGCACGTGGCCTGGTACACGGACGCCTGCATGCCATCCAGCCCCGGTGATGAATGCGGCTTCATTTGACGCAGCGCCTCCTGGACCAGCGACAGGCTGACCGGTCGGAACAACATGGGCGCCGCTCTCTTGACATTGGCCGGTATCGGAAGGGACTCCAAATATTTTGTGCACTCTGCCTCCGTGACCGCTTTGTCCGGCATGACCCCTTCCCAAAATTTCTGCAGCATCGAGGCCATTTGGTCCCTATTCTGCGCGTAATTGCCTTGTGAGTCCCGCATCCGCATGGCTGTCCTTCGCTCTTTCATCTCCTTCATCAGCTGCAGGACCCGTCGGCACCGCTGCCGGGAATCCTCTACCCGCTCTTCTTTTGTTTGTAATTCCGTCCGCAACTTATTAATCGATTGTTGGTGCATCGCTTCCAGCCGCTCATCCGCCAAGAAAGACGCCAGCGCGCAGTAGGCATCTCCTGTACTGCCCCGACACAAACCCTGCTGCTCAAGGTACTCCCACCCCGATCGCACCACATGACACGGTGAGCTGGCCCGCACCGCGGCTTCCAGCTGGGAGAAACCCTTGGACGTTTGCGCTCGTGCCCACGCCGCCCCTTCTCCCCGCGTGATGTATTGTGCCTCTCGCAACCACTCTAGTGCTGAGTCCGTCGTCAGCGAGTGAATGCGTTCTTGGAGCCTGAGCATGGACACTTCATCTGCTAGCATGGCCTGTGGAAATTTCGGCCTCGGGCGTCCCACCTCCACTGTTGGTGGCGCTAGCTGCATCACCACTCCTCTGTGGTCCGACCGCGTTAGCACCGTATACGCACCCGCCACGCTTGGGGTCGTGGCCTCCGGCACATGAACCCGATCAATCCGGCGTAGATTCCTCTTGGGGCCTTGTGTCATGTGCCCATATGTGTACGGCGGTGGTGGCGCGGTCGCCCACGCATGGACCAGCTCCCACACGTCCACCACCGCCAGCGTGCGTAAAGCGTCTACCTCCGCCCCGCGCGCGGACTGCACCCCCGACACTTCTTCCCCACGAACAAACTGGCTGCCCACTCCCGGTGTTAGAATGTTGTTGTGGTCCATAAGCAGTAGCGTTGGTATATCCGGCTGACCCTGGAGATGCTGTTGTAATCGCCTCCACTGGCGCTCTCGCACACCGGGTCTGTGGTGCATGTGAGCTGACACCACCCGCACTTGTTGTTCCGTCTGATGCCGTAACGTCACAATGAGGATCCTCGGCTCCAGCCGATGGCTCTTTGTCGCCGACCAAATGGCCTGGCGCCATAGCACTGGCGCTGACCCGCGGCCCGAGGCTACTGTTGCCTCCATACCATAATCTCTCTTAGGCCAATATTTCTGTTGCGATATTTCCGCTTCTGTGTCAAAATGGGTCTCTTGGATACCCGCCAGCTGGATGCCATGCTGGTCCATCTTCCGTACTAGGTGTGCCCTGCGCAACCTGGTGTCTGTCGAATATTGCTTGCGTGCCATCCATCCATTCAGATTGGCCGTGAGGACTCCCATCCGCACGGAAAGCTTCCAGGGGTTCACAATCATGATGACTGCTTAAGGTCCCCCTCCCTGGTGCGCTTCATGAACTTGACCATGTCCAAATCCATCACTTCCACCGTCAGCGCTAGTCGCGATTCTCGCGCAGCACCCGACTTGTTGGCTGGCTTGCCCCGCCGGGTGGTGCACTCTTGTGAACTGATGATATGGACTGGGGAGTCACCGTCCGTCGACCGAAGCAAATGTCCGACTAAGTCCTGCACTCCTGGTCCCCGTACCTTCTGGGTACAGGTTCTCAGCTCGCCAACACTCCACCGAACTCAATCAACAACAAACTTTTCATCGCCAGTCGCCCCTAGCATATTGTGCACTGCCTTCTGATCATACCACGGAGGCAAATTTATAGCATAGACGCTAGTGACCCGGCTCCACGTGTCGGAATTGGTGCTCGCTGTTGAGGAAGCATCCGTATCCGAATCCGTCAGCCACTCTCTTGATCCCTCGTCCACGACCACCAATCCCACACCGTCATTCAACCTCATCATGTGAGGGCGGAAACACTCCGTTGCGGCTTTGGTCAGCCCGACTCGCACTTGATTGTAGGCCGTCGCCTACAGGGCAATATCGCTGCTTACACCCAAAACCTCGCCCATCTCCCAGAACGCCGCCAGAATGTATGAGAATAAGAAGGGGGCATGGTTTGCCTTCTTCTCCTTACGCACAAACGCAGACAGCTGGTACTCATTCCCCTGCATAGAGGCACCCTTGTACCATGGTACTGACATCGCCGGCGTCCCGTGGGACCACCAAACGACCAGCCTACAAGAAATTCTCTCTGATGACGCCAAGGCAGGATCCCACAATGGACTGGTTCAACCCTGCGGACGTTCCTCAAAAGATGTTAGCAATCATGTTTCACAAACAATGGGAGAAGGAGCTCATGACCTTTCTAGGCACGGAGCCACGAGATGAGGTGATAGTGTCAGGGCCAGATGTCCAGCACACCCGAATCCTGTTTAAAGAGTTGGATCTGTCGCAGGCCAAATCACTGGTAACCCAGCTGGGCCGGAGACCGCGATTTGCGGTCAGACGATGACCCATGGCGACCACTGGCACGCCAATGCCGTGCTGCTGACAACGCCATCCGCTCTCCAAATCCGTTCAGGATTGACCTGCTTTGGGAGGCCCTTATGCACCCCAATGGCTGAGAGGATGAAATTCGTGTCATCGAGCCCCTGAGGGGACGATAGAATCACAATAGTAAGCTGCACCGATGCTGTGTGCAGGCGCGCTATGCATTCGGCCGCTTTGAACATCTGCGCCTTGTCTGCTTCTTGGCCAACAACAACAATGCTTGGCGAATTGCCGCAGAACACACGCTGCATGCCTGGCGTCGTGTCAACATTCAAGATATTGGTCAGAGTGTATGCTTTTTGCGGGTCGATCCCAGCCTCCAAATACAATTTGTCCTGCACGAGGAACTGCGACTGGTCTATGAGCGAGTTGTAGGCCAGCTACTTGCATTCCGCAGGGAGTAGCACCGGATCACGAGGCGTAAGTTGTGCAGAGGCGCTCATTTGGCCTCCGCTGTGAAGAGACGTCACTCGAGTCGAACTTGAACAGCACGCCCAGCTATGATGAGCTGGAAGGGCCCTTTAGTAGTTCTCCCGCTCCAACATGACAAAAGACCCCAGGGTCGATCGAAAAAAATAAACTCTCAGAAAGTGTCGGTTGTTTGCCAAAGGGTGAAGGAACACACACCACTCAAGATCAGTCATGTAACTCACACTGGGTGTGCCAGACACCAAATAGTGCCACAAGGGGCAGCAACTCAGTCGAACACGCCCTCCACTAGGGGGTGGTGCTGTCTGGACTAGGAGATGCACTCGGCCACAATGCTCCCAAGGACCCGGACTGCGTCGACATATTTATAGTGGGTTGTCGTGAGGTGTCGTATAGGGCCGTTGTTTTGTAGCTCTTGCTGCCGGAGTGTAATCCGTCGGGTGATATAGGACCACCTCAGCTGGCGTAGGCTTAGCCCCCCGTGACACAGGTGTGTGGTGAGGCGTTACTGGTTCACTTGTTGTTCTATCCCGGGTGTGTCCCTCATGTACTATAAGATAATGTAGTCCCGGAGTGCCATCCGGGACTTGTTTCCCAGGAAGACCCCCTTGTAAGTCCATCGGGAGATGAGGACGGCGTTGCTTATGGCCACCTTTTTGTACCCATTTAACGGCAGGGTTTTGTAGGCCGCTATGTTGTGGTATACTTGTGTAGTCACCATGTCCCAGGCTGTCTCTTCTTGAGTGAGATGGACCAATACGTGACCGAGGTATGTGAGTATGGGTTGATGCACGGGTAATTGTCGGTGTTGCCAAGTAATATCCCTAGTGACCTAGATTAAACCCAATATAGTTAATATCTGGCCAAAAATTAACACGTTAATCTCAAGTTTCCATTTTTTCAAGGGGGGTTAGGGGGTTTGCCGTGAAAATTCTGACGTCCATGGGTTGCCTTACGGGCTTGGGTGTCATTTTCCCCCGTGGGTTGGTGGGGGAGTCCTACCCATGTGGTTGTTTCAAAATGTTAAAACGGCTCTCGGCTTTAATTTCTTTTTTAATTTTTGGATTAATATTTCAAAAGTTAAAAATTAATGAGTCGCCAGCATTAATATTAATCTCACAAATATTAACCCTATTCTCCAAACATTAACCCTCCATAAAAATGCACAACAACAAGCCAAACATGCTAGGGGGCATACATAATTGTTGTGCCTTACCAAAATGGATATCCCTCCTTCCCCTTTTCCTCTGCACACACACACACACACACACACACACACACACACACACACAATGATATTGGAACCCCCGCACACCCAACCTCTGCCACACACATCCCTCCTTGCTCCTTCCTCTCTCCTCCCGTTGCCCTTGCACCTAAGTTTGGGAGGGTATGCCCTTTCTTTCCACAGGTTATGTTATTGAAGAAAAGATTTCGTTGAAAATTGAGCAAGGAGAAAAAGGTTGTAGGTATGTGTGTGTGTGTGTGTGTGTGTGTGTGTGTGTGTGTGTGTGTGTGTGTGTGTGTGTGTGCATGCATGTGTGGCCATTGTGGCTAGTTTCTAGGTTGTAGAATGCCCCAAAGGAGATAAAGGGGCTAGTTCAGGTTTCATTGGCAATGCCGCCCCCCCACATTGGTATTGTGGTGTGTGATGTTTGGGGCTATGGGGTCTGGGGCTATGGTTCCTAGGGCTGTGATGTGTGGGTGTGTGGGTGTGTGGGTTCGTGGGGCTGCGGTCTGTGGACCTATGGTACGTCTCTGTGGGGTTTCTAGGGCTGTGGTGTGTGGGGGTGTGATGTTTGGGGTTGTGCAGTGTAAGAGTGGTTTCTAGGATTTTGGTGCGTGGGGCTGAAGTTTCTAGGGTTGTGCTCTGTGGGGCTGTGATGTGGGGTTGTCGTGGGTACGGCTGTGGTATATGGCTGTGTGGTGGACATGCGTGGGGTTTGGTGTCAGGTGCTGTGGTGTGTGGGGTTGTTGCATGGGGGGGGGGGGGGTGCATTGCACCCCTTTGGTGGGTTGTGGTGCATTGTGGGTGAACAAAACCAGTGCACGAGGGACTTGGGGGCACAATTCATTTTTGGGACGACTTTTTAATTTCTGGTAAGTTGATATTATCGGTGAATTTTTAATATCCGGAACGCCGGTCCAAAAATTAAATATTAATCTCAAGAAATTAACACCGGCGGTCTAAAAATTGATCAGTTTCCTGGGTATCCCCGTGCGGGGGGGGGGGGGGGGGTTGGTGCCATTCGCTCCGCGAGCGCCGCAATAGATGACGCCATGGAGGTTAAAGCGCGAAGCGCTGTAGACACCTCTTGGCCTTCTCCGTGGCGGTGGGGAGGGGGTTTTGTCCCCGTCCGAGGACACTGACCATCCGCGCTTCATGCCATGCACTAGGAGGGGGCGCAGTTCCAGAATGATGGGGGGGGGGGGACAGCGAGGACGCTATCCTCGTCCTTCGGTACCCTCCCTTGGTACAAGTAGGTGGGTGGGAATGGAAGGGGTACTGAATTCTTTAAGTGAGCAAGGGTCCTCGTTGCTCTCACAACAATTGCTCGTCCAAGACCATGGGTTATTGTTGTAGGGGGGGTTGGTTAATCCGCTGCATTTCCATGGATATAGGCAGTTGGGGGGGGGGGGGGGTCGTTGGTTGTTCGTGGGGTGTGGGTCGTTGCGGGCCGCCTGTGAGTTGTGATCACCGCACGGAGGAATTCCTTGATGTATGCGGCCTCGGGGTGCTGAGGCGCCGGGATCTGATCCGCACGGGTTTTGGCTGGGTTGGCCTCACTGGCGCCGTGATACCTGCATGAGGATGTAGCCTTTGGGGTGTGGGGTGTTCTTGCGGGGGAAGCGGAGCACACGGGCACCCACGGCTCCATGGACTTATGCTGTCCATTGTCTGTTGTCGGACGGGGAGCTATGCTCCTCGCCGTCGTCGATGCGTGTGTGTCCGTAGTGTCATTCACATGCGGGGGATACGCAGGCGATAGGCACAGTGGCAAACGCGGGAACAATTGTTTACGGGCATTTTTGTGTGGTGATTTCATGTAGGTTGTGGGACAGGGAGCATTGCTCCTCACTGTCGTAAGTGCGTGTGTGCCTGTTGTCCCTTCATATCCGGGGGGGGGGTAACATGAGGTGTTGTAAGATGGCATTTGCGCATGAGCGGGTCGTCATGCGGTGTTGACCGCCATCTGTTTCTTCACTGTTTTTATTTGTCTGTTGGTGATGTCGATTATCCGTTCGGACAGGGAGCAGAGCTTCGCACCATGAGCGTCAAAGTTTGGCCTATACTGAGAGTCTGTAGGCGCACTGTCTTTCCCGGGGTTGATTGTTCCATTGAGATGTGCGCATGTTGTGGGACGGGGAGTTGTGCTCCGCACCGTCGTCCATACAGGCGTTACAGCCCCTCTCCATACAAGCATCAGGCTGTAGCCTACGCTTAGCGCATGTACATACCTCCAGTTCACTTCATCCCCTGTACTTGCCATATGCTCACGATCTCGAATTGGGATCACTCGCTGGTCAGGGACGTTCCCAGTGTAGTGGTCCGAGGGGCCGCGCCCTGTCGATGTGGTCGCCGGGTCTATTATATGCGGGACGGTATCGCATCGGGCTGGTCCAGTGTGTCGTCTTCACGCTCTCATGACGACGGTACCCATTTTCTTTTAGGGAGACCGTATAACCTATACATGGCCAATTCTTGCGAGTTATCGACCACATGCAAATCCTCCGCCTTGGCATCGTTTCCTGGTTCTGCGAGCGTAGCCATTGTGTGCTTGTCGGCAGTGGCAGTCCTAGGATATCTGTCCTCCAACTCAAAGTCCGTGTAGCCCATAATGGTCAATATTGCCCAGCGGCCGCTGCTCTCGGTCTCACGGCGGACTACGGACTCACCTAGGTTGGCGGCCAGTTGATCAGCGTTCAGCGGAGTCGTTGTCGCAGTAGCTGTTTGAACCAAGTACTAGATCATTACGTGATACGGGGTGCAATTCTGGTTGATTGTACTTGCGTCGACAGAGCTGCAGGGTTGTATCCGGCTGCGCACCTGGATAGATGCACCGGGTGACAATGTCATATTCCCCATGCTTTCAAAGCTGGAGTGTTGTGACAGGGCGTGTGGCGGTAACTTGAGGGGGGGCCATGAGGCAACGGATACTGGGCTCGCATACGCCCCCGTGTCACAGGCGCATGCTCATCACCACATAGTTCAGTGTTTTGCATTGCTGCACTGCAGCGCAGACCAGTTCGGTACTACTCCAAATGCTTAGGCTGGGGGGGGGGGGGGGGGCAGTATCCGGCTCCTCGCGGAGTGTTCCCGGCACGCCGTCTCCCCTATATCCCCAGAGGGCCGTCATCAAGAAAAAGGCCCAAGGCTTTGCCACAGCACGACGCTTGGACTTCATTGTCGAATCTGAGAGCACGACCTCTCCTCGGCGATTGGGGCACTTTCCCCGGACAAAACCAGCGCGGAGGGTCAAACAAAAAAATAGACACTCAAAAGATGAGTATACCACCCGTGCATTAATGGCACCAGAAGGTTGAACGAAATTGAATTGTTGCCTCACCCCTCCCTTCTCGGGGACCCAAAAGAGGGCAGAAGTGCTGCGCAACCCCTGCATTCCCAGGGGTCCCCAAACAAAGGTGGACAAAATAACAATTGGCTGCCGCACCACTACCTTGTCGGGGGCCCAAAGGAGGGCCTACCGCAGGGCGGTCCTCAACGCAAAAAAAAATTGTTCCAAAACGTTGTTTTGTCAAAAGAGCCGACACACATTACATCTCTTCACCCGGGTGATCCCAACTATGCAACCATGAGTCCCTAGCCCAAAATTTGTGCAAGCACACAACCATATGATTCTAGCCCCACATGTGTCCAGTGATAGCATCCGAACCCTACCGCATACCCTGCACAACATGAACAGGAGCAATTTTGTTTTCAATCAAATGCAGTGAGGCAGCGTTCAACCACCCGAATGTTGCATCGCTGGTGGCACAGCTCATAGCAAACCCTTTACAGCCGGTACAACCTCTGGAAGTGCACCCCGGCACGCTCCATAGGCTCACCCTTCCCCCCGTTAACACTCAAACCATGCTTCCTACAAATGGCCTTAACCTCATTTTTAGTCCACTCATGCAAATTCCCCCTCTCCATTGCCTTTAACACCGCCCATCATACGCGAATGCCAACTGCGCGGCAGAGTTAGAAGAGGTAGAGGGGACAACTGGTGGGTTACGAAGGTCACAAGAGGAGGTACTGGCAACTGCACCCGGCTGCTCAAAATCCTCGTTGTCACTATCTTCGGGGAAATCTTTGCACTGTGCGCGCAGTGCGCGCTACTTTTAGACTATGTTCCCCCCGAAGAGCCCCCAAGCACAACCCTTGGAAATGCCCTTAGATTTAGGTGACCCAAAGTGCCCCAGCTCAAGAAAGTTGCAAAAATCTTCCCTTCACATAACACACATCATGCACAACTGGAAAAGCCATGAACAGGCGTGGGTTGCGCCATCTTTAGCGATGGAGGTTGGGTTCGGGCAAACTTCAATGTAACCTGATCCATGAATACCCTTTCCCTTACGTACATGGTACTCACACAAGCCTTAATCCGTCCTTGTATCGGATGATCGGACTTGCTTCAATACTTCAACTTTCCAATGGAATCTTTGGCCGTCCGATGCGTGGTTGTCCCCGTGAGTGGAAATGGCTCTTCGCCACTCTGCAGAGATGCAATGTAAAGCATAAACACAATCAAGGAAAGAGAGTCGCAAACGGCATTGCGTGTAGTACCCCTGCATTCTCGGGGATCCCCAAACGAAGGGGGACAAAATCACAAGTCAGAACCTCCGCTAGGGGTCACCATGATGCCCCTAGGGGCCCCTAGTATCTCAAAGTATGGGTCTCTAGTACGGCTAGACGCCCAAATAGTTGCACTGCTCGCACAGTGCGCTCACCCTCCAACCCAACCCCATACACATTGCCAATATCGGCGTATTGCGTTGCCCTCTTCAGGACAACCCACAAATCATGAATGTTTAAAAAAACCTCTGCCTGAGCATCCTCTTCGAAAGAAACTTGCAAATCCTTGAAAGCGGCGTGATTTGTGGGCCCATGGCCAGTGCCATCACCAGAGCCACCACAGTATCCTGCCACGATGCCATTGAGTTGATTGGGTGCCACACAATCCCCGCATACCTATGCCTCAATGCGGCCACATCACCAGGGCAACCGCGTGGATTGCGTGTGGGCCGGCAATTGGTAGGCCAGGGCGGTCCTTAAGGGACAAGACTTTTTTTTTGTTAAGGACCACCCTTAAGGACCGCCCCTGGAGGCCGTTTTGCGTTGGCCCAATCCTTTTTGGGGATTCCCGAGAAAGCAAGGTTTACATAGCAATTCCGCCCTCTTTTGGGCGCCCGAAAATTTTGTCCCCTTTGTTGCGGACCCCCGAGAATGCAGGGGTTAGGTAGCATCCCGCGGGGGGCAAATCCGCGGCTCCTTGGACGCCAACTACCCCCCCCCCCCCCCCCAAGGGGCCTAAAGGATGGAGGTGCCTATGGCGGGGGCATTTAGTCAATCAGAATCAACCATTGCTCTCTCTCTCTCTCTCTCTCTCTCTCTCTCTCTCTCTCTCTCTCTCTCTCTCTCTCTCTCCAAGGGGCCTCCGGCCGACAATTAGTTGGGGCGGGGGGGGGGGGGGGGTAGTTGGCGTCCAAAACCGAGGGGTCGCCCCCCCGGTGGGTAGCATTTCCGCCCACTTGCGGGCCCCCAAGAAGGTAGGGGTGAGGTAGGCAATTTTGATTTTGAGGAAGCCACTTTTGATCAGAGCTTTTGAGCGCCAGATATCGCAAGACGAGGCACTATACAAATGTCGTTTGTTGCGAGGTGCTTCCAGCGGAGATCAGCAAGACGGGCTGCTATTAAAATATTGTTTGTTGCGCAGTGAAGATCCTCCATTCGGGAGAGGTCAAAGTGTGATACGATGCGCTAGATGATCAGGTGTCGTTTTTGGCCTACTTCTATAGGACCAGCTCCAAAGGAATGCGCCGGTTGTGGCGTAAAGGGGGGAAGTTTTGTTTCTCCCGTCGCACTAGTGTGCGATGGGCGGAAGCCATGTTCCATGAGTTGGATATGGTTGTAGAGAATCTCCCTGCTGTTCTCCTGCACCTACCCGAGAACATTACCGATGAGGCTCACCTGGGGCGTAGGGAGAAGACCCATGGCTTGTTCAATGCACTTTCGCACCCACCCCCTTTTCAAGTACACGGCGGCCTTTTTTTGCAATGTTTTTGCAGTGGTATGTGCCACAAGCAACAATGTTCAAGCGCCCAGGATCGCACGAGTCGCCGCCGTCTAGGGTTTGATGAACATGACGTGCATGCAGCTCTTGCACACCATGTGTCATGTGATCCAAGGGAGTGGGAGGAATCGTTGGGTGTTGAGGTAGGCAGCAGCCTCATCAAGGGTAGCCGGATGAAGTTTCTTCGCAGTCCGATTGAAGATGTCAAAAAACGCTTCAATGGAACTCAGTGGGATGGTAGTGCTATAGTGGAGGATTGGGGTGAGGCAAGCTCTTGTTCGTGTGAGAGCGGAAGCAAGGGCATGCGGTTGAGGTGGAAGATGGTGGTTTGCTTGGGTTCGTCATACCATGGCACGATGGCCACTTGGCACCACGCTGACACACTGAGCATGACAGATAGGGGTGTGCTAAATGATGGCATCCCACTAGACAAGACTCCTGTAAAGACGCTAGACAAATACTTTGAATGTGCTAACCCTTGTGAGACCAGGAGCAGGCGCAGGTTCAAATCCCAAGACGCTATGAGTGACCTGGGGTGTGCGAAGGAGGTCTGTTGCCTAGTTTTAGAACACACACGAATGTGTACCCCATCGCTGTGGTGCTGAAGACAGGACAGATCGCATGTGACATCACAGGGGCATAGCACACACGGGCTCCAAGCTGTTTGTAGGAGGGAGCAAACATATGAAACTATGCCTAGGGGGGAGCACGTGACGCAAAACGCGCGGCGCGGAGATTAGCGGTGTGCCCAAGCAGCTGCAGCTTCTGCCCCGGGGGCCTCTTGTCTAGGGGTGTTGAGCCCAGTCCGTGATACTCTTGAGTTGAAAAACTACACTAAATTGTTCCATCGAACCGTCCATGCTTTGAGCGCCAAATTGTGCAAGACGAGGTGCTATACAAATGACGTTGGTTGCTCTTTGAAGAACACGCCCTGGAAGCTCGGCCTGGGCGTGTGGTACCCAAGGGTTATCTCTACTTAGGGGGCAATTTGGGAGGTGTGTCAGAGCCAGCCCCTTTCGGGTAAACACGTTGGAAAAGTAGCGCGCGGCGTAGATACTCCCCCTATGGACGGCTAATCACGGAAGGAGGTGACCATCCAAATATTATCTCGGAACTAGCACACAGTGAGCCCCAATACATGAACCCAATGTTGCTGACTTGTAATTAGCCAAGACACCAGAACAAGTGATTGTGCTTGTACACATGCCATTAGCAGTGCAAGTGTGCCGAATATGCTGAAAAACATCCCCCTATGGGTATGCACGCGGGTCGTCGCCTCACGCCCCCACCAGCGACCACATAATTGTTGTTTAACAACTCAAATTGAATAGCATCGCCCAAGCCGTTCCTGTGTCACATACCAAAACTTCAAAGAATTCCCCCTGCCCGCCGTGTCCAGCCGTTTTGAATCCCCCTATGCAGACTCCACCCTCCCCACACAAAACATCCTGCATTCGCCAACGGCGCCGATTCGCCATACTCATGCATTTATTGGCTATAGGCTTTCTTGTGTCCGTCGGCAAAAAAGAAATGCAGGATCCACACTCCACAGAAGGAACCAATGGCCCTATATATATATATATATATATATATATATATATATATATATATATATATATATATACATATGCATGGCACTTGTTGTAGTGCTCGTCGTGCCAAACTTGTTGCACGTGCCTCCACCACCGCGTGCACACCTTTAGCCCGTTGAACAACCTTGGAAATGCCATCTATATACTGGTTTACCAAGGCACACAAGCATCAAGTCGTTGGGCAAACAGACCGCTTCAAAAGCCTCTGGAAGACAGTGGTGGGGGGGTAGAGGTGGTAAACCTAATTTGGGGGACAAACTGGAGATTGCGGCGTGATGGAACAAAAGATGAAAATTTTAGCTGAGAAACACTCCATTGTAGCGATTCGTAGATGTACCACACTATCGTCGCCATATCGCGGTGGTGCACCTTCGTACTCCTACGCAAGACTGCCAAGATGGGTGCGAGATTGTCCACACGAGGTTCAAGTCCTTGACTCCGACGTGTGGAGCTACTTTCACGGCCATCTTGATGTAGTTACGTTGTCTGCTAATTCCATATTGCTAGTTCAGCCCCTGCATCCCTGCCCCCCTGAACATGCACAAATTAGGTTTCCTCCATGGACCGACTGCACCCATGGCTTGCCCTCAGCCGCGCCAGGAATGCGGCCCACTTCGCCGTCCACTGTCCCATCTCCTGCCGCTGCTCGCCGCTGCGGGATTTTGTCCCCCGGAACACCAGCCCGCTACCCTCGGCATGGGCCGTGATCGCTTCTCTCGCCCTGAGGCAGTGTGCATAGGACAGTGCCGCCAGCACCAGGATTTCCCACTCTGCCTTGGTGTGCACAACGCCCGCCATGTATCGCAGCGCTTCCATGCTGGCCCACTCCTTGAACGCGCCCCTCCCCTACCGCTCTCTCTCTTTCTACACCCCCGGGACGAGGTACCAGTCTCCGGGCCGCACTTTGCTTTTGATCCATCCCAGCTTCTCGAGTAGTCGTACCACTGAGAGCAGCTTTTTGGTGTTGCCCTCCCCCACGTCCTGGGCAGCGATGTCGCCAAGCTCATCCTCCAGCACGCGCCTCCTGTTGCATCCCGGCTGCATGCGCTCGCGCCTTCGAAGTTTCGCGAGGGCCTCCAGGTGCCCGTCCAGCGTGGATTTGCTGAGACCTCGCAGGACAATGGCGTCGTACCAGGCGCCCCAGCCGTCCCGCACTGCCTGCCCGAGGTGTTCGACGGCCTCCGCCACGGGCAGCTTGCGCTCCTGCTGTCACTTGGTGCCCTTGCCTTTGACGCAGCCCCACTCGTCCCTGTCGAAGTACTGGTGTGCCTGGTTGCAGGCCTGGCATTTGGACTTCGGCGGGTCCGTGCAGTCTTCCCAGGCACCTGAGCGCTTGCTTTTGAAGTGCCGGCGGCCGCCCAGCAGGGTGAACTTGGTGTTGGCGGCTGATCCCGTGCCCCTCCAGATTTCTCCTTCTTTGCACCCCGTGATGTCGTTTCCCGCCCGGCGCGCGGTGCTCTTTGTGTGCTTCTTTCGCGTTCGTGCTGATCTCCCCGACGAGGATGACGAGGCGCCCGAACTGCTGCTGCTGGTGCCGCTGGAGGTCGACAAGCCGCTGTTGTCAGAGCTGGAGTCTCGTCGCTTACTCTTTCCGCGCCGTTTGCGTTGCTTCCGGCATTGTCATTTCTTTCTCTTCCGCTCCTTCCTCCGCCGCTCCCGGGCCCTGTCCTTCAGCTCGTCAGCCCCGGTCACGTCGCAGTCCAGCACGATTTACCAAACCTTTCGCGCCAAGGTGTTGTGTCCCGCCTCGCCTTCCGCCGTGTGTCCTTTTAGCTCCTGCTCCAGCGCTCTGCATAATTTGATAGTCCACCTTGTGGCCCCCGGCCGCCGCCTCATGCTGCGGCCCGCCGACGCCGTCAGGACGTTCCACTTGACCTTGTCGCTCGCCCTGTCGCTGTGCCCATCATTGTCTCCCGGGCTGCACGCCGGCTGCGTGCCCGATGGTTCCGCCGCGCCGCAGCTGTTGTCGCCACCGGCGCCGTGCGCTCCTTGTCCTGCTCGTCGCTCGAGTTCCTGTAGGGAAGCGCAGAGCTCGAAGGCCGCCTCCGGCTGGGGTTGCGAAAGCTCGACGTTGGGGACCTCTATGCCCCACGCGAGTCCCAGGCCGTACAAGAAAGCGTCTTTGTAGGCCAGGAAGTTTTTGCATACCAGGCATACTCCCAGTCCACGGTTGAATATGATCGCCAGCTTGGATGTGTTGAGGCGTGCCGTCCGCACCCAGCTGTTGATCGCCACGTCTAGTACGGTGCCGCGCCGCTCCAGCGGGACCTCTGTCGCCCGCCAGTGCCGCTGCATCAGCTCAGCCCATGCTACGTCCAGCACGGACTCGTCGTGAGCCAGCAGTCGCTCCCAGGCCTCGGCTCCGTCCCCATCGAATTCGTCCATGCGCCTGTGCGGGGGGGCCTGACTGCCTTAGTGAAAAAGGAGACCATCGGAGAGATGGAGAGAGTGATGAGTGAGTGAGGGGGGGGGGGGGGTGCAGGGGATGCCGTATGTGCCGAACCTACTTTACTTCGAGGGCTGCGTAACTATGGGACCGCTTCCCACACTCGTGCTCCCATCTCATCTGACCAAAGACCTATCACGAACGGGTAGGCGTGCTCTGTTACATCCACGTACCACTGAATTTCTTCCATCGCGTCTCGTCTGCACACTATCCACGGCTGCATCATCATGGCGATTGCCTCCGCCAGGGCTCGTAGAACCTGTGATGGTGTGTACTTGGCATCAATGGGCCCTCATAGTATCCACCTTGTGTGCCCACTCGTGTGTGGGCTTCCCTCCCTGCTAGGCCTATCAGCTCATGAAAGTTTCCCCGGCAGTCTCCTAAGTAGCTTGTGGTCATACCCCATGGTGCACAAGTGCAGCCATGTATTGACCATCCACCCCATGTAGCTTGCGGATGATCTTCTAGTCCATTACCGCCCATCTAGCTGCTTTCCCATCCACTCAATCTGCGTGTTCGGTTGTAGCACTATTGATGCGCCAGTGCAGATCCACCCGTCACATACCAACAGCTCCCGTAGCAACCGCCTAACGGTAAATTTCGTAAACCAGTGTGTGCTCAGAATAATGTACTGTCCGCACTCCCGCCATTTTGAATTGCGCAAGTGTAATTGGAAGTAGTTCTGATCCCATTAGTAGGTTGTGTGCCCACCCGGTTGGAAGGCTATGGAATCCGTAGACTTCTTCGAAAACCCCAATAGGTATTAACTATCTGTCCTCTAGCTGTAAGTGGCGATCTAATTTGCAAAAAAAAATAGCATTGTGGGCTCCCTAGCCACCTCCCTGAACCGTTTTCCCCTCTTGCGGGGTTTAGCACATTGGTGTGATGGTGTGACCCAATCCGTTTGATTGGATCGTCATTGAATAAGCAATTTCGTCATGTTGTGGCAGCGCACACTGTGGTAATACCAACAACAACACTGCAATGGAGATTCTCATTGGAGGACTTTGTTTGCAGTGCATCAAATAGGGGATCCACGGCACTGCAGCACATGCAATGCAATGAAGTTGGTTTGGCACCTCCACTCTTGTGGTTGACAGGCAACAATAATACAGCAATGTGCATAGTTGGTATTGCTTTGCCTCGTTTTGACTTCTCGGCGTTCAACGTGTCATTGAGTGTACCCGGGACAACCCTGGAAAGTTGATAAGTCTTACACGTCAATGGAATCGGTGTTGTTGGTGAGCAAACACAAGAGCAAGATTAGATAGACTATATCCCTGCCCTTCATCATGCCATGTAGGTGCCATGTGGAGGCCTTAGAGTGCTGCTCCACGGAGCCCCTCGCAAAAGTGTAATCATTGCCTGGTCAAAGTAGAGGAGTAGCACAATGTATATTGGTAGGATAATGTGAAGCATTGACATTGTTGCATCGCATGTGGCAGAAGGGTTGATGACCGTCGCCATCAAATCAGATAGGCATTAGATGAGCATCGGATCATGGGCACGGGATGCGAGCACCGGGTAGCGGTTCAGGCACGCGCCAGCATGGCAAGATTGCCCGCTATAAGGCGAGTATCTTCAGTGGTTCGCGCCGCTTCCAAGCCCACAAGCCTCCCCACTTCCCACTTCCACCTTTCAACGTCAACCTCCTCTTCCCATTCATCCAGCAATCGGAGGGATTGCTTGATAATGGTTGCCTGGTCAAGATTCATCTTGCCTTTCACTCGCACATCCCCAAAACTGGTATCGACGATTGTGTTGTGGCATACAATCACGGATTCTCGATGGTCTTATGTGATGATAAAACTCTTGCTCACCACATTGCTGCTATTGAAGCGTGATCCAAGATTGGAAGGGGCCAAATAGGGTCACCGGCTTGTGGACACTGTCTTCCGGCATCATATGCGGTTTGTGACGGAGGCTTGGTGTGATCCAAGTGGCGTCACCAGTTGTACAGGCTGAGGTTTGTCTCGCTTCCAAAAACCAAACGTGATCCACTTCTCTGTAGAGACCTTCTTTAGTACAAGCCACAATTTGTACCACAAGACCCTTGCCGTGTCAGCCGCACTCTTAGGCGCATCCAGAGTCACAAGTGTCTGAAACCTCATATGGGAAACAGATTGTGGGAAATGCGAAAGCAGTGGGTCCATGACCGCCGCCTCATCTGGGTCAATGTCAAATGCGATTTTTTTTATCTCTAGATCAAGGTCTTCATGCCCCTGCACCATCAAAGTGCTGCGCGACTTCCCGGGTTTCGCTTGGAGAACGATGTACAAACTATCCGACCGGGACATTTCCACATATCCATAGGGGGAATCTTTGCACTGCGCGCGCACTGCGCGCTACTTTTAGACTATGTTCCCCCGGAAGAGCCCCCAAGCACACCCCTTGGAAACGCCCTTAGAATTAGGTGACCCAAGCTGCCCCAGCTCAAGAAAGTTGCAAACTACCTTCCCTTCACATAACACACATCATGCACATCTGGAAAAGTCATGAACAACGCATTGGTCGCCACCCTCAAGAACACACAATTGTCTTTCTGTTCCATTGTCAACTAAGTACACATGGACTCCATCTTACATTGGCGATTCACCACCCGTAGTGCATCTTGGTAGTACTCCAAGTGGATGAGCCCATCTCCGGCCATCCCAACCACCGTGGCAGAAACTCGCACGCCGTTGGAGCGGGTGAAGAACACCCGATCGCCAAGACTCAAATCCATGAAGAAGATGTGTCAAAGAAAGCAAGAGGGGGGTGTGAAGTCCTATGTGCAAGCACGATAGATCAATGTGTGCACACGAGCATTGCGCCTTGCCATGCCTTGACACACCCATGCTACGCCTTGCCATGCCTTGACCCAAACGTGCTACGCCTTGCAAAACCGCCTCTAGGGGTCACCATGATGCCCCTAGGGGCCCCTTGTTTTTCAAAGCATGGGTCTCTAGTACGGCCAGGCGCCCAAATAGTTGCACTGCGCGCGCACTGCCCTTAAGGCTCCCCCATAGATGCCGTCCATCTTCAATGATGTTGCCAAGTGAGTCTTGTAGCGCTCCAAAACCGAGTATTCAAACATGACGGACTTGCCGTCGAGTGGAGGTAGTTGGCGTGCTCCTGACCAAAGGAGTTTGGACTGCCTGCGTGCTGTGGTATGCAGCCATTGGGGACGTCGTTAATGAAGAAATACAAGTCGTTCTCATTACGGACCAGGTGCGTGCACTAGATTCGTACAGCAATCACTGGCTCATCCATACCCTTCCGCGTAATGGCATACCGGTTATAGACCCAATCGTTGACAATCTCCTCCAAGGGCGTCCGTTTGGTGGATCCATTCAGCAGAAAGGCCATCTAATATTTGGATCGTGATTGTACTTTTTGCCATTCTAGTGCTCCTCCGTGGCTCAATACACATTTGGTCCATTCCGCCCATCTACCAAACAGCAAAACATCACATATGCTTCTAAGCAGACGGATCATATGCCTCCCATCGAGTTGCATGGCGATGAGTGGTGGGACACATGGCGCCTAGTCCGTGGATAGTACAACCGAAAGTTTTATCGCTTCCTTCCATGCGTCGGAGTATTTCCTCAACAAATTCGATTTGGTTGCCTATCCACGGGATCACTCTACCCTAAGCATCATATGCCTGATCTTTCCTGGCTAAGAAGACCCGGAGTACAAACAGACCGCATAGTTAGTTTGCTAAATACAAAGTTGGTATTGTGCACATGCAGAGCAAATCATTGAACACCCCTCTTCCAGATAATTGTCCCCTCCTGTTCAAGCCTTTCCTAGCCTTTTCAAAACCTTTTGAAACATTTCAGGGCGATCTGGGACTTGCCGGACAAACCCTGTCAAAATGGGCTCGCAGCAGGGTAAAAGAACTTTTTGGGACACCTCAAGAATCAAAAGGATAGCTAAGGTTGATTTCGCAATAACATGATTGACACCCTTTTAATATTTAGATTTAGGGGTAATCTTTGCACTGCGCGCGCACTGCGCGCTACTTTTAGACTATGCTCCCCCCGAAGAGCCCCCAAGCACACCCCTTGGAAACGCCCTTAGAATTAAATGACCCAAACTGCCCCGGCTCAAGAAAGTTGCAAACTACCTTCCCTTCACATAACACACATCATGCACAATTGGAAGGCGCCCCTTGTATGCACCATCCATGAAGCCAATCTCATAATCCATATGATGTCCCTTCACCCTTTTGGGCCCCTCGCGATCCCGAATGAGAACATCTGCCGATGTCCCCGGGGCCAACGGACAAATCCAAACGATGTTGCCCAAGCTGTCAATGGCAACCGTAACTTTGTATACGCACCCGGCGTATTTAGGATTAAACAACACATTGCAAAGGATGCCAAAAGAGGGCGGAAATGCTACGTCACCCTTGCATTCTCGGGGGTCCCCAACAAAGGGGGACAAAATCAGAAAGCAAAACCTCCGCTAGGGGTCGCCATGATGCCCCTAGGGGCCCCTAGTATCTCAAAGTATGGGTCTCTAGTACAGCCAGACGCCCAAATAGTTGCACTGCGCGCGCAGTGCGCGCGCACTGCGCTTGAGGCACCCCCTTAGACCAATTTTTGAGCGATTATTTGAAGAAAACTGGTGCATTTGCAAGAGTCTTCGCAAAAAATGTTTGGAAATTTTGCCAGGAATCTAAATATCTGAAATTTCTCATGCTGAGGTTTTTATACAGGCGATGATGTGCTTTGTCTAGGCGATGATGTGCTTTGCCAACACCCTATCTTACCCCCCCCCCCCCCCGGTGTCCAGGAACCGGCAACGTTTGACCGCGGAACCAGGGGTCGGTTCTTGCGCACACTTTTCCCCCAAAATTTGACCGCGGAACCAGGGGTTGGTTCTTGCGCACGGCCGTGGGCAACCCCGTACCGCGGGAAAAAATTTTCCGGCGCATTGCGCCGGGAGATGCATGCCCTCTCCTTTCCCACAGTTAACCACATTGACAAATGAACACCAAAGGAGTGAATCTCAGCTGACTGGGCTGTAGTGTGCCTTCCAACGTGCATGGGATGATCTCTTGTTACTTACAAGTTTTTATTTTTAAATCCCACCCTGCTCTCTCGGACCCCTTGGGTGCCTGGGCGTCCTCTCCTCCCCCCCAGTAGGGCAAGGGCCAAGTTCTTGCACTGCGTGCGCACTGCGTGTGCACTGCGTGGGCACTGCGTGCATACTGCGCACACAGAGGCCAGTATACTTACTCAAGAATACCTGTCACCTGATTGGTTGCACAGCGAAGCAACAAAACCCACATGAGAACGACGAAACTGCCTTCAACTTGGTACTCCACTGTCCCTATGAACAAACCACTTAGCCTTGTAAAGTCTGCTTGGTTCGAGTGTTTTGGTGCCCGTGGCTTCGCTCTTGGAGGCGGCGATGAGGTGTCCCTTGACTCGGAGCACAGGGAATGCGTTGTCCGTGGTCTCTTGGGTGATGGGGACCGCGAATAGGGTGAAGGGTAGGGCGGTGGTGATTCTGAGCGTGGACGCGACACACTTGTTGATGGCGAGCGAGATCAGTGATGTGGTGGGAATGAAGGCCGTACCACAAACTCCTCAAAGTCCGCGGGCTATGCATGGCTACATCACCCCTGCCTTCTCGGGGTCCCCATAGTAAGGAGAGTTCAATATGGGGGATGGAAAATGGGTTAAAATGGTTGACATTGGGCAAGAAAGGGTGACAATTCAAATGTGCCACATCCCAAATGCATGGGAAGCTAAAAAAAACCCCAGTATGGAACCAAAAACTTGTCAAAAGGGGCCAAAAGTAGGGTCCGAGTATTGGCCGACATCCAAAACTTCGCACTGCGTGCGCACTGCGTGTGCACTGCGTGCGCACTGCGTGCATGGCATTCCCAAGAAGGTGAAACCTGCCTGCCCAGGCACCCAGCCATCAAACAGCACCTGTTTAACTAAGAAAGGATGGTTCGCCAAAAAAGAAAAAATAAAATTTGCAAAGTGGTGCTATCAGTGGCCCCCTGTGTTTGACTGACTTTTGTTTGTTTCTTGTCAGGGGCTGGTTGCTTCGGGGAAGGGGTCGAGAGCAGGGGGGAGGGGTTTAAGGGGTATGTGTGCCTGTGAGTGACTGATAGGGTCCCCCCATCGTAGTAACACACATGAAATGATGTCCTGCACACCTGAATAGCTGTCCTACATCCACCAGAGACATGAAAAACCCACTACCTTGGTAAAAAAAGTGATGCGAGAATTCGACCGCGGAACCAAGGGTTGGTTCTTGCGCAAGGTGGTTCCTGGACACGGGGCGCAAGCAGGTCTCAAAGCGCTGTACACATGCACGTCCTAGTATGCATATGCAGCAATGTTCGGCAGTTCCATGCGATCATTGGTATGATACAAATGTGCTACCATACAAATCACTGCACCGGTTGGCCTTGTTTTGTCAACACAAGAGTGTTTATATGCTACAAGACAGAGAAAGGCACCCTAATGATACTGTCTTTCACCCGAGTCACCTTGCGTGTGCTGGCACTCCTTGGCCAAGTAACCTGGACTGGGACCGTATGCTTTAGGGGAAGAAAGTGGGGTAGGGGTGCCACGTCAGGCACCAGGGCGGGCTACTTGCTGCTGAATAGCTTGGTTGGTTACGAGGGGGCCGGAGGCCCAGCCTCCATTGTTAAGTGATCGGACCATGACATTGCATTCCTAAGTTCTGAGAGCACATGAGCAGGTTTTTGGGCCATGTACTACAGGGGCTGTGCAGCCGGCTGCTGCCCCGAAGACGGCAGTTCGAATCCTGGACACGGGGCCGCAAGCAGGTCAACAAAGCGCTCCACACATGCACGTCCTGGTATGCATATGCAGCAATGATCGGCAGTTCCATTGATACGATGGTTCCACAAGCACTTGAGCGTATGTACAGGTTGCACTGACGTTTGCCATGTTACCCTTCTATCTGGCCGTGTTTTGTCGGCCATAACCTCTAGCCTTCATGTTACCATACTGGGGTTTGAGGTCTACAGGCGGCTGGACAGGCTTGCAGTACGCTGGCTCTCAATCGGCCAACCTGTCATGTCGTCCCACAGCACTCTTAGGGAGGAGGTCAGTGGT
This sequence comes from Eutreptiella sp. 'Long Island Sound 2002', assembly GCA_964036045.1. Lineage (NCBI taxonomy): Eukaryota > Euglenozoa > Euglenophyceae > Eutreptiales > Eutreptiaceae > Eutreptiella > Eutreptiella sp. 'Long Island Sound 2002'. Next base: position 4,535,457 of record OZ038400.1, on the reverse strand, counting down.
GTGTGTGTGTGTTAGGCTCACTCTCATTCATTTGACAACACAAACTGGCGAGAATGTGGCTGTGAGGGGGCCGCAGGCCCAGCCTCCGTTGCATAACATACACTCGGTCAAAGCAACCCTGAGAGAAAAGGTGCACAATGTGGCCTTTTGGGCTATGTACCGCAGCGGCAATGCAGCCTGCCGTTGCCCTGAAGACGCGAGTTCGAGTCCTCGCTGAGGAGGACTACGAGGAGGAGATGCGCTTCCGGAGGCGCAAGCAGCCCAGGTGGTGCAGCGCGCTGCTGCAGGTGTGTGGTGGGTGGGGCGTTGCTTGTTTTTCTGATTTCCTGATAGCAAACTCAATACAGTCAAAGTAATCATACTATGCAACCGGACAAAGGTAAACTAAGAGACCACCATGAAACTGGACAAAAACGATGAGGAGACACGCCACCCGACGCACCGGCGGTACCGGTGGTGGAGCGGGATGCTGAAGGGGGCGGTGGCGGGGGCCTCGCCAACGGGCCCCTGGACGGACAGACGAACCGGGGTTCGAACCCCCGACCACGACGAGCGCCAGCCATGGCGCATACCACTAGACCGTCCATGCCTCTTACCCAATGCGGCGCTGAATCATTTATGCTTCAGTGCAAAAATTGCAAATAATCCTCCTATATGGAACCCAAGTATTTATTGTCACAACACAAGAACTACCCATTGCGAGCCGCCACAAGCCACGCTCCGAGAATCGAACCCCCGCCGTCCGGCGTCGGGGCCACTGATGATACCGTTGTACTATACCGAAGATACATGATACCTCAAATGGACACGGGGGGGGGGGGTATTTTTTGCCTCAGACCAGAGTGAGCTGGATGGCATGCTCAGCTCACAGTACTCAAAGTCACCCCTCGGATTCAGGTTTCAGAGCTGTCCAGTGCTCTGCCAACACCCAATCTTCACAAAGAGGGGATGAGGTTTCCAATTGTGGAAATCCATTCACAAGATGGACCATACCCCAAAATGCAGAGAGAACCTGTTGGAGCATTCACACTGAAGTAAGTCTGCAGTCTGGGAAGTGTTCCAAAGCTGAATGCCAAAGCCATTGAATGCCACATGTCTTCGGTTGCCATCAATCCTCAGGCACTGCAGCACGGCAACCGGGGGGCCAGGGAGGCCGGCATTGGCATGCACAGTCACGGATCGTACACGAGCACAATGGTGCAGCGACTCATGGCTCTGGGTGGTCAGGGAGAAAGAGGTGGCGACCAGGCGATGCAAGGTGTGGCACACCAAACACCGGATGGCTTGCAGACCGAGCTTTCTACCGTGACAGAAAGCAGGGCGGCAATGAAGCGGAGGACAAAAATCTTGCGTCCGTCAAACCCAGCTCAGTGATTGCAGGGTACCTGATGGCGGTTGGAGGGCAGCCAACGGCAGTTGGAGGGTAACCGGCGGCGGTTGGAGGGTAACCGGCGGCGGTTTGACACTACATATGGCGGTCCTTGGAGGCATTCTCTAATGAAAAAAAACAGTGCACGTCCTTGAGGACCAACCTGACAGACAAGAGAGGCAAGGCCTGGAATGTAGCAGCCGCACCTGCGGCTGCTTCTACCATGCCTTGTGCTTATACCTGGCGCTTACACAAAGCACATGCAGCGGAGGTGTAAAGCAAGCCAACCTGAAGCTCAGGGGCAAAGTGACATGGCAGACTGAAAATCGGTTCATAGAATGGAAAGAGGGTGAATGCTTGCGAGGGCCGAATGAGTAGTTGAAGAAGCACGGAAGTTGGTACAACTGTGTGTGAGGATGCCCTTGGAATCTGGCCGCTGATGGTGGGCTACAGTTGACCCTCGAGGAAGATTTATGTGCGCTTCCTTTGCACGTAGGCTGTGTAACTTTGAAAATATTGTAACATGAAATTTTGTAAATTTTGCACATAATCTGAATGCAAACGGCTCATATGGTCAGTTTTGTATAGAAGATGATGCGGTTTGTCCGGCACCACTCAATCTTCTCACAGGGGGGGTGAGGTTTCCAATTGTGGAAATCCATTCACAAGATGGACCATACCCCAAAATGCAGAGAGAACCTGTTGGAGCATTCACACTGAAGTAAGTCTGCAGTCTGGGAAGTGTTCCAAAGCTGAATGCCAAAGCCATTGAATGCCACATGTCTTCGGTTGCCATCAATCCTCAGGCACTGCAGCACGGCAACCGGGGGGCCAGGGAGGCCGGCATTGGCATGCACAGTCACGGATCGTACACGAGCACAATGGTGCAGCGACTCATGGCTCTGGGTGGTCAGGGAGAAAGAGGTGGCGACCAGGCGATGCAAGGTGTGGCACACCAAACACCGGATGGCTTGCAGACCGAGCTTTCTACCGGGACAGAAAGCAGGGCGGCAATGAAGCGGAGGACAAAAATCTTGCGTCCGTCAAACCCAGCTCAGTGATTGCAGGGTACCTGATGGCGGTTGGAGGGCAGCCAACGGCAGTTGGAGGGTAACCGGCGGCGGTTGGAGGGTAACCGGCGGCGGTTTGACACTACATATGGCGGTCCTTGGAGGCATTCTCTAATGAAAAAAAACAGTGCACGTCCTTGAGGACCAACCTGACAGACAAGAGAGGCAAGGCCTGGAATGTAGCAGCCGCACCTGCGGCTGCTTCTACCATGCCTTGTGCTTATACCTGGCGCTTACACAAAGCACATGCAGCGGAGGTGTAAAGCAAGCCAACCTGAAGCTCAGGGGCAAAGTGACATGGCAGACTGAAAATCGGTTCATAGAATGGAAAGAGGGTGAATGCTTACGAGGGCCGAATGAGTAGTTGAAGAAGCACGGAAGTTGGTACAACTGTGTGTGAGGATGCCCTTGGAATCTGGCCGCTGATGGTGGGCTACAGTTGACCCTCGAGGAAGATTTATGTGCGCTTCCTTTGCACGTAGGCTGTGTAACTTTGAAAATATTGTAACATGAAATTTTGTAAATTTTGCACATAATCTGAATGCAAACGGCTCATATGGTCAGTTTTGTATAGAAGATGATGCGGTTTGTCCGGCACCACTCAATCTTCTCACAGGGGGGGTGAGGTTTCCAATTGTGGAAATCCATTCACAAGATGGACCATACCCCAAAATGCAGAGAGAACCTGTTGGAGCATTCACACTGAAGTAAGTCTGCAGTCTGGGAAGTGTTCCAAAGCTGAATGCCAAAGCCATTGAATGCCACATGTCTTCGGTTGCCATCAATCCTCAGGCACTGCAGCACGGCAACCGGGGGGCCAGGGAGGCCGGCATTGGCATGCACAGTCACGGATCGTACACGAGCACAATGGTGCAGCGACTCATGGCTCTGGGTGGTCAGGGAGAAAGAGGTGGCGACCAGGCGATGCAAGGTGTGGCACACCAAACACCGGATGGCTTGCAGACCGAGCTTTCTACCGTGACAGAAAGCAGGGCGGCAATGAAGCGGAGGACAAAAATCTTGCGTCCGTCAAACCCAGCTCAGTGATTGCAGGGTACCTGATGGCGGTTGGAGGGCAGCCAACGGCAGTTGGAGGGTAACCGGCGGCGGTTGGAGGGTAACCGGCGGCGGTTTGACACTACATATGGCGGTCCTTGGAGGCATTCTCTAATGAAAAAAAACAGTGCACGTCCTTGAGGACCAACCTGACAGACAAGAGAGGCAAGGCCTGGAATGTAGCAGCCGCACCTGCGGCTGCTTCTACCATGCCTTGTGCTTATACCTGGCGCTTACACAAAGCACATGCAGCGGAGGTGTAAAGCAAGCCAACCTGAAGCTCAGGGGCAAAGTGACATGGCAGACTGAAAATCGGTTCATAGAATGGAAAGAGGGTGAATGCTTGCGAGGGCCGAATGAGTAGTTGAAGAAGCACGGAAGTTGGTACAACTGTGTGTGAGGATGCCCTTGGAATCTGGCCGCTGATGGTGGGCTACAGTTGACCCTCGAGGAAGATTTATGTGCGCTTCCTTTGCACGTAGGCTGTGTAACTTTGAAAATATTGTAACATGAAATTTTGTAAATTTTGCACATAATCTGAATGCAAACGGCTCATATGGTCAGTTTTGTATAGAAGATGATGCGGTTTGTCCGGCACCACTCAATCTTCTCACAGGGGGGGTGAGGTTTCCAATTGTGGAAATCCATTCACAAGATGGACCATACCCCAAAATGCAGAGAGAACCTGTTGGAGCATTCACACTGAAGTAAGTCTGCAGTCTGGGAAGTGTTCCAAAGCTGAATGCCAAAGCCATTGAATGCCACGTGTCTTCGGTTGCCATCAATCCTCAGGCACTGCAGCACGGCAACCGGGGGGCCAGGGAGGCCGGCATTGGCATGCACAGTCACGGATCGTACACGAGCACAATGGTGCAGCGACTCATGGCTCTGGGTGGTCAGGGAGAAAGAGGTGGCGACCAGGCGATGCAAGGTGTGGCACACCAAACACCGGATGGCTTGCAGACCGAGCTTTCTACCGTGACAGAAAGCAGGGCAGCGAGGAGGAGCAGAAAAAAATTCTTGCACCTGTCAAACCCAGCTCGGTGGTCGCAGGGTACCTGATGGCGGTTGGAGGGTAACCGGCGGCGGTTTGACACTACATATGGCGGTCCTTGGAGGCATTCTCTAATGAAAAAAAAAACTGTGGACGTCCTTGAGGACCAACCTGACAGACAAGAGAGGCAAGGCCTGGAATGTAGCAGCCGCACCTGCGGCTGCTTCTACTATGCCTTGTGCTTATACCTGGCGCTTACACAGAGCACATGTAGCGGAGGTGTAAAGCAAGCCAACCTGAAGCTCAGGGGCAAAGTGACATGGCAGACTGAAAATCAGGTCACAGAATGGAAAGAGGGTGAATGCTTACGAGGGCCGAATGAGTAGTTGAAGAAGCACGGAAGTTGGTACAACTGTGTGTGAGGATGCCCTTGGAATCTGGTGGCTGATAGCAGGCTACAGTTGACCCTCAAGGAAGATTTATGTGCGCTTCCTTTGCACGCTGGTTGTGTAATTTTGGAAATGTTGTTGTGACATGAAATTTTGTAAATTTTGCACATAATCTGAATGCAAACATCTCATATGGTCAGTTTCGTAAAGAAGATGATGCCGTTTGTTCGCCAACACCCAATCTTCACACAGGGGGGGTGAGGCTTGCAATCTCAGAAATCCATCCATGAGAAATGATGGACCATACCACAGTTGTGGCATGTATGCGGACAAGACATGGGGTCCTGTTGGAGCACTCACCACTGAGCGGTGGCAGGGTTCGAAACTTCGGTTTCCACAAAACCTCAGGGAATGCACCCAGTAGGCCAGGGAGGTCGGCGTTGGCATGCACGGTCACGGATAGCATACGAGGTACACCGGTGTCTCTGGATGGCAAAGGGGGACAGAGGTGGCGACCAGGTGATGCAAATTGTGGGACAGCAAACACCAGATGGGTTGCTTCCTACGGTGAGACAGCAGGGCAGTGCCCAGAAGCAGAAAAACACTGGCGTCCGCCAAACCTTTGGAGGGTAATGGACGGCAGTTGGAGGGTACCCGACAGCGGTTGGAGGGTAACGGACAGTAGTTGCAGGATAACCGGCGGCGGTTGGAGGGTAACCAACAGCAGTTGCAGGATAACCGGCGGCGGTTGGAGGGTAACCGACGGCAGTTTGATGGATAATAGAACGCTCCCTGGGGGCTGTCCTTAATGCAAAATTTTGTCAATTTCCTTGAGGACTGACGTGACAGACGTTCTGGGCAAGGCCTGGAAGGCGGTAAAGCTGTTGTAGCAATTCAATGCCAACTGCATCTTGTGCCTTGTGCTTGTTTCTAAAAGGTATTCGCCTGGCAACCCCCAACACGAGCCACGAGCTCTCTTGCTCCTGGACGTACCTTGAGGGCTTGGGGGCCTAGTCGTACACCACCTAACGCTGCACTGAATGGAAAGAGGGTAAATGCTTACGAGGGCCGAACAAGTATTTGAAGAAGCACGGAAGTTGGTACAACTGTGTGTGAGGATGCCCTTGGAATCTGGCCGCTGATGGTGGGCTACAGTTGGCCCTCAAGGAAGATTTATGTGCGCTTCCTTTGCACGTAGGCTGTGTAATTTTGGAAATGTTGTCGTGACATGAAATTTTGTAAATTTTGCACATAATCTGAATGCAAACGTCTCATATGGTTTTGTACGGAAGATGATGCAGTGTGTCCGCCAACACCCAATCTTCACACAGAGGGGGTGAGGCTTGCAATCTCAGAAATCCATCCATGAGAAAAGATGGACCATGCCCCGGTAATCACAGTTCTGCGGACAAGACATGGTGGTCTTGTTGGAGCAGATGACAAACACTGAGCGGTGGCAGGGTTCGAAACTTCGGTTTGTATGAAACCTCAGGCACTGCAGCACGGCAACCCGGTGGGCCAGGGAGGCCGGCATTGGCATGCCCGGTCACGGATCGTATACCCCCGCAATGGTGCAGCGACTCATGGCTCTGGATGGTCAGCAGGGGAGAGGTGGCGACCAGGGGATGCAAAGAGGGGCACACTGAACACCGGATGGCATGCAGAACGAGCTTTCTACCCTGACAGAAAGCAGGGCAGTGGCCATGACCCCGAGCAAGCGCTATGTGTGCTGTGTACAATCGTATAAAAAGTGTAAGACGAAGATTCAAAATATGAATTTTGTGTTTTTGGAATGTAAATTTTGTAAAGACGGGCTGCACGGCGCCTGTTTTGTCGGCATGCCGCGGACAAAACGCATGCCGATCATACTGACAACCCACCTTCTTTCGACCCATGACAGAACTATGACAAAGGCGGTGGCAGGGTTCGAAACTTCGGTTTCCACAAAACCTCAGGGAATGCACCCAGTAGGCCAGGGAGGTCGGCATTGGCATGCACGGTCACGGATAGCATACGAGGTACACCGGTGTCTCTGGATGGCAAAGGGGGACAGAGGTGGCGACCAGGTGATGCAAATTGTGAGACAGCAAACACCAGATGGGTTGCTTTCTACGGTGATACAGCAGGGCGGTGCCTAGGAGCAGAAAAAACAAACACTGGCGTCCGCCAAACCTTTGGAGGGTAACCAACAGCAGTTGCAGGATAACCGGCGGCGGTTGGAGGGTAACCGACGGCAGTTTGATGGATAATAGAACGCTCCCTGGGGGCTATCCTTAATGCAAAAATTTGTCAATTTCCTTGAGAACCGACCTGACAGACAGTCTGGGCAAGGCCTGGAGGGCGGTAAAGCTGTTGTAGCAATTCAATGCCAACTGCATCTTGTGCCTTGTGCTTGTTTCTAAAAGGTATTCGCCTGGCAACCCCCAACCCGAGCCACGAGCTCTCTTGCTCCTGGACGTACCTTGAGGGCTTGGGGGCCTAGTCGTACACCACCTAACGCCGCATTCTTGGAGCAGGCCAGGCAAGCAATGCTACTCGCCCAGTCACAAACCGCAGGGCTGTACCTGGATGCGGTGGCACAGGCACTTGCCCAACAAGCCACTGCCTGGAAGTCCCTCTTGTTGGCACATCACTACAAGCACCTGCAGCGGCAAACGGATTTCCCTCACAAGGAACAGACGACGCGGTGGTACGTAGAACATGGGACAACTGTGTGTGAGGATGCCCTTGGAATCTGGTAGCTGATAGCAGGCTACAGTTGACCATCGAGGAAGATTTATGTGCGCTTCCTTTGCACGTTGGCTGTGTAATTTTGGAAATGTTGTTGTGACATGAAATTTTGTAAATTTTGCACATAATCTGAATGCAAACATCTCATATGGTCAGTTTCGTAAAGAAGATGATGCCGTTTGTCCGCCAACACCCAATCTTCACACAGGGGGGGTGAGGCTTGCAATCTCAGAAATCCATCCATGAGAAATGATGGGCCATACCACGGTTGTGGCATGTATGCGGACAAGACATGGGGTCCTGTTGGAGCATTCACGTGCAGACAAATAAACATGGAGCGGTGGTAGGGTTCGAAACTTCGGTTTCCACAAAACCTCAGGGAATGCACTCAGTAGGCCAGGGGGGTCGGCGTTGGCATGCACGGTCACGGATAGCATACGAGGTACACCGGTGTCTCTGGATGGCAAAGGGGGACAGAGGTGGCGACCAGGTGATGCAAATTGTGGGACAGCAAACACCAGATGGGTTGCTTTCTACCGTGAGACAGCAGGGCAGTGCCCAGAAGCAGAAAAACACTGGCGTCCGCCAAACCTTTGGAGGGTAATGGACGGCAGTTGGAGGGCAACCGATGGCGGTTGAAGGGTGAAGGACAGCAGTTGCAGGGTAACCGATGGCGGTTGGAGGGCAGCCGACGGCGGTTGGAGGGTAACCAACGGTAGTTGCAGGATAACCGGCGGCGGTTGGAGGGTAACCGACGGCAGTTTATCACTAATAGGTGGTGGAGGACCGACCTGACAGACGTTCTGGGCAAGGCCTGGAAGGCGGTAAAGCTGTTGTAGCAATTCAATGCCAACTGCATCTTGTGCCTTGTGCTTGTTTCTAAAAGGTATTCGCCTGGCAACCCCCAACACGAGCCACGAGCTCTCTTGCTCCTGGACGTACCTTGAGGGCTTGGGGGCCTAGTCGTACACCACCTAACGCTGCACTGAATGGAAAGAGGGTAAATGCTTACGAGGGCAAAATGAGTATTTGAAGAAGCACAGAACATGGTACAACTGTGTGTGAGGATGCCCTTGGAATCTGGCCGCTGATGGCAGGCTACAGTTGGCCCTCGAGGAAGATTTATGTGCACTTCCTTTGCACGTAGGCTGTGTAATTTTGGAAATGTTGTCGTGACATGAAATTTTGTAAATTTTGCACATAATCTGAATGGGCAATTTTGTACGGAAGATGATGCGGTGTGTCCGCCAACACCCAATCTTCACACAGAGGGGGTGAGGCTTGCAATCTCAGAAATCCATCCATGAGAAAAGATGGACCATACGCCGGTTGTCACAGGTCTGCGGACAATGGTGGTCTTGTTGGAGCAGATGACAAACACTGAGCGGTGGCAGGGTTCGAAACTTCGGTTTGTATGAAACCTCAGGCACTGCAGCACGGCGCTATGTGTGCTGTGTACAATCGTATAAAAAGTGTAAGACGAAGATTCAAAATATGAATTTTGTGTTTTTGGAATGTAAATTTTGTAAAGAAATTGCAATCGTAAAAATTTCCCCTCAATTCTGTTGGGAACAAATACTATGATAGGTAAGTGGTCCAGCCATACATCCACGGCTCACAATCTCTAACGTCCACGACAGAGAAGGTGACACACATTCAGATGCTTCTGCAATGGTACTTAATAGTTGTACGCTGGATACCTGCAGTGCCGCGTGCGTGTCGTCCAGGCCTGCTGGCATGTGCACTACGCAGCATAAAGGAGTAACGGAGTCCTGGAAATCAGATGACTTGCAGAATGACGAGGCGCAATGTCAATGCCGGGCTTGGAACGCCGCAAAGCTGTTGCATCAATGCCAACTGCGCTCATTCACTGGAACTCGTTTTCTGGCTGACGGGGCCCGACCCATCATCCTTCTTGCCCTTTGGCTTAGCTTGCGGCGTGGGGGGCCTCGGCTTGCACCAGCTGACGCCACACTGCTGGCAGGTATAGTAGACATAGCCCCGCTTGACGCGCAGGTGCTTCCAACGTGACTTGTGGCTACATCTGCCCTGTGGACATACCGGGAAGCGCTTGGCGGGCTGTTCGGGTGCCTGTGGCAAGGAACAAGCGGTGGCGTCAGGTGAGGTGCCAGCCAGAGCCGTTTCCGGGAGTGAAGGGTCAAAAACCAAACTGGGCGACAGGGGGCTCCAAGAGTTGGCTGAATCCATACTCGAGCGGGATGGAGGATTGGAGCCGTTGGAGGACCCCGAGGTCTCCGATGGAGTCATGGCATTGCTGGTGATGCTACCGGCTGATTCCGACGGGCTTCTGGAGGAGGTTGCCTGGTTTGGTACACAAAGAAAGCTGCTCATGCTGGCGCTGTCCCCTGGTGTTATGGGCAGCTCTGTACCCAGAATATCGAGGTTGAAGGGTCCCACATTGGACTCAGTGGTGATGATCATTTGCCAAGAGAACATATCGCAGATTGCAGAGAATTTCGACGGCTGCGGTGTGGAAGGCATCCTGGTGACCACTGCAGAAAGAGTGCAGGCACATGGTGACACAGCACTGATGCAATTATGTTGATGCATGGGAAAGCCTTCGCAGGAATGATCCAGGTTAACCCCGCCCCGCCCCAGCCCGCTACAGTCCGGAGATGCACATCACAAAACACGTCCAAGCTGAACACTAGCAATTCAGCGAATTGTTCATGCCACCAGCAGCCCACCAGCAGCCCACCAGCAGGGCGGTCCTTAACGGGAAAAAAAAAATCTTCCGTTACACAATTTTCCCAAAAAAGCCCACGGGCACTCCATGTTTTCAACCATTAGTTCCGAGCCCTTCATGTCTTCACCCAGGGGTTCCCAACTGTTCAACCATGAGTTCCTAGCCCCACATGTGTGCAATCACTCAACCATATGTCCCTACCCCCACATGTGTTCAATGATAGCACCCAAACCCTACCTGACACCCTGCACAATTGAACATGAATTGGACCAAGGTTGTTTTCATGAAATGTAGTGACACAGCGTTCGACTACCCAAATGTTCCATTGCCGGTGGCACAGCTAGTCATAAACTCTCTACAATTGGTACAACCGTTGGAAGTGCACCCCGACACGCTCTAGAAGCTCACCCTTCACCCCTCTCACACTCAAACCATGCTTCCTGCAAATGGCCTTGAACTCAATACGAGTCCACCCATGCATCCTACCCCTCTCCATTGCCTGCAACACTGCCTCATCCACATCATACACGAACACCAACTGCGAGACAAGGTCAGAGGAGCTGACAGCTCTTGGGTTACGAAGGTGAGAAGAGGAGCTACTGGCGACTTCACCTGGCTGGTTCAAATCCTCATTGTCAGTATCCTCATCCTCATCCTCCAACCCAACCCCATACACATTCCCCAATATCAGTGTCATGAGTTGCTCTCTTGGGGACAACCCACAAATCTTGAATGTTAAATGGAACCTCTGCCTCTACATCCTCTTCCAAAGAAACTTGCAAATCCTTGAACACTGCAAACCCAAGCAAACCCCCATCTTCCACCTCAACCACATGCCCTTGCTTCCGCTTCCCGAGGCAGGAAGGGGTCTTCCGGAGCTCATCAAACACCTCAAACAGCCCCTAGTCCTCTGGTGCTTCCCCATTGCACCTCACCCACAACATCTCACACATGCGCTCCGTGCTCTGGCGAAAGACGGTAGCCGTCACGTAGCTGAACACTCTCTCACACGAACATGAGCTTGCCTCAACCAATCCTCCACTGTAGCACTACCAAACCACTGAGATCCATTAAAGCGTGTTTGCACATCTTGAATCAAAGTGCGAAGAAACTTGATCCGGCTACTCTTGATGGGGCTGCTCCCTACCACAACACCCAATGATTCCTCCCAGCCCCCTTGAATGACGTGACGCATGGTGTGCAAAAGCTGCGTGCACATCACTTTCATCAAACCCTGGACGGCGGCTACTCTTGCACCCCGGGTCGCTTGAACTTTCTTGGTTGTGGCACAAACCACTACAAAACATCGCAAAAAAAAGGCCGCCGGGAACTTAAAAAGGGGGTGCAAAAGAGCATCCAACAAGACCTCGGCCTTCTCCCTACGTGGGCGGAATTGCTCTGTAAACCCTGCATTCTCGGGGGACCCCAATAGAAAGAAGACAAAATCAGAATTGGCTACACCACCCCTGCCTTCTCGGGGGCCCAAAAGAGGGCGGAATTGCTCTGTAACCCGTGCATTCTTGGGGGTCCCCAATAGAAAGGGGACAAAATCAGAATTGGCTACATCACCCCTGCCATCTTGGGGGGCCCCAATAGAAAGGGGACATCATAATTGGTTACATCACCCTGCCTTCTCGGGGGGCCAAGAGTGGGCGGAATTGCTACGTAACCCTTGCGTTCTCGGGGGTCCCAAAAAGGGGGACAAACATGGCCCACGTCGGGCCAGTGGAAAAAGGCACTTGCAGGCGGTCCTTAAGGGTGGTCCTTAATAAAAAAAATTTCTTGGTCTCTTAAGGAATGCCCTGGCCACCAACAGCCTCAATCCTACCCACAATTAGACTAGAAAATACTCCCAAGTCAAGGCAATATTTGGTAATGGAGCAGAGTAGCTCAACTATGCAGGGAGGCATCCAATGCACCATTCTAGTTGAAGTGGCTGCCCTACAGTGAATCTGTCACCATGCTCTTCAGCACTAGTGGTCCCACAGATAACGTTTGACATGTGGTGAATGGGCCTGCTTCCTCCTAAGGTGAAAATACATAAGATGGCCCCACCACCCTACTTTGGGGTCTCCCTCCCGGAATGTCAATTTTTCCTACCCTTGTCCAAATAGTGGAGGGAAATTATAGCCCTTCCAGCTTGATCACAAGTGAATCTGCAACCGCTTGGGGGACGCGGTCAAATCTCCGCGCTGCGTGCGCGCCGCGTCAAGTGCTCCCCCTATAGGAGCAAGAAACACAACAATACTAGATCAGTAGCACTTTTCAACGTCGTCCTCTGCATCGTCCACATCATTCAGGACTGCAACATAAGCAACATCCATCGGTTCGTTGGCACGGCAAACAACATGCACACGCAGCGCTTTTGGAACCCCCGCTCGGGGAGGCGGTTGGGGTCCAAGTGGGGATGCGTACACAACAAGACTGAGGCGCAAACCTAGCCCAATAAACGCCACTCTAGCCCCTTACGTGGAACATTCTGCTCAAGAAAAGGTGCTTTATTGGAACACAAGGTGCACACGAAACCCCAAAGTAGCAAACGGAGGTTGTTTGCACCCGGTGGTTGACAATATAACCCTTTCGGGTATTTGTATGTGTAGTTGTCTTCGTGTGTAGTGGCAGACATCATATTGTTGCACCATTCAATCTTCTTCCACACATAGGCCCCGGATCTAAGAGACTCTATTGTAAAATTCGTTGATGAATGGTCTCTTAACGAAATCTTTGGTTTTTGGTGCCACATCGATACGAGGGGGGAGGGTACGGTACGAGGAGTTAGCATCTAACAACAACTTGTACATTTGTGGATGTTTCTTGCACCGTTCCACAAGACGGGAGAGGTTAGCCTCGTTGTTCTTCTCAATATGCGCCGCGGCAGGAAGTCAGCTGGGTGAACTTGCTAAAGAAGAAGGGCGATGTTGATGGTTTGCACATAATCTACTCTACTCGCAAAAGCTTGGGCAAGGGCAAAAAGCATGAGGAGGCCTCGTCGTAGTGGATAGCACTGTCAACGAGCAGAGGCACGGAGTGGCGGGTGTGTTGTTGGGTGCCTTTGACTAGAGTCAATAGCTACACCACATCAGCGGATGTGCTGCATTTCAGTTCGGATATGAACATTGGCTGCCAGTGAAGCCGGGATTGCTGCATGCAGCATGGGCTACGGAATGATCCCCGCAATCACGCTACGGAAGCCTGTGAACTGCTGCCTAATTGCCTCCACAATCAGAATGATGTTCAATCGTACTTCATGCAGAGTGTGCATGATGGCTTGGGAATAGAGAGACTTCTATGATGTGCAATATCGCAGTAACAATGACATTCTTGGACACGTTCGGAAAACAGTTGGATGCATGGTAAATGGCACGATTCCACATGCCAGGCAATGAAGGTAGAATGTGTCGCACTAGACCGGTTGCTGACAGCTGTCGTCTGCCATGCTTGCTCAACGGCTATCAGGTCCGTTCCCACAAACATTTGCAGGGCGTAGCAGAGTGTCGCAATTGCACATACAGGTGCTACAACTGCTTGAAAAAAGGACTGTAGGGACGTGGTCGTCGAGAACACATTCCATAGGCAACACGAGGGCGGGTCATATTGCGTCACCTCTTACAATTCACGCACAAATGAAGGACCCTGTCAATGAAACGATGGTCCGTGGCCAAGGGCACAAGCGACAATACTATCACCGTTGTGCCACTTGTGCTGACCCCGGTGACCTAGATTAAAGTCAATAGGGTTAATTTTAATATATATATATATATATATGTATATATATATATATATATATATGTATATAAATATATATATATATATGTATATATATATATATATGTATATATATATATATATATGTATGTATATATATATATATATATACATATATATATATATATATATATATATATATATATATATCTGTGTGTGTGTAGATATATATATATATATATATATATATATATATATATATATATATATATATATATATATATATATATATATATATATATATATATATATATATATATATGTATGTATATATATATATATATATATATATATATATATATATATATATATATATATATATCCTCCAATCTACACCCCTCTCCCAACTCTAGGTGGCTCCACCACACGGCTCTAAGGTACGTTCGAAGGGCACAAAGTGGTGCATACATGTGGTGGAAGGGGCTCAACTCGGTCCAAACGGGCTCAAAACGGGCTAAAAACACTTGTTTGAGCATCCCAAATGGTCCGGGATCACTTTTGGGAAAACGCGTTTTTGACCCATTTTTGACCCATTGTTGGTCCCAAAACGGCCCATTTTCAAGGCATTTTGGGATTTTCCATGGCCCAAAACGCGCCACCACGGGCTCAAAATGGCCGAAAAACACTTGTTTGAGCATCCCAAGTGGTCTAGGAACAACTTTGGAAAAAATCATTTTTTTCGCCCCGGGGACCCTGGTGGACCCACCGTTGGCCCCCACTGTGCGTGGGCTAGCCGGCCCTCCGGCTGCACCAAGTGACCACTAGTACGGGGGTCTACGTGTCTCGTTGGGCCATTCCGAGGGGTGGAAACCACAAAAAGTGGGGGGTTGCGGGTGGACTAGGCGCCCTCGGAATTCGTTTTTGAGCCACGTAGCCCAAGATACGGCCCGTTCTTGGTTTCGGGGTGCTGGTGCACATTGCGCAGATTTTGGGGCTTTTTTGGCGCGTTTTTGGGCCGTTTCTCGGAAATATCGTGGAGTTAGAGGGCACCAAAGGTCCCTTGGTCACGGGAAAGGCAAGCCGCACGTGGAGTGTAGCATCCATTAGCCTTCGTTTGGCTGTTTTGAGCCCTTACTAGGGCCGTTTTGGGCGAAAAATGGCTGTTTTTGGCCCAAAACTGCGCAGATTTGAGAGGGCACCTCCCGACTTGGCGTCACCGCCCCGGGCCGCCACCGGTGAGTTTTTGGCTCAAAACTTGGATTTGGCAAGGCCACCACCTAAACTCTAGGATGGCTAAAGTAGAGTCAAGCCCGAGGCGATGGGAAGGTGCAGTGGCCAAAACGGAATGGTGACGTGTTGTTGTTGTTGTTGTTGTTGTTAGCTAAATTTAAGGGGAGAGGGGTGTAGTAATATATATATATATATATATATATATATATATATATATATATATATATATATATATATATATATATATATATATATTACTACACCCCTCTCCCCTTAAATTTAGCTAACAACAAGCAACAAGCAACAAGCAACAACAAGCAACAACACGTCTCCTTGCCGTTTTGGCCATTGCTCCGTCCCAACGCTTCGGATCATTTGCCCATGTGGCCATCTTCGAGCCTAGGTGGTGCCCTTGCCAAATCCAAGTTTTGAGCCAAAAACTCACCGGTGGCGGCCCGGGGCGGTGGCGCCAAGTCGGGAGGTGCCCTCCCAAATCTGCGCAGTTTTGGGCCAAAAACAGCCATTTTTCGACCAAAACAGCCCTAGTACGGGTTCAAAACAGCCAAACGAAGGCAAACAGCTGCTACACTACACGTGCGGCTTGACTTTCTCGTGACCAAGGGACCTTTGGTGCCCTTCAACTCCACGATATGTCCGAGAAACGGCCCAAAAAGGCGCCAAAAAGCCCCAAAATCTGCGCAATGTGCACCAACCCCCCGAAACCAAGAACGGGCCGTATCTTGGGCTACGTGGCTCAAATCCGAATTCCGAGGGCACCTAGTCCACCCGCAACCCCCCACTTTTTGTGGTTTCCAAGCCTCAGAATCGCCCAACGAGACACGTAGACCCCCGTACCAGTGGTCACTTGGTGCAGCCGGAGGGCCGGCCAGCCAGAGTGGGGGCCAACGCTGGGTCCACCAGGGTCCCCAGGGCGAAAAAAACTTTTTTTCCAAAGTTGTTCCTAGACCACTTGGGATGCTCAAACAAGTGTTTTTCGGCCGTTTTGAGCCGGTGGTGGCGCGTTTTGGGCCATGGAAAATCCCAAAATGCCTTGAAAATGGGCCGTTTTGGGACCAACAATGGGTCAAAAATGGGTCAAAAACGCGTTTTTCCAAAAGTGATCCTGGACCATTTATGATGCTCAAACAAGTGGTTTTAGCCCATTTTGAGCCCGTGGCGACGGGTTTTGGCTCATGGAAAATCCCGAAATGCCTTGAAAATGGGCCATTTTGGGACCAAAAATGGGTCAAAAACGGGTCAAAAACGCGTTTTTGCAAAAGTGATCTTGGACCATTTGGGATGCTCAAACAAGTGTTTTTACCCCATTTTGAGCCCGTTTTGACCCAGTTTAGCCCCTTCCACCACATGTATGCACCACTTTGTGCCCTTCGCACGTACCTTAGAGCCGTGTGGTGGAGCCACCTAGAGTTGGGAGAGGGGTGTAGATTGGAGGATATATATATATATATATATATATATATATATATATATATATATATATATATATATATATATATATATATATATATATATATATATGTATATATATATATATATAGTCATAGTCATAGTCATAACCACTTATCATGCCGTCTACTGGAGTTACCGGGCATCTCGCGCCGACAGGTGGTTCCTGCCTCGCTCGATCCCGTGGGTCCCAGGGCTGCCTGAGGTGGCCCACAGCATGACGGAGGACCCAGAGGACCGGGGATACCGGGCAACCAGGCTTTGGGGGCAGTGGCAACTGCAAAGCGTTAGCATTAGCAACGGCGACGGACGCTGGCCCGTTTGTTCGCCGGGGGTAAGGGGGCAAGGCAAAGCAGCGCAGCAGCATCGCAACAAGCAGAAAGCAAGGGCACCTCTGTCCGTCGCAAAGCAGCAACCAAGGAACAAAGCAGCACGCATGCGGCGAAGCGAGAGCTGTCCCTCCATCGTTCACGTACCCCCGCCACTGTGGAGTCACCCAACACTCATGACCCCATGTAATCCATTGTCATCCGCGTCCTCGAAACTGCCCACCACCCCTGACTCCACGTATCCCTCTGCCAGCACGCAATAGCCCGTATGTGCATAGCCAGGATTTCTGGGAGGCTCCAGCCTAGCCTGGCCCTCAGCCTTCATCGCCCCCATGTCTCCACATTGTACGCCATCTTCCCACCGCACCAGTCCCCTAGTATAGTACAGAAACACGTTACACATTCCACGTCCCCGTGGTCCTGTGCTGCCCCCACATCCCAGATATATACCATGCTGGCACCCCATGTCAGGGGCCAGCGCCCAACCTGCTTCGAGGTATCCACTTGCCCACATATAATATATCTTGAGGGTCTACAGGGGGGGACGCCGGCCGCTTCGCGACGGGAGTGGCGCAACCCGTGAATATCGCTGGCTGGGATTCGGGCTGGTGGGTGCCGTAGCTTGGTTATCGACCCCCTGTAGGGGTACCCACCAGAGGCTCGCCCCGGGCCGTGGTTACCGGGTGTACCTCATCTGGCCCACATACAATGCCCTGGCGCCTACCCTTGACCCTTACCTGCACTGATTGGCCAGCTTCCGTGGTTGCGCCTCTTCCGCCACAGCAGCGGCCAGGCCGCAGGTTCGGCCCCCACCGACGACGTGGCGAGCCTACTTATAGCAATGGCCCGCGCGTCACCCCCCGGACCACTCAGCATGCCGCTCCCCTGCCCTCCTCGCCTCTAGCCGACCGGACTGGCGCCCCCCAGGGGTAAGCCGTTACAGTGGTGAGGCGACTGCATACTCTTCACTACGACGCCGCGCAGTACCGCCGTTGCCACGCCGACGCCACCTGCTAGCCGCCACGACACTCACCACTGCAACCACAAGGCCATGGTCAGAGGTTAGACTATGTACATGCCCGCAGGCACGGTCCCTCTAGTTTGTTAACGGGGCCAGGGGATGCCCCTGCGCTCCCCCTGAGTTGTTAGAGGGGTCAGGGGGACACCCCAGTACCGCCATGCATCCCCGTGCTCCCCCACTGTACGGTTCCCCAGTACCGCCGCGTTCCCCCACCGTACGGACCCCAGTACCGCCGCGTACCCCCACCATACGGTCCCCTGTACCGCCGCGTACACCCCCACGATGTCAGTACACCGTCATCTGGAACTTCCCCGCTGCTCCCCCACTGTACGGCTCCCCAGTACCGCCGCGTACCCCCACCGTACGGATCCCAGTACCGCCGCGTTGACCCCCAAGACTCCAGTACTCCGCCACCTGGAACTCCACGTGCCCCCTGTGAGCGCTCCTTCCAGGCTGCCATGTCGTCTCCACGGGGTGTAGATAAGAGGATATATATATATATATATATATATATATATATATATATATATATATATATATATATATATATATATATATATATATATATATATATATATATATATATATATAGTGTGTAGCAGCCGTTTGCCTTCGTTTGGCTGTTTTGCACCCATACTAGAGCTGATTTGGGCGAAAAATGGCTGTTTTTGGCCCAAAACTGCGCAGATTTGGGAGGGCACGTCCCGACTTGGCACCCCCGCCCTGGGCCGCCACCGCTGAGTTTTTAGCTCAGAACTTGGATTTGGCAAGGCCACCACCTAGGCTCCAAGATGGCTAGAGTAGAGTAGAGCCCGAAGCGATGAGGTGGAGCAATGGCCAAAACGGTGAGGAGAAGTGCTTGCTTGTTGTTGCTTGCTTGTTGTTGCTTGCTTGTTGTTGCTTGCTTGTTGTTGCTTGCTTGCTTGTTAGCTAGATTTAAGGGGAGAGGGGTGTAGTAATATATATATATATATATATATATATATATATATATATATATATATATATATATATATATATATATATATATATATATATATATATATATATATATATATATATATATATATATATATATATATATATATATATATAGATGTATACATATATATATATATATATATATATATATATATATATATATATAATGGGTAATACGCCGATTTCTCCCCCCCCCCCACCCTGGACCAACCGGTGCACTTTGGGGCAGGACTAGGGACCCCCCCCCCCCTATTTTGGGGTCGGGAAACACAAAAAAACATGTCTTAGAAGTGAATTGAATGGTTTTTAGTGGGTATTTGCCCCTACAAAGCGCTCAAAATGGCTAAAAATAGGGTGTGACATCATTGATGACATCATCCTACCCAAACTGCTAAAATTAGCCACTTTACCCTAAAAATAGCCCATCCCCACCTTTTAGCCCCCCCATACCATAAAAGTTCGACACATTTGCCTGCCTTTTGTTGATTTTCATCATTCACGATCAGTTTTAGGGGAGAATTGTGGCTCACAGTACCAATTTTGTCCCTAGGTTGCCTGTATTTGGCAGTTTGGGTAGGAGATTGCCATAAGTGATGTCATACCCTATTTTTAGCTCTTCCAACCCCTTCGTAGGCCCCAAACTCACCCCTACCCATCTAAATACCTTCCAAAACATGTTTTTTTGAGTTCCCCAACGTCAAAATGAGGGGGGGTATCCTTACTTCCCTTTGAAGACGCACCCAGTAGTGGGGGGAGGGGGGGGGGGGGCATGAGGCAACGGAAACTGGGCTCGCATACGCCCCCGTGTCACAGGCGCATGGTCATAACCACATTGTTCAGTGTTTTTCTTGCTGCACTGCAGCGCAGACCAGTTCTATACCACACCAGGTGGTTGGTACTGTGCTTTGGCTTCGGTCCTCTGAACACTGAGGTCAGCTCGCACCCACCACCCTCCCACAGTGCCGGTTAGTCTCTCACCCTTGCCCTGCAGGTGGGGGGGGGGGGGGATCGCCGTATTACCCATATATATATATATATATATATATATATATATATATATATATATATATATATATATATATATATATATATATATATATATAAATATATATATATATATATATCCTCTTATCTACACCCCTCTCCCCAACTCTAGGTGGCTCCACCATAGGGCTCTAATGTACGTGCGAAGGGCACAACTTGGTGCATACATGTGGCGGAAGGGGCTAAACTGGGTTAAATTGGGCTCAAAATGGGCTAAAAACACTTGTTTGAGCATTTGGAATAGTGTAGGATCACTTTTGGAAAAACGCGTTTTTGACCCATTTTTGACCCATTTTTGGTCCCACAACGACCCATTTTCAAGGCATTTTGGGTTTTTGCATGGGCCAAAACGCGTCAACCCGGGCTCAAAATGGGCTAAAACCACTTGTTTGAGCATCCCAAATGGTCCAAGATCACTTTTTGAAAAACACGTTTTTGACCCATTTTTGACCCATTTTTGGTCTTGAAACGGCCCATTTTCAAGGCATTTTGGGATTTTCCATGGCCCATAACGCGCCACCACGGGCTCAAAACGTGCTAAAAATGCTTGTTTGAGCATCCCAAGTGGTCTAGGACATGGAAAATCCCAAAATGCCTTGAAAACGGGCCGTTTCAGCACCAAAAATGGCTCAAAAATGGGTCAAAAACGCATTTTTCCAAAAGTGATCTTGGACCATTTGCGATGCTCAAAGAAGTGTTTTTAGCCCATTTTGAGCCTGTTTTGACCAAGTTTAGCCCCTTCCGCCGCATGTATGCACCAAGTTCTACCCTTCGCACGTACCTTAAAGCCTTTCTGTGGAGCCACCTAGAGTTGGGGAGAGGGCCGTAGATTAGAGGATATATATATACATATATATATATATATATATATATATATATATATATATATATATATATATATATATATATATATATATATTACTACACCCCTCTCCCCTTCAATCTAGCTAACAACAACAAGCAACAAGCAACAAGCAACAACAAGCACGTCTCCGTGCCGTTTTGGCCATTGCCCCGTCCCAACGCATCGGATCTTTTGCCCATGTAGCCATCTTGGAGCCTACGTGGTGGCCTTGCCAAATCCAAGTTTTGAGCCAGAAACTCACCGGTGGCGGCCCGGGGCGGTGGCGCCAAGTTGGGAGGTGCCCTCCCAAATCTGCGCAGTTTTGGGCCAAAAACAGCCCTTTTTCGCCCAAAATAGCCCCAAAACCCGGGCAAAACGCCCAAACGAAGGGAAACAGTGGCTACACTACACGTGCGGCTTGATTTCACCGTGTCAAAGAGCCCTCTAGTGCCCTTCAACTCCACGATCTGTCCGCGAAACGGCCCAAAAAGGCGCCAAAAAAACCCCAAAATCTGCGCAATGTGCACCAACACCCCGAAACCAAGAACGGGCCGTATCTTTAGCTACATGGCTCAAAACCAAATTCCGAGGGCACCTAGTCCACCCGCAACCCCCCACTCAGAATCGCCCAACGAGACACCTAGACCCCCGTACCAGTGGTCACTTGGTGGAGCCGGAGGGCAGGCAAGCCCGCGCACGGTGGGGGCCAACGGTGGGTCCACGGGGCGAAAAAAATCATCTTTTCCAAAGTCGTTGGCCCAAAACGCGCCACCACGGGCTCAAATTGGCCTAAAAACACTTGTTTGAGCATCCCAAGTGGTCTAGGAACAACTTTGGAAAGAATCATTTTTTTCGCCCCGGGGACCCCGGTGGACCCATTGTTGGCCCCAACCATGCGCGGGTTGTGCTGCTCTCGGGCTCCACCAAGTGACCACTGGTACGGGGGTCTAGGCGTCTCGTTGGGCAATTTTGAGGCTTGAAAACCACAAAAAGTGGGGGGTTGCGGGTGGGTTATGTGCCCCCGGAATTCGGTTTTGAGCCACGTAGCCCAAGATACGGCCTGTTCTTGTTTCAAGCTTGCTGGACACAAACAGCGCACATTCAGGCCATTTTTGGCCATTTTTGGGCCGTTTCTCCGACATATCGTGGAGCTAGAGGGCAACAAAAGGTTCTTTGTCAAGGGGCGATTGAGGCGCACGTGGAATGTACCGATTGGTTTGCCTTCGTTTGGCCGTTTTGAGTGGGTTTTAGAGCTCTTTTTGGCCAAAAAAGGCAGTTTTGGGGCAGAAAATGCGCAGTTTTGGGAGGGCACCTCCCGACTTGGCGCCCCCGCCCCGGGGCACCACCGGTGAGTTTTTGGCTCAAAACTTGGATTTGGCGAGGCCACCACCTAGGCTCTAGGATGGCTAGAGTAGAGTAGAGCCCGGAGCGATGAAGCCGAGCAATCACCAAAACGGAAAGGAGAAGTGCTTGTTGCTTGTTGCTTGTTGCTTGTTGCTTGCTTGCTTGCTTGCTTGCTTGTTAGCTAGATTTAAGGGGAGAGGGGTGTAGTAATATATATATGTATATATATATATATATATATATATATATACATATATATATGTATGTATATATATATATATATATATATATATATATATATATATATATATATATATATATATATACATATATATATATATATATATATATATATATATATATATATATATCCTCTAATCTACACCCCTCTCCCAACTCTAGGTGGCTCCACCACACGGCTCTAAGGTACATGCGAAAGGCACAAAGTGGTGCATACATGTGGTGGAAGGGGCTAAACTCGGTCAAAACGGGCTCAAAACGGGCTAAAAACACTTGTTTGAGCATCCCAAATGGTCCGGGATCACTTTAAGAAAAACGCGTTTTTGACCCATTTTTGACCCATTTTTAGTCCCAAAATGGCCCATTTTCAAGGCATTTTGGGAGTTTCCAGGAGCCAAAACCCGTCACCACGGGCTCAAAATGGGCTAAAAACACTTGTTTGAGCATCCCAAATGGTCCAAGATCATTTTTGGAAAAACGCGTTTTTGACCCATTTTTGACCCATTGTTGGTCCCAAAACGGCCCATTTTCAAGGCATTTTGGGATTTTCCATGGCCCAAAACGCGCCACCACGGGCTCAAAATGGCCCAAAAACACTCGTTTAAGCATCCCAAGTGGTCTAGGAACAACTTTGGAAAAAATCATTTTTTTCGCCCCGGGGACCCTGGTGGACCCACCGTTGGCCCCCACTGTGCGTAGGCTAGCCGGCCCTCCGGCTGCAGCAAGTGACCACTAGTACGGGGGTCTACGTGTCTCGTTCGACGATTCTGAGGCTTGGAAACCACATAAAGTGGGGGCTTGCGGGTGGACTAGGTGCCCTGGGAATTCGTTTTTGAGCCACGTAGCCCAAGATACGGCCCGTTCTTGGTTTCGGGGTGCTGGTGCACATTGCGCAGTTTTTGGGGCTTTTTGGCGCCTTTTTGGGCCGTTACTCGGACATATCGTGGATTTAGAGGGCACCAAAGATCCCTTGGTCGCGAGAAAGTCAAGCCGCACGTGCAGTGTAGCAGCCGTTTGCCTTCGTTTGGCTGTTTTGCACCCTTCCTAGGGCTGTTTTGGGCGAAAAATGGCTGTTTTTGGCCCAAAACTGCGCAGATTTGGGAGGGCACCTCCCGACTTGGCGCCCCCGCCCCGGGCCGCCACCGGTGAGTTTTTGGCTCAAAACTTGGATTTGGCAAGGCCACCACCTGGGCTCCAAGATGGCCAGAGTAGAGTAGAGCCCGGAGCGATGAGGCGGAGCAATGGCCAAAACGGTGAGGAGAAGTGCTTGTTGCTTGCGTGTTGCTTGCTTGTTGCTTGCTTCTTGATGCTTGTTAGCTAGATTTAAGGGGAGAGGGGTGTAGTATATATATATATATATATATATATATATATATATATATATATATATATATATATATATATATATATATATATATATATATATATATATATATATATATATATATATATATATATATATATATATATATATATATATATATATATATATAGTCATAGTCATAGTCATAACCACTTATCATGCCGTCTACTGGAGTTACCGGGCATCTCGCGCCGACAGGTGGTTCCTGCCTCGCTCGATCCCGTGGGTCCCAGGGCTGCCTGAGGTGGCCCACAGCATGACGGAGGACCCAGAGGACCGGGGATACCGGTCAACCAGGCTTTGGGGGCAGTGGCAACTGCAAAGCGTTAGCATTAGCAACGGTGACGGACGCTGGCCCGTTTGTTCGCCGGGGGTAAGGGGGCAAGGCAAAGCAGCGCAGCAGCATCGCAACAAGCAGAAAGCAAGGGCATCTCTGTCCGTCGCAAAGCGGCAACCAAGGAACAAAGCAGCACGCATGCGGCGAAGCGAGAGCTGACCCTCCGTCGTTCGCGTACCCCCGCCACCGTGGAGACATCCATCACTCATGACCCCATGGAATCCATTGCCGTCTGCGTCCTCGAAAGTGCCCACCACCCCTGACTCCACGTATCCCTCTGCCAGCACGCAATAGCCCGTATGTGCATAGCCAGGATTTCTGGGAGGCTCCAGCCTAGCCTGGCCCTCAGCTTTCATCGCCCCCATGTCTCCACAATGTACGCCACTGTCCCACCGCACCAGTCCCCTAGTATAGTACAGAAGCACGGTATCAATTCCACGTCCCCGTGGCCCTGAGCTGCCCCCACACCCCAGATATATACCATGCCGGCACCCCATGTCAGGGGCCAGCGCCCAATCTGCTTCGAGGTATCCACTTGCCCACATATACTATATCTTGAGGGTCTACAGGGGGGGACGCCGGCCGCTACGCGACGGGAGTGGCGCAACCCGTGAATATCGCTGGCTGGGATTCGGGCTGGTGGGTGCCGTAGCTTGGTTATCGACCCCCTGTAGGGGTACCCACCAGAGGCTCGCCCCGGGCCGTGGTAACCAGGTGCACCTCATCTGGCCCACATACAATGCCCTGGCGCCTACCCTTGACCCTTACCTGCACTGATTGGCCAGCTTCCGTGGTTGCGCCTCTTCCGCCACAGCAGCGGCCAGGCCGCAGGTTCGGCCCCCACCGACGACGTGGCGAGCCTACTTATAGCATTGGCCCGCGCGTCATTCCCCGGACCACTCAGCATGCCGCTCCTCTGCCCTCCTCGCCTCTAGCCGACCGGACTGGCGCCCCCCAGGGGTAAGCCGTTACAGTGGTGAGGCGACTGCATACTCTTCGCTACGACGCCGCGCAGTACCGCCGTTGCCACGCCGACGCCACCTGCTAGCCGCCACGACACGCACCACCGCAACCACAAGGCCATGGTCAGAGGTTAGACTATGTACATGCCCGCAGGCACGGTCCCTCTAGTTTGTTAACGGGGCCAGGGGATGCCCCCGCGCTCCCCCTGAGTTGTTAGAGGGGTCAGGGGGACACCCCAGTACCGCCATGCATCCCCGTGCTCCCCCACTGTACGGTTCCCCAGTACCGCCACGTTCCCCCACCGTACGGACCCCTGTACCGCCGCGTACCCCCACCAAACGGTCCCCAGTACCGCCGCGTATACCCCCACGATGCCAGTACACCGTCATCTGGAACTTCCCCGCTGCTCCCCCACTGTACGGTTCCCCAGTACCGCCGCGTATCCCCACCGTACGGATCCCAGTACCGCCGCGTTTACCCCCAAGACTCCAGTACTCCGCCACCTGGAACTCCGCGTGCCCCCCGTGAGTGCTCCTCCCAGGCTGCCACGCCGTCTCCACGACGCCCGCCATACTGTCCCCCTGACGACCCCACTGTCTTATCCTTCCACGCACACATCTTCGCCTCGTCGCCACTCCCGGGGCCTGCATGCTGACCCCGCAACCCCGTGTAACACTCCCAGGGGGCGCCGCAACGCTGTAACCCCCAAACAACTCCGTGCACCCCCGGTGTATCCCGAGCAACCACTCCCAATACTGCCGTAGCCGGGCCGCCAGTAGAGACCCCGGTGCCATGGGAATACCCTACAGGGGTTTGGGCCTTATTACCCTGGTCGGGACGACCCATGACACCTCACTGTTGTATGCGGCGACCCGGGGCAGGCGGGTGAAGCATCCCTGTCCGACCCTCATGCACGGGGGCAGTACGGCTCACCATCAGGCCGGCACGACCTGTCACATCGCGTTGGCCGTCATACGCCGCCTGCCAGTACCGCACAATCAGGCCGCGAAGGCACTGCTTCTCAGGCGCTACCCCCTCCGCTGCGTCCAGCGTAGGGACGGTAGCTGGTGCACCCACAATTCCCAACCCCATCAACCTGCACCCCCGGCCCCCACCACGCCGTCACCATTTCCTCCGCGATGCCACAACCAGAGTATCCGTGAGTCGCCCTCCAGAGCCGCCCACCACAGCATCAGGGGCAGGGCCGCAGACGGCGCTCCAGGGCACCGTACCCCTTCCACTCGGACGCTCTTCAGGCCATCGTGGATAGTCTTCCCGGCACTTGAGGACATCTGTCCAGAGTGCCGCAGTGCCCACCTCGCCTTAGGCCACCCCCTATCGGCACGCTCCTTACATGTCCCGCACAGCGGGGCGGAGGCACACTGATGAACCCAAACTGACACCGTTTCCCCGCACCCGTGGCATCGCTGCGGAAGCACAGACCGCGATGGAACGCAGCTACCATCACAACACTGCGACCACAGGTCCTGCCATACATCGCAGCACGCGTCCTGGAGCCCGAGCAAAGCCCTCGCCAGCGTGCGTGCTATGGCACAACTGAGGAGGCTGCGCCTCGCTTCCTCCCACGTGGACACCGGGCGGAGTATCGGTCGCCCGTCGGGCATCACCGGCAGGCTCTCAAGCAGCCGGGGCCACCGCGCCACTTTGGGGCTGCGCGTGCCATGCGCCAGGAGCTCCCAACCGTAGTACCGCAAGACCTCCCCGATGACATCAACCCCGTCCTGCTCCGGGCCCCTGGCGGAAGCCAGAACCAAGGGTTGTCCTCCCGCCGGAGCCTCAATGACCGCCTCGAGGCCCAGGGTGTCAAGGGTGTGACGGGCATCGGCAGCCACGTGGTCGTCCCCCTCTGGCAGAGAGAACATGGCCTCTGTGACGTGGCCTTGCGCGTCGTCGCCCTGTACCCGTGCCAGCTGCTTGGAGCCCACTAACACTGCCATGGACCGCTGCTCCGTGACCGCTGGTACGGCTCGTCGCAGCTGCCGGTCATACAGCCACAACGTACCCACGTCAAGTACGACAGCCACCGCCAGGATTGGGAGACTGCGCAGAGGTTGCTGAAGGACCGGCAGCACCTCGCGAGGCCAGCCCATGACGTTCCCCACAGCTGGATGGTTGGCGTATACCTGAAGCCAGGGATCACTCTGGCCGTCAGGGCTCCTCACCTTGGTACCACGCACCTGGGCCCACGACTGCGCCGACACCACGCGGGACCACTCCCTGAAAGTCGTGATGTCCCGCGCCACCCAGGAACCGATCCACTAGTCGAAGGCCTGCGCCACCGCCGCCATCCAGTGAGGGAACAAGGACAGGGCCTCGTCATGCTCGATGCACGACCGCGACACCAGCAGTGCGTGCAGCGGTGCCCTCTGAAAGGTTGCCCGCAGGTCGCCGGGGAGGCTGGCAAACGGGTTCCACGGCGGACGCTGCAGGATCCTCCCTGCCGGCGGGCAGAAGGGTGTGTCACCGCGCAGGAACGCGTATACCGCCCTCTTTCGATCTTGCATCGGCAGCTGCATGATCTGGGTGAGTCGATGGTTCCTGCGGGCATACACATCTTCCCCAATCTGGACCATGTCCTCCACAAAGAGCCTGGCCTTGGCAGGGCCCCGGGACGACGCCGCTCGCACCGCAGCGAACAGCCGCTTAAGGTCCCCGGGGACGACACCCGCCATCAGGGATTGAGTCCACCTGCAGCCGTGCTCCCTCCGCGCCACGAACTCCACCGCCCTGTCCGTCAGGGGTAGCTCCGCCGTGAACTCCTCCACACGCCTGCACAGAAGCCCAGCCACCTCCTCGTCCCGCGCACACAGTAGGCGCATGTGGCCAATGTCCTCCTCCGGCCCCCCACAGAAGATACAGGGGTGGGCTGGTATTGCCATACGCGTGAGCTTCTGTCTCCACCGTCGCATGACCTGCATGGTGGACAAGCGACCGTCACGTGCCCGCAGCATATTCCTGTGCGTTGGGCCGTGGTGCACAGCTCCCAGGGGCATCGCCTCACAGGCGCCAGCCAGTGGCGTGTGCGCCCTGGTGCGAGCCGCCAGCGAACGCCACTCCATCTCCCGGACTTGCTGAAGGGCTTGCATGGATGGCACACGCGGCTCGAGCTCACCATTATCCCCCGGCACCAAGAGGATGGCGTGCTCCTTTGGCAGGACAAGATGGACTGGCGGGGCCATTGCACGGGCCGCGGCAGAGTCCGGTGCCTCGAGCGGGACCGCCGCCAAGTGCGAGCTCTGCCTCACCACCCAGTGCTGCGGCCCCCCAACTCGGCGCGGCAGCCGCCGCAGCCCCTCCACTATCCAGCTCAGTGCGTGCTGATTGACCAGATGTGATGTCGGCCCCTTGATGCCACGGTACAGGGCCTCCTGCGCCCTGCGGAGATGCGCTCCTATGACGGACGCATCCACCACGTGTACCGTGCACGCTGACGGGGGCGTGTGCAACAAGTACGCCGCCGCGCCAATGATCTCTGCCTCCGGGACCGTGCCGTAGATGGCACCCGTCCATGTGGGGATTCCGTGGCTGGCCACCGCCACGTTTGTGGCGTCGTCTCCCTGGGGCGACGCGTCAGACGATGTGACTTTAGTCGCCACCGGCACCCAGCAGTACCGGTGGGGCTCCAGCCACGCCACGTCGGAGTGGGGGCTCTGCACCACCTTTCCCAGGGACGCCGCACTGGAGGCCGTGAGCTCCGGGGACAGGACCACCCTCGGTCGATACACCGCATGCGGTCTCCAGGCCAGGTCACATCCGCAGACTGACTTTATGGCGTCCAGGGCGGTGGTATACTCCGCTCCCCAAACTGTTGCGGAGCAGGAAGGCTGGTATACCACCACAGACGCCTGCTCCACTGCGCCGCCATCACGCAACGACGTGACGGCGACGTGCGGATCGTGCGGCCCGTTGGACATCCGGACCACTTCCGGGACCGAGTACTCATCCGGATCCGGGATTGGGCCTGCCGGCAGCAGAAGAACAATTGCCCATTCGCTGCACTTGTGCACCGCCGCGCACGCCCTGGAAAACGCTGGCCGCCCGTGCACAACCCACAGTGGTGGCGGGCTTATGCCGCCCCCGGCGTGAAGAGTGAGCAGGGGGACGGACGCCGGATCGTCTTGCTGTTGGTAGCCCTCAAAGACGTCCCCCAACAGAAACAGGAGGGCGGCTAGCGGGACGAACGGCATGGACAGCCCCGGGTTGGCCGGGTCCCATCCTTCCTCCCTGTATCCGCCCACCACATACACGTCCCCCGCTGCGGACTGTCTATTGCGTTTGCTGGCCTTCTTTCGGCGCACCGGGTGTATTAGCCGGTGAGTCAACGGACCGGGCAGCTGCGGCCGGAAGACGTCGCGAAGCCCCGTGAGCCACACGTGGTCCAGCTGGTGGGGCCCTACTCCCGCGTGCGGAAGGTGCAGGTGGTCCTCATGGCACTCCTGAAGCTGGACCGCCCAGTGCCCAGGCGCAGGGCAGGGGAGCCGCGCATGCAGGAGGTCATTTGCGGGATCAGTCAGGAACTGTACCGCCGCATCTGTGCGGGGCCCCGAGAGAATGCAGATGTCCCTACCCTTGAAGGTATAGGATTGGGACACCCACTTCCGCCCCGCCCACTGCACTTGCGGTAGATGGGCGTGTACACACGAGTACACCGACGATGGCATGAGAAGCCCCACGCGCAACGTCCCCATCGCCCTGAGTACCCTGTCCACCCACGTATTGCCAGTGTGTGTGGCGAATGACGCAGAGGGCACCATGAACTGCCCGCACACTCCGTACTGCACGTGCATGTCTCGGAGCATGGCCCGCAGTTCATCCCGGACTGTCGTCGACCTGTGGTGGGTGAGCTGAGCCATGGTCGCCACGACGGAGTCGCGGCATATAACCTGGACATCCGCCAACCGTAGCCCATGACCTGACCGCACCGCCACGTTGGACAGGTCCTTGGGCAGCTTCTCGAACTGCAGGGCCGCAGCCTTGATGGCAGTATGGCAGCATGTTCTTGCACCAGCCCAGCAGGGCTTCACACCGGAGTACATGTTTCTCCTTCATGGGATCGAGGCGCAGGCCCAAGTATGGTACCGTGCCCTTGGCGCGTAAGCATACCCATGGGGCCGCCGTGTCCCCTGGGTTCAGGTATACCATAATCGAGTGGATGCGAGCAGTATTGGCATAGGCGCATTTGCCCACGTTGAGGGACATGCCCATGTCAGTGAGATACCGCGCTATCGCCGCCGCATACTCCAGGAATTGCGGCAGGGAGTGCGCTATCAACAGGAGGTCATCACAGTACGCTTGTACCAGGGGTGGCACCGCATGGCGAGCATCTCCCCGCGCCTTGCAGGCGAGGCTCCGCAGGAGAGGCTCCAAAAGGAGGAGGTAGTGCACAGCGCTCTCCGCACTGCCCTGCCGCAGGCCCCTGTGAAGCCGTATGCTCGGCGTCGGGCCGTGCGCGGTGACGATGCGCACCAGAGACCCGCAGCTGAGGGTGTGGAAGAGCCTGATGAGCTCTTCCGGGACACCCATGTGGCGCAGGAGGAGCGCTAGCGCTCCGTGCGGCGCTGTGTCAAAAGCTTTTGACACATCGAAGGCCAGGACGTGGTTTTCCTCGAGCCCACGCTGCAGCCTGCGCTGGGCCAGGAACACCGGGGCAGCTGCCGTGGAGCCCGGCATGGCTCCGAACTGCCAGTCCGCGGCCAGTCCCTTGCGTGCCAGAACAGCTGTGAACCTTCGCATGAGGGGAGTCATGAGCATTCGCATGTCTTGCTGCCCCAGCGCTATCGGCCTGTACTCGTCCAGGTTGCCCGTGGCTGTGCCCTTGGGCATCAGCCAGATAATGGCCTCGTGCCAGGACTCCGGGACGTCCGCACCTTGCAGGATTGCCCTGTACGCATGCACCAGGAGCCCCTGCACCGGTTCAGGCAGCTCCGCTATGAGGGCAGCCGTGACCCGGTTGGACCCCGGAGCTTTGTCGTCCGCCACGGCCTGCCTCACGGCGTCTTTAAGGTCCTGCATGGTGTAGCCCTGTACCGACCTCCATTCCTCCGGCACCCCTGTGGGAATGTGGGCTCGGACCAGCCGCTCGAAGGCCGGCAGGTTCACTGCCCGCTTGGCGTACAGCGCCTCCCAATACCTCTGGACCTCACCGATGACGTCCGAGGCCTCCAAGAGCACCTTCTCCGACTCGCGGACGCGTACGGACCATAGGCCTGACGGGGCATAGTTCACCACGTTGATGGCCCCCCGTATCGCCGTCCATCGGAGCTGCAGGTCCGGTACCCTGCCCCGCCAGTAGTCCTTGATGGACCGGCGCCTGTTGCTCCTGAGGACATCCCGCATCTCCTCCACGCGTGTCTCCAGCTGGTGGAGCTGTTGGTCCAATGCGGCACGCAGGTCCTCTACCGAGGCGGGGGACAGGTCGGGGTCCACTCGCCGGAGGTGCCGTAGCAGGGCAGTCGCTTCCTGGGAGTGGAGTCCGGCCGCCGCCGCGTCCCGTTGCCACAGCTGATGGGCGCGCCAGGCCAGGGCCTGCTGATCCGAGAGGACCTGGTCCAACGACGCCTCCGTTTCAGCATGCCCGTACGGGTACTGCGGGTCCACGCCCGAAGGCATGCGCACTCCCGTGACCCTGGACACTTCATCACGGAAAGCGTAGAGCAGGTCAAAGACCGCTTGCACCTCCGACGTGCCCATGGTGGCAGTGTCTTGGTCCGACGAGAGCCACGCCTGTAGCCGCCGATCCCCGCAGGCCTTCTGCAGTACTGCCGCTGCCGCCTCACGAACCCCCGGGGAGTCCGGGCGTATGGCATGCAGCCTGCCCTGGGCGTGCGAGTAGGCCATCCTGGTGACCCTCTCCTTGCCGGCCACCGCTAGCGGGATGTCCAGGACCACAGGGCCATGATCCGACCCGAGTGACGCAGGAGACCGCCCCGGCGCCAAGTGAGGGCGCTCACGCGCCGCCCATGGGACCGGAGGCGAGTTCAGAAGGAAGGAGTCCAGTCGGTGCGCTGCTCTCGTGGGCCTCCTGTCCTCCTCCCAATCCGGGCCTGCCCTGTGGAAACCACACTGTTCCCACAGGGCTTGGAACCTCCTCGTGGTAGGGTGCCACGGGGACTCCAGCCACACGTTGAAGTCCCCTCCGAGGAGCACCGCCCTAGTGCCACCCGCGCTCTTGGCCGCCGCGTACATGGCCACGTCAGCCCAGAAGAACGCCTTAGACGCCCAGGAGGCGCCGCCGCTACCCGGGCCGTGGACGTTGATGACCGTGAGGGTGCCACCCGCGGTCACCACATCGAGGGCCATGGCCTTGCCTGGCACGATGTCCACGATGTCCCGAACTTCCTCCGCGGCGAACACGTCCGCCCGAAGGGCAATCAAGAGCCCGCCGCGCACAGCCGCCGCCGACGCCGCCTGGGCATCCACCCCTGGGTACGCATGATACCCGTGGTGACGCCACTGGTTCTCGGGGTGCACCACACCTTGTGGGTCCTGCAGGCCGGTCTCCTGGAATAGGCCCAGGATGGCACCCTCGGCCTTCATGATGCCCGCCGCCACCGCTTCACCGTCGAGCATACCTGGGGCCACTGGTACGCCGTCCCCCCGCATCGAGCCCTGGACGTTCCAGGACACCGCCGCTCGGGTGTCGGAGGCTGGGCCCCTTCATGGCTGCACGTGTGGATCGGGGCCCCCCGCCGGATCCGGATCACTGGACGGAGAGGGGCCACTAGCAGGTTCAGGGGGACCACCCGCACCCGGCGCGGGCGGCCGGCGAGGTGGCCCCCGACCCCGTGGGCCTCCGCCCGAGGCGGTCGTCGCCTGCTGAGACCCGGCAGATGCGGCGGGCTCCCCTTCTGCCTGTCCGCCTGATGTACTTGCCGCCGTACTCCCCGTAGAAGTCACTGCCCCACTCCGAGCTGCAGACTCAATCGCTCCAGATCGTGCCGCCGACGGCGACGCCCCGTGCTCCGCCGCAGGGCGGGCACCCGTGGGCAGCGTGAGCGCTCTGGACCCCGCCTGGGCCGACGCGAAAGGCCCAGCCTGGCCCCCCGGCATAACGCCAGCCAGCATGGCCAGCGCCTGGTCCCGTTGCGCCGGATCAGTCGCATGGTCCCGCTATATGTGGTCCAGCAGGTCCTTGGGGTGGAGGTGGGTAGGCCGGCAGTGCGTGCCAGCTTTCCAAGTGCAGTGACCAGCCCCATCCAGCCGAGACCAGGGGCAGACATTGATCGTCTTTGCCCCACGCTGATCCGTGGCCAAGTCACCACCGAAGTGCTGCAGCACATACCGAATGTTGGCATAGGCGCCATATTGAGGCGGGGGGCTCCTCTTGGGCGGCGGCTTGGGCGACCGCTTTCGGGGCCTGCCTCGCCGCCGCGGCCGGGGGTGCCGCAGGCCGTACTGGTGGCACGCTTGGTGGTTGCGGCAGGTGCAGCATTCCCCCCACGGGAAACTGCTCCTCCACCCAGCGGCGCCACGCATCGGCGAACTTCTCCCGGTCGCCCTCGACCTTCCACCTGGACGTGGAGAACGCCCGGAGCCACGGCCCCATGTTCTCCGCCATGACCAGGCGGAGGGCATCTCCTCCGCTCTGCCGGCGGAAGCGTGTCGCGGCCGCGCCTGCCACGGTCCCTTGGAGGTACAGTGCGTCGCCCCTGTCGCCACTCAGTGCACTAAGGTGCAGGGCCTCCAGGTCGGCGGGGCGGACCGTGAGCACCGTGCCCTCTCCGCGATCGTACAGGCGCAGCGCCGAGGAGTGGGGCTCCAACGCCGCCACAACCCAATACCACGCCCGCGACGCGCTATGCAGCAGTGCCAGCGAGGCTGCCGGCCTGTTGCTGGAGGACTGCGCCGCCGGGGCCCTGGGGAGGGCCGCCGCGTGACCCTGCAGCGCCCTGCACATGCCCGCTGCATGCTCAGCCTGCCACACGTTGCTCGGGGCTACGGGCCACACGTCCTGCCCTAGGATCACCGGCGGCCGCGTGACCTCCACGAAGACCGCCGGTGCCGGCGGGATGTCCTCGGCCGTGCACCTGTGCGCCCTGGCACCGGCCCCAGCCCACTGAGGCACTCCCGGAACACCCGGTAGCAGGCCGGGCCCCTGGACTGCTGCCTCCTGAGCCGGCACGCGGTGACTACAACCCACTCCAGTCCCCCTGTTTCCACCCGAACACAGGCCCAATACTCCGCCCCCTCCAACACCACCAGCCGCCCCATATCCGCCATGCCCACCGCATGGGTGGAAGGCACGCTCTCCAACCTCAGCCACCGCTTGGCGCTTTCTTCCCACGGCTGGGGGGCATGCATCCGCTGCTGCTGCATCGCGTCCTGCACGTGCTGCAGGGACACCGTCGCCAGCATGGACATCCCCCCGTCCGCCGCCGCCGCAATACACAGCAGGGCATGTTGCATGCGCGCCCCGGGCAGCCCCACGTTGTGCGGGACGTTCGCCAGGTCCAAGGGCGTGCGGGGCGCCGGCAGGGCTTCCAACACCGCTGCAGGCAGCTCCCCAAGGGACGGCAGACGCGCGATGGGCCCCATGTCCCTGTTGAGGACCACCGCCGCCACCCGCCGCCTGTCCAGCGCGGACAGGAGGTTGCCCGGCCTCGGCACCCTGAGGAGGGTACCGACGGCGGACATGAGGGCGCACACGCCACAGTCCTTGGTGTTGCCGGCCGGTTGCTGCACCTGTGCCGCCCGGGCCTCCGCCAGCAGATGCTCCGCACCTGGCCATCCCGCCCACTGGCCCCTGGGTGCCATGCGCATCGTCCGGAACGCCATGTCCCACGTGTGCGGCCATTGGGGCGGGGCCCCCGACACCACAGGCCGGCCCAGCGGGTCCACGGCCAACCGCATGTCAAGGGCCACGAGGTGGTCGGCCGTCCAGTGCCGCATGCCCGGCGTCTTCAACCGGTCGAGGTACAACGCCTCTGAGCCCCCCAGCTCAACGTACCTCGCAATGAGGAGGGCACCCGGGGTTTGGTCGTGCCGCTGGCCTTCCCACCCCTCCCTCGGGAGCATCATGGCATGGGGGGCCAGGCATTGCACCACATCGGCTGCCAGCGCGACCACGTCGTCGCTGAGCTCCACCCCATGGTCCGCGGCCACCAGGAAGTGGTGCCTGGGCTTGGAGTACACGTGCTCCTGGGCGCCCCGCAACTCGGCTGGCGGAGGAGAGGCATCTCCGCAGCCCCGCAGCCAGGGGAGTGCGCCCGGGAGACTCCGCCCTGCTCCTCCTGACCAGACGGCGGCCTTAAGGACCGGCAGGTCCCGCCAGACAGCCCTAGCGACCTGATCGCGCCAGGGCCGTGGCTTGTTTGCACCCCACTGGAGGACGGCCACCACAGCATGCGTGGTCAGGGGCTCTGCCGTGAGCTGCAACGCTGTCCCCCCGTCGGTCTCGATCACCGTGCCCCTTGGGGCAGTGAAGACGTGGCCATCGGCCCCACGGACCGCCACCCATCCCCACAAGACCGCCACGGTCTCCCAGCTGGGGTGGTTGGTTCTCCTGGGCAGGACCACCACCGGTGGGCACGGGCCGTTGGCGGCCCACACGCGCCATTCCACTCCCACCAGACGCTCGTGACCGGGGGGCCGGTACACCTGGGGCCACGCGTCTAGGAGCTGGCGATGGACAGCGGTCCACACATCAGCCCCGCCAGCCCGCGTGAACTGGAGTCCCCCCAGGATGTGCCCGTCCACGGGGCTGGGGAGGCGGGCGGTGCGAACTTCCAGCCCCTGACCCAGGCGAAGCCCTGGCCCCTCTCGGTCTCCCAGCAGCAAGACCTCCGGGTCTGTGGCCGCAAGACGAGCCGCCACCGTGGGGAGATGCAGGGAGACAGTCCACGGCTGGACTGAGACGGGCTCGCGCGGGAGGTAAGGGCAGGCCGCCACAGCACTGCCATCCCTCGCCCAGCTGAGCGCCCTGTCCCACCACTGCGCCCACGCACGCGGCGCTGCCGGCAACGACCAGGACAGGTACGTCACGACCACCTTAGCCTGCCACTCGCGAGGGTCCATGCCGGCGGGGTGTGTGTGCCACGTGCACACCCATCCTAGGTTGGCCTCCTGGACGGCGACCACGTCCCTCCACGGGACCACCGGGAACGGAGTGAGCAGGGCCGCCATGCCACATGGCAACGCCACCGCCCACTCGGTCAGGCCCCGACTCTCCACCGCATACCCCACCACCGGGAGCCCTCCCCCTTGCGCCTTTGCCACCGCTTCCTATAACAACGTACCGTGGCCCCGGCCGTGGTCCTGGCTGCGGTCCAGGCTGAGGGCCCCCACACGGGCCATGGCCTGGAGGATCAGGAGTAATTCCTGGGGTACTCCCCGCGGCACCGGCGGCTGGGGGTGGGCGAACCGGCAGGCATCTGCCCGCATGCACCACCCCTTGGCCCAGTGCCTGCAGGTTTCCACCTCCCCCGTCTTCGGCCCAGCCTTATCCGCCACCCCCAGCTCCCGTGGACCCACCTCACGCGCCTCCTTCGCCCCCACGATCACCAGCTCCTCGTCCTGCTCCCCGGCGCCCTGTGCCTCTTCACTCTTGAACTCCGGCTCCTCGTCCTGCTCCATGGCGACTTGTGCCTCCTCACCCCTCCTGCGTTGGTCCTCCTCCTCCAGTGCCTCCGCCGTCGGCGGCGGGCCCGCGGCATCCGTGTACTTCGCCAAGGCCGCCGCCACAATGGCCTGCACGTCCACCTCCTCCCCGGCCACCTCCGGCGGATCCTGCTGCTGCTCCTCCCCCGTGGGCTGCTCTTGCCCCACCCCGTCACCGCCACGGCCTGCTTCCTCGTCACCCCCCACCGGGATCGCGTGTTCGGACCCCTCGGGGGCGGCGCTCCCGTCGAGGCGCGTGCCCACCACCACCAGCAGCTTGAGGTCACCGCCGCGGCTCTCAAGGCGGTAGCTGCTGGTGGTGGGGACGAGGACCGCCCCATCCCCGGTCAGCAGCAGGCGGTCCGCGTCGAACACGACCTCTGCACCCTCACGGTGCAACGCCACCAGGAGCGCATGGGACCCCAGCGCCTGGGGTGTGAGGGGCCGCCCGGCCTGCTCGCGACGCCAAGCGTCAGCCCCACCTCGCCACAAGGCCACGTACAGGCCTTCGTCCCGCCGCACGTCCTCCAGCCCTGCCTCGCCCAGCAGGCGCCCCACGGACAGGCGCACCGACAGGGGGAGGCCTTCCTGGGGCTCGGCCGCCCGGACATCACCGGGGTGGTGACCCAGGACCGCCGCATCCCCCAGTTGGACACGGCGGACCTGGCCGTCGTCCGGGGACGCTGCCGCCAGGGCCATCTCCCGGGCGACCTGCCCTGGGCGCTAGAGCTCATAGCGCTCCAGGGCGTCCGCCAGCATCCCTGCCTCCCGCTGCCCCGTGCCCGTGAGGCGGTGCCTGTGGGCGCCCTCGGCCGCATGGTACCTGCAGTGCCGCCGCTCACAGCTCCCCAGGGGAGGGGGCGGCACCGCAGTGGGCATGGGCCGCAACGGCTCGTTGGCCGGGTCCTCGTCCATGCCGGCGTAGACGTCGGGCCCGGCGTCGTCCTCAAACATGAGGGCCAGCGCCGACTCGCCTGGACCGTATGCCTCCTCGTCCCCCTCGCAATCCTCCTCCTGCTCCCCCTCCACCCCTTCTCCATCCGCGACCACCGCCGGCGGCGTGTCCGGTCGCGGCGGGAAGGGCGCCAGAGGTCGCTCGTCAGCGCCTCCGCCCCTTGCCGCCTCCGCCGCGTCCAGCCGTGCCCGCAGGTTGGCGGGCAGCCGGGCCCAGCTGGTACCCGCATGGAGATCCATGCGTTACGCCAGCCCCGCCGGACACGGCTCACCGGGTGCCACCTGGCGCCACTCCCGCCACTCCCACATCCAGTCCTCCACTCCTTCCCCCGTGGCACGTCCCCCACTGGGCTCCACAACCCCGCCGCCCTCCGCCGGCGTGTGCGCCTTCGGCACACCCCGCCCCGCGTCCTGTCCCCCCGAAGAAACCGCCTCCGTCGGCGTCTCCTTGGCCCCTTCCGTCCTCGGGGCGACAGCCGCGAGCGCCTGCGCTATCAGCTCGCCGGCGTCAGCCCCTTCCGGCGCGGCTCCCCCACTCCCCACGGCTGTCCGCCGGTACTCCTCCAGGGCCTGCGCAAGCAGCTCGCTGATGTCTCGCGGGCCAGCCACTGCCGCCTCCTGCGCTGCATCCCCCGCTCGTTCCCCCGCCGTAGTCCCCCCCATGGGGGCCGCGCCCTGCATCCCATGCGTCGGGGGCAGACCCCCACCCGGCACCACTGGCTCAGGGTCCGTCGGCACCACGGGCGGGGCTTCGCGCGGCACGGCTGGGTCCGGCATCTGGACCGTCCGCGGTGGTGACCCCGCCGCGGGGAACTCCGGCTGGGGCACCGCCAGGGGTGGCGCAGCCGCAGGTGCCCCCATTCTCCTCGCCTCGCCCGGGGGCACGCCACGTGCCTCCCCTTGCGACACCCCTTGCTGTTGGGCGCCCTGCCCCGGCCCAGGTGCCGGTGCCGGTACCGGCACCGGCATTGTGTGCTGAGGCACCGGCCGTGAGTGCTGCTGGGGCAGGGGATGAGGGTACTCCACATGCAGGTGCGGACGGTGATGGCGATGGTGATGGTGAGTGTGGACGGGGTGCTGTGGCACAGCCCCTTGCGACACCCCCTGCTGTTGGGCGCTCCGCCCCGGCCCAGGCACCGGTACCGGTTCCGGCACCGGCATTGTGTGCTGAGGCGGTCGTGGGTGCTGCTGGGGCAGGGGATGTGGGTACTCCACATGCTGGTGCGGACGATGATGGTGATGGTGATGGTGAAGGTGGACTGGGTGCTACGGCACAGCCCCTTGCGACACCCCCTGCTGCTGGGCGCTCCGCCCCGGCTCAGGCACCGGTACCGGTTACGGCACCGGCATTGTGTGCTGAGGCGGCCGTGAGTGCTGCTGGGGCAGGGGATGCGGGTACTCCACTTGCTGGTGCGGAAGGTGATGGTGACGGTGATGGTGAAAGTGGACGGGGTGCTGTGGCACAGCCCCTTGCGACACCCCCCGCTGCTGGGCGCTCCGCCCCGGCTCAGGCACCGGTACCGGTTCCGGCACCGGCACTGTGTGCTGAGGCGGTCGTGGGTGCTGCTGGGGCAGGGGATGCGGGCACTCCACATGCTGGTGCGGACGGCGATGGTGATGGTGTTGGTGTAGGTGGACGGGGTGCTGTGGCACAGCCGCCAGCTGCCGGTGATGGTGAAGATGGACGGGGGGCTGCGGCACAGCTGTCGGGTGTACGTGTTGGTGTGGGAAGTGATGCTGCATCATGGGGAACCCGACGGGGTGATGAAGTAGGTGATGGAGATGGAGTTGGTGGTGGTGGTGATCCCCAAAGGGCGGGATGGGCATGGGCCCGAGGCCTGGGGGCGGCGGCATCGGAAACGCACCCGGCGCCGCATACCCCGGCTGCCCCGCCGACCCCACTGGGGGCCACCCGCGCTGCACGTCCTCGAGCTGCCCGAGATCTTGTAGACATCGGAGTAGTCGGTTGAGCAGGTGCACCCCGAACGGCACCGTGCCCGCTGCGAACCGCGCCTGAACGTCGGGCGCGTTGTACGGGTGGGGATCGCGGGCCAACATCTGCCGCAAGCAGACGTCGACGAAGTGGTCCCACCCGTTGTCCCTGGCCGGACGGTCCGCGTCGACGCGCGCCTGGAACGCCGCATACGTGTGCGGCCCGTGTCTGACGAGATCAGACACTGTGTCTACCAGGCGCCGGGCACGTCGCCGGAAGGCTGGCGACTCCGCGGGATTGGCGGGGACAGATAGCGACATTTAGCTAACGAAGGCTGTGTGAGCTAAGGACACGGGAGAACGGGTGGACTCTGTGGCCCGTCCCGCCCGCCGCTGGCTTATTGTTGCACGACACTTCGCACGACACAGTGGCGCACCCCTCTTGCGCGCCCCTCTTCCCTTCCGTGTTCCTTTGCCCCCGGTTGTGCCCGTTAGGTGTGTCC
Organism: Eutreptiella sp. 'Long Island Sound 2002'; assembly: GCA_964036045.1. Taxonomy (NCBI): domain Eukaryota; phylum Euglenozoa; class Euglenophyceae; order Eutreptiales; family Eutreptiaceae; genus Eutreptiella; species Eutreptiella sp. 'Long Island Sound 2002'. The sequence continues at coordinate 4,495,269 of OZ038400.1, read as the reverse complement.
CTTGGCCCTGCCCGGTTGCTGGCGGGCTTGTTGCCAGGCAGGGTTGGGGGGGGGGGGGCGCCCGACGCTGGCTCCGGTCCCTCTCCCCGGGAGTTTCCCCACGGGGGGGCCGATGCATGCACTCCCCGTCAGGGTGTAACTCTGTTGTACGGGCTGTCCATTTGTACCCGCTCAGTACAAATGGACCTGCGTCGTATCCAGGTACGTCGGCCCTTCCCCACACCGGGGTCGGGTACACTGTGGGTCTCTGGGGAGTCCTTGCGGGATAGGCACGTCTCTTGCCTACCCCGATGGACGGTGTGCCCTACCCGCAGCCCCTCACAGGACACCAACCGCAGTACGTGCCGTGGGGAGTGCTCTTGGTCAGGCCCATTGGCCACCCCCCCAGGCCAGTGCCACCTCGGGCCGCTGGCCAACGGTCCCGGGCGTAACCCACCTTATTGCCTGCGCTCAGGTGGGGCCGATACGGACACCGGGGGGGCCCCCAAACCCCAGAGGTCGGGTACCTCACCAGCGTCCTTCGCGGGCTCTTGTCACCCCGGCTCCCCCCCGTTCGTTGCGGTGTTGGTCCCTTCCTCCTAGCTTTCGTCCCCAGGGGCGTCCCCCTGTCCCGCGCCCCTTGCCGTGCCCCCTGGCCCCCGCCCTGTCCCGTCTGCCCCTGCTGTCTGCCCCTGCTCTGGCATGTTGGTGTCCTTTGTTGTTTGTTTTTTTTTCCTGTCCCCTGCCCCCCCCCATGTCCCCTCGCTGTCTCCTCGCTGTCCTCGCCCTTTTGGTGGGTGGTTGGAGGAATAGGGGGAGGGGGGGGGGGCCTCGCTGTCCGCCCTATTGCGCAAGCACGTCGTAAGCACGGCGCAGGCACGAGGCGCGGCACTTGTCTCTCCGCTGGGGGGGGGGGGGGGGCTTGCTGTGTGGCTCCCGCCGTCACCCTACCCTTCCTGCGGTTGCACCCCCGGTGGTCCCCCCGTTGGGGCCTGCACGGCGCGTGCTCCCTTTGGGCACGGTCGTGTGGTTCGTCCCGCACTCTCGTTCCTCCGCCTCCCCACCCTGCCGCGGCGTCCTCGGGGGGGGGGGGGGGTCCGCTTCCCACTACCGTCTTCCCCCATGTCCCCTCGCCCGCTGCCCTCGCCCCTTTCCTTGGTGGGTGTGGGAGTTGGGGGTGGGGAGGGGGGGGGCGCCCTCGCTGCCCTTCCTCCGGCGTAAGCACGTAGCAGGCACGGCACTGGCACGTGGCGCGGCACTTGTCCTTCTGCTGGGGAGTGGGGCACGCCGCGTGGCCCCCGTCTTCGCCCTTCCCACTCTGCGTTGCTCCCCCGGCGCCCCCCCCGCCGGGGCCAGCACGGCGCCTGCTTCCCTTGGGCACGGTCGTGTGGTCCGTCCCGCACCCTCACCCCGCCGCCCCCCCTTCTTGCCGCTTTGTCCTCGGGAGGAGGGGCCGCTGTCCGCCCCTCCCTTCCTGCATCCCCCGCCCTTGGGGGGGCGGAGGCGCGTGGGGGGGGGGGGGGGGGCTTGCCGTTTTCCCTTCGTCGCTCTCATGTCACAGGCACGAGGTGCGGCATCCGTCTCTCTGCAGGGGGGGGGTGGGTTCGCCTCGTGGCACCCGTTGTCGCCCTTTCTACCCTACGCCCGCCCTCCCGGTGGTCCCCTCGCCGGGGCTTGCACGGCGCGTGCTCTCTTCGGGCACGGTCGTGTGGTTCGTCCTGCTACCGCCGCCTCCCCACCCTGCCGCGTTGCCCTCGGGGGGGGGGGGGGGGGGTCGCTTGTCGCCTCCCCCCTACCCGCACTCCCCGCCCTCCGGGGGGCGGGGATGGGTGGGGGGGGGAGGTGCGCCCTTTTCGTCTCCCCTCCGTTGCACGCACGTCGCAGGCAAGACGTAGGCACGACACAGTCACGGGGTGAGGCACTTGGCTGCTGCGGGGGGGGGGGGGGGGGGAGGGGTTTCCGTTTGGGCCATCCCGCCCTGCTCCATGGTATAGGCCCCGCAGCCCAGGATAACCAGCCGCTGTTGCCCCTCGGCGGTAGTCGCCACGTCTCCGCATGGTTCTCAGTGTCCCGTGCCTGCTCCCTCCTGTGCCCATACTTACTGGAGGAGGTACGTACCCGGGTGGAAACGGAAGATGAGGAAGTGCGGGCAGCGGGGAGGACTTACCGTACGCCTCGAAGGCTTCTTGCGCCATCCGCCGCCCTGGTCGAGGGGAGGGCCCCTGTTTCGGCACCCAACAGCCCGGGGGGGGGCGACCGCCCATCCTCTCCCTGGTGCCTGTGTACCCACTTCCGAGCGGCCTGATACCGGTGCCGTGGTATCAGTCCGCTGGAAGTGGCGGCTACAAAGCGGCCGGGCGCTCTCGTCCCCCGGGCCTCTGCCACCCCCGAGCGCGATGGAGGCCCCTGAGGTCCCATGGCAGAGACGCGGGGAGACGGACGGGGGATACATTTGTGGCATCCCCTGGCCACCTAGTTAATCGGTTCAGCACATTCTACGCCGCAGGGGGCCCACCGGTTGGCGCCGCTGGTGCCCGTCCCCTCTGCGTCACACTTACTGCAACAAGCGCAGGGGGTCCAGTGGATGGCGCCACTGGCGCGTGTCCCCTTTGTGCCACTGGTTGGGTCATAGCACGGGAGGCCCTACGGATGGCGCCGCAGGTGCCCGTCCCCCCGTGTCGCTTCCTGCCTCCTGCTCCAGGCTTGACGGACGTGACATGACGCATGATTGAGGTCAGAGTTGGTTTCAGGACGCGCACGGCGCACGGCACGACGTTTGGCAACTATCCCCTACCCTGCCCCCGCTGCTCCCTCCCTCGCCCTCTGTGCCCGCCTATTGCTGAGCATGCCCCTGTCTCCCTCGTCGCTCCCTCTCTCTGCTCTGGCTAGCACGGGGCGAAGCAATTCGCGAGGCAACCCTCCCTCCTTGCTGCCCCCCTCCACTCCCGTTCTCTGGCCTAGCCCTGCCCCTCGTGTGTTCGTTCCCCCTCCTCCTCCCTCGGCCACTTTCCCAGGCCCCTGGGTCCTTGGCCGTCTGTCTCCTTGTCCCCGTCCTCGCTGTACCCTCCCTGCTTTCACCGCTGAGCATTACACGGCACCTCACCCTTTCCCTCTTCACCTTGCCTCCCCCTGACGCCCTGGTCTCTAGGCTTGTGGCACGCATGCCGCACCGCACCCTCCTGCGGCCTCTGTCTCTCTATGTCCCCTGCCCTGTTATCCCTCTACCTCTTGCTGGACTCTGTGTAGGCAGATCGCACGCATGTCGCAGGCACGCACCTGGCTCTCGTTGTATGCCTCTACGCAGGACACGGCACCCGTGGGGGTGGACCGCTTTGCGGCAGCGCGCCGCGGCGCTCCGCCTTGCCCAGTGCCCCCGCGCACTGCGGGCGGCGCGCTCGGTTGTGGGGCACCTTTGTGCTTCCGCCCCACGCTCGCTCCTTCATGCCGCCGTGGCACGCCCTCTTCCCTACCCTGCCTTCTCTGCCCTCTGCCCTCCGGCCAGCGCGTGTACAACGTGGGGCAATTCGCGTTGCAGCGCTCCCTCTATGCTCCCTCTCTCTGCCCTGGCCCCTTGGCCCTGTCCTGCCCCCTGTCTGCTCGCCTCATGTGCCCCCCTTCCCAGGTCCCTTGGTCCCTGGCTCTCGGTGTCTCTGTCCCCGTCCTCCCTTTACCCTCTCGGCATACAGGTCGCGGAGCAACACGCGAGGCACCCCTCCCACTCCCCCTTCACCTTGCCGCTCCCAGGCGCCCTGGTTCCGTCCGCGCCAGCCCGCAGCCTGCGGCCCTCTTCTCCCGCCCTACCTCCCCCTCCCTCCCCTGCCCTTTTCCCTGTCTACACTTACATTTTTCCACTACGCAGGACACTTTGTAGGCAAGTCGCACGCACGTCGCAGGCACGCACCCGGCCCCTCCCTCCCTGCCCTGCCCTTTCCCCTCTCTTCTTTACGCAGAACACTGCGCAGGACACCGTGTAGGCATGTCGCACGCACGTCGCAGGCACGCACCTGTCCTTCGTTGTATAACTCCACGCAGGACACTGCACCCGTGGGGGTGGACCGCCTTGCGGCAGCGCGCCGCGGTGCTCCGCCTTGTCCAGCGCCCCCGCGCACTGCGGGCGGCTCGCTCGGTTGTGGGGCACTTGTGTGCTTCCGCCCCACGCTCGCTCCTTCATGCCGCTGCGGCACGCCCTCTTCCCTGCCCTGCCTTCTCTGCCCCTCTGCCCTCCGGCCAGCGCGAGCACAATGCGGAGCAATTCGCGTGGCAGCGCTCCCTCTTTGCCCCCTCTCTCTGCCCTGGCCCCTTGGCCCTGTCCTGTTTTCTGTCTGCTCGCCCTCCCTTGTCCTCTCGTGCCCCCCTTCCCAGGTCCCTTGGTCCCTGGCCCTCGGTGTCTCTGTCCCCGTCCTCCCTTTACCCTCCCGGCAGACACTTCGCGGAGCAATACGCGAGGCACCCCTCCCACTCCCCCTTCACCTTGCCGCTCCCAGGCGCCCTGGTTCCGTCCGCACCGGCCCGCTGCCTGCGGCCCTCTACTCCCGCCCTACCTCCCCCTCTCTCCCTTGCCCTTTTCCCTCTCTACTCTCCGCAGGACACTACACAGGACACTTTGTAGGCAAGTCGCACGCATGTCGCAGGCACGCACCCGGCCCCTCCCTCCTTGCCCTGCCCTTTCCCCTCTCTTCACTACGCAGAACACTTCGCAGGACACTGTGTAGGCACGTCGCACACATGTCGCAGGCACGCACCTGGCCCCTATCGGCGGCGTCGTCGGGCCGGCTAGCTCCACGCTGTGACCGCCCGCCGCTGCCGCAGCCCCCGCAGGAGCCGCTGCCGCGGGCAGCCACTTCATATGCCGCGGGGGGCGCGGCCCTGGTAGGCCCCGGCTGCCCCCCGGCCAGGGTTTCGCTGTACCCCCCGCGGCGCCTGGTCGCCGGGGGGGTTCCATCACAAATATCTGCAAGACATCGAAAAAAAGAGAGAGAGGGGTGTAGTAATATATATATATATATATATATATATATATATATATATATATATATATATATATACACATATATATATTACTACACCCCTCTCCCCTTAAATCCAGCTAACAAGCAAGCAACAAGCAAGCAACAACAAGCAACAAGCACTTCTCCTCACCGTTTTGGCCATTGCTCCGCCTCATCGCTCCGGGCTCTACTCTACTCTAGCCATCCTAGAGCCTAGGTGGTGGCCTTGCCAAATCCAAGTTTTGGGCCAGAAACTCACCGGTGGCGGCCCGGGGCGGGGGCGCCAACTCGGGAGGTGCCCTCCCAAATCTGCGCAGCTTTGGGCCAAAAACAGCCATTTTTCGCCCAAAACAGCCCCAAAACCCGGGCGAAACGCCCAAACGAAGGGATACGGTGAGTACACTGCACGTGCGGCTTCACTTAACCGTGTCAAAGAGCTCTCTAGTGCCCTTCAATTCCACGATATGTCCGAGAAACAGCCCAAAAAGGCGCCAAAAAGCCCCAAAAACCTGCGCAATGCGCACCAACACCCCAAAACCAAGCACAGGGCGTATCTTGGGTTACGTGGCTCAAATCCGAATTCCGAGGGCACCTAGTCCACCCGCAAGCCCCCACTTTTTGTGGTTTCCAAGCCTCAGAATCGCCCAACGAGCCACTCAGACCCCCGTACCAGTGGTCACTGGGTGGAGCCGGAGGGCAGCCCGGCCCGCGCACGGTGGGGGCCAACAGTGGGTCCACGAGGGTCCCCGGGGCGAAAAAAATCATTTTTTCCAAAGTTGTTCCAAGACCACTTGGGATGTTCAGAGAAGTGTTTTTAGGCCGTTTTGAGCCCGTGGTGGCGCGTTTTGGGTCATGGAAAATCCCAAAATGCCTTGAAAATGGGCCGTTTTGGAACCAAAAAATGGGTCAAAAATGGGTGAAAAACGCGTTTTTCCAAAAGTGATCCTGGACCATTCGGGATGCTGAAGCAAGTGGTTTGGACCCATTTTGAGCCCGTGGTGCCGATGGGATTTTCCATGAGCCAAAACCCGTCACCACGGGCTCAAAATGGGCTAAGACCACTTGTTTGAGCATCATAAATGGTCCAGGATCATTTTTGGAAAAACGCGTTTTTGACCCATTTTTGACCCATTGTTGGTCCCAAAACGGCCCATTTTCAAGGCATTTTGGGATTTTCCATGGCCCAAAACGCGCCACCAGAAGCTCAAAATGGCCTAAAAACACTTGTTTGAGCATCCGAAGTGGTCTAGGAACAACTTTCAAAAAAATGATTTTTTTCGCCCTGGGGACCCTGGTGGACCCACCGTTGGCCCCCACCGTGCGTGGGCTGGCCGGCCCTCCGGCTGCACCAAGTGACCCCTGGTACGGGGTTCTACGTGTCTCGTTGAGCGATTCTGAGGGTTGGAAACCACAAAAAGTGGGGGGTTGCGGGTGGACTAGGTGCCCTCGGAATCGGATTTTGAGCCACGTAGCCCAAGAGACGGTCCGTGCTTGGTTTCGGTGGGCCGGTGCAGATTGCGCAGATTTTGGGGCTTTTTGGCGCCTTTTTGGGCCGTTTCTCGGACATATCGTGGAGTTGAAGGGCACTATAGGGCTCTTTGACACGGTGAAGTCAAGCCGCACGTGAGGTGTAGCAGCCGTTTCCCTTCGTTTGGGCGCTTCGGGCGGATTCGGGGGCCGTTTTGGGCGAAAAATGGCTGTTTTTGGCCCAAAACTGCGCAGATTTGGGAGGGCACCTCCCGAGTTGGCGCCCCCGCCCCGGGCCGCCACCGGTGAGTTTTTGGCTCAAAACTTGGATTTGGCAAGGCCACCACCTAGGCTCTAGGATGGCTAGAGTAGAGTAGAGCCCGGAGCGATGAGGCGGAGCAATGGCCAAAACGGTGAGGAGAAGTGCTTGTTGCTTGTTGTTGCTTGCTTGTTGCGTGCTTGTTGCTTGCTTGTTGTTGCTTGTTAGCTAGATTTAAGGGGAGAGGGGTGTAGTAATATATATATATATATATATATATATATATATATATATATATATATATATATATATATATATATATATATATATATATATATATATATATATATATATATATATATATATATATATATATATATATATATATATATATATATATATATATATATATATATATATATATATATATATATATATATATATATATATATATATATATATATATATATATATATATATATATATATATATATATATATATATATATATATATATTACTACACCCCTCTCCCCTTAAATTTAGCTAACAAGCAAGCAACAACAACAACAACAACACGTCTGCTTGCCGTTT